>JACEFZ010001596.1:125000-419285 GCA_014155875.1 Cepaea nemoralis
TACTCCATTGTTTACACCTGTCGTGACAGACGCACTGTTAGTGCTGAGTGCAACTAGTCTTTGCAACTCAAGTCCATTCTTGTTTAAACAATCTTTTAACGCATTGCATATTGCCCGTGCGTTGCAGTCACTCAGTTCAACTAAATCTAAGTAAGTAACCACAAACTGCTTTCTTGTCTCTGAATAGTACCTAATAGATACTCCAACATTGCTCTCATCAATCTTCTTCTTCTTCTTCTTCTTCTTCTTCTTCTTCTTCGTTCATCCGTTTTGTTTTTTTCGGATGTGACTGCGTTGTGCCTGTTTACAGCAGAGCTGCGTTCTTGCGCCGTTAGGCCGACACATCCGACTTCTGCGGGCATTTGTTGACCGGGTTAACCTTCCCGGGGGTTTCTTCGGACGTTTGACTCTCACTGTTGTGGTGTTATCCCCCATCCCAGCTCTTCCATATAGAACAGCCACAGATCCTGGTTAGCCCTCAAGGGAAGGCAGGGGCAGACCATGGGCATTCCCCGCCATCCAAGGAGGCTTCCATACTTGCAGAGCCGATACATAGCACTCTGGTACTGGGCTCACCCAAGGAATCGTCACGTCCTGCACATGGCTGCTTAGCCTCACTTCCGTATATTGGGCCTTCCGTTCACCATAGGCTGTTCTTCCGGAAACCAGAAGTATGCAGTATGCAGATGACATCCACACAGTGAGCTTTCGATTCGGACTTTCCACGTAATGGATTTGCTATCCAAGCAATATTCCATTTTGTGCCACTAGGACACTTTTCCACCTTTTATGAAGCCCACATAGTGGGCTTTTGATTCGGACTTTCCACGTAATGGATTTGCTATCCAAGCAATATTCGCTCTCATCAATCAATAAGCTGTATTTACTTTTGCCAATATCAACTGTCAAGTCTGTTGTGAAATATGGTGCAAGTACATTTGAAATAACTGCTCTGCACTTAGTTCTCCTAAGCTTAAAGTTCTTGCAACCTTTGCTGTCACCAAAGTGTACCTTGTAGAGCTCACTTAAATGGTCAACAACGCGAAGCGAACAATGGCCAGCTATGAACAAAGACATGCATCCTTCTGTTTCTTTGACATTATCTTTCAGTTTGTCAATTGTTGTTTGCCTTTGTGTACTGAATGGTTGTTCGGCTTTCTGATGTTTCGTTGTATTCTTGTGCCTCTCAATATCATTTAACCTGGCTGCAACTGAACAGGTTGAAGTATTATCCCCTTCTACTTTTAACAACCATTTTTGAAATCTCGTATCACTGAGCCACTGTTCTCTGAAATGTTGACAATATTTCTTGCTCATGGTGAAACACAAATAAGCTTAAATGAAAGGATAACGTAGACACCACACAATTATGAACTCGATTACAAGCTAATGTATTGACGTTTGGACTTGTCTGCAAGATGGCGTTCGCTTTCAGCTAAATCGTATTAAAGGGAGTTAAATTAGTTGAATATTGCGCGGTAACGTACTAAGGCCGGTCTCTCTGGCCGAGGGTGTTACACCACTTTCTCCGTAATCCCGTTATCACGCAGCGGGCGATAACTGGAAGCGGTTCTACCCCCGCTGGCGACTTGCGGGATAAATGAGCCGGCCGCTCAGAAAGCAATGGCAAACTACTGAGCGTAATCTTGCCAAGAAATCAACATACAGCTGAAAGATGCTGGTTTTGACAGCAATGTCCTGTAAAGGATATGCGAAAAAAAAATCGTACTAAGACTGTTTTACTCCCTCGCTTCAGTTCAAATTCGGCTTTTTAGTGTTCCCAAAATTATTTTTAAAGTAATTCCCCCCCCCCCCCCCAAAAAAAAAGCACTAAATTTACGCGGCCGCGCTGAAAGCAAAATTTTCACACTTAATGACTTGAAAAAGCACTAAATTTAGTGCGAATAGCACTAAAATGGCAACACTGCACATGACCAGACAGTCACGCACACAAAGAACGTGAACGTAATTCAACTAATTCTGTCCGAATTCTTATAATCACATGTTATGAAACCCATAGAGCTTTCAATGACCTGGACTTGTCATTTTAACATATGTCAATCATTAAATGATGGTCTTAGTCAGTGATGCATTCTGAATCCACAACGCCAGTCTAGTCTTCGCATAATTGATTGATTGATTGATTGATTGATTTAGGAATCGACATCACAGCATTCGGGGCATTCCCATAAGTGCTCTGTCCCCATCCTCAGCAGCCAGCGAAGAGTTCCAGCACTAATAGTACCAGTAGCAATCTGATTATAAGTCCGTCTCGCCTTTCCTTTGAGCGTTGAGCGTCGGCCAGATCCCTTCGTCACTCCTCGTTGTTTCATTCTTGCCAGACCATGGTAATCCATTTGCTCCTCCGAGGTGTGCACGTGCTCCCACAAGGCCGCAACCACGTCTGCCTTGTCATGTATCAATACTCCACCAAGTTATGCAGAGCCAGCCAATCTGTCCGCCTGTTCATTTCCCAGCACACCGGCATGCCCCGGAGAAAAGATCCAGGCGATGCTTGTCACCCGTGACCTCTGAAGCGAAGCAAGCCACTCCGCACGAAGTCTGCCCGTCCTCACCCTTGTCAGCATGCTTTCTGAGTCAGTTACAATCACGATGTGTGTGTGTGTGTGTGTCATATTCTCCATCGAGCGGAGAGCCGCATAATGATAACCAATAACCCTCTGCTAACAGGCACGTACAAACAGGTCAGAAACCCAAATGAGGTATATCGCAATCTGTAAAAGACACGTCCATTGGAAAACCCCATTCGTATTTTTGGGAAGGACATGACGTAATAGGTAACCCGGATGTTGGTCTACAATTTATGGAAGAATTCTAGAAGAGCTTCAGAGGGTTGTTGGCTAGTCGTCAATTTCTGGTTTTTGTCACATACAAGCTGATATTGTAGCTGCCGAATCTTCACAATGACAACCCCAGCCAGACGACGACTGATGAGGGATTTTAAAAGGTAGCCTGTTATTATATGTTGTTCGTTGGTGTTTTCTGTTATTGTGATAATAAATAAATGCCACTGGAGTGGTTGTTGTAACTCCCTTCTTTCTTACTTCAAGTAAGACTTGGACCAAGTCTGGGTAATTAAGTTATATTATAGTGTTAAGTATAAGCTCTGTCACTCAGTTCACTCACTGACACTGTCTAGTCTAACTGTTGCAATTTAGTTCAACGAATAGTAATGGGGGTTATCTTATTATTAACACATTATGAAGCAAATATATACTGTTAGAATTGACAAAATGAAATCCAGTTGTACCTCATTCAAGTCTCTACTTTAGTTCAAGTCGAGATACTAATTTTTTGCTTCAGTTTTTGAGATGTACGACACACATTGTTCATTGTACGTTTTCCTAGACAGTGAAAACTAATAATTGCTGAATTGTGCAAGTGGGATTGGCACTTTGGCATTGTTAGGTTTTTTTCTGAAATATTGAAAATGAATAACGGTTATAGTATAGTTATAGCAAAAACATAGGAACATTTGTGATGTTTTATTGAAAAATGACAAGAAACAGCGGAATTGACACAAGTGAATAATATCAATGATAACCCGCAGAAGTCGGATGTGTCGGCCTAACGGCGCAAGAACGCAGCTCTGCTGTAAACAGGCACAACGCAATCACGTCCGGAAAAAAAAATCCGGATGAACGAAGAAGAAGAAGATATCAATGATAATATCATTCATGATAATAATATTATTACTGTAAATGTTCATCCACAGTGGATGCATGTGAACACATGGTCATTTCCACCATCATGCACCGTCTTACATCTCGCACGATTGGTGTGTGACTTATCTGCAATTATTTTCTCCTTTGTCTTTATTCAGTTTCTGATATTTGCCCTCCATGAAACATGTTCAGTAGCGACTTGCGCCCAATGTGCTTTATCAATGCCTGTATCAATCATGTACAGATTACACACATCTTTGTATTGTAGTAGAGGCCAACCATGAGATCTCTTACCCATCTGTAATTCACCAAAAAAGATGTCCTTTAGTATTCTACCATTGTAAATCATCCTAACATGTCCTATCCATCTAAGTCTACGAAGACTGAGCATGGAACAAACCGTCACACAAACTGATCTTTCCGATACTTCAGTATTTGTGATTTTGTCTATCCACTTAATAGCAAGTATTCTTCGAATCATAATAGAAAAAGATAAGATTTTACATGTTTGGTCAGATTATGTAAAAGACCTTTATGATGATACAAGAGAAGAACAATATGATCTTTGGAATAATAATGAAGGACCATCAATTTTGAAGATGGAAGTTCTTCTTCTTCGTTCATCCGGAGTTTTTTTTCGGATGTGATTGCGTTGTGCCTGTTTACAGCAGAGCTGCGTTCTTGCGCCGTTAGGCCGACACATCCGACTTCTGCGGGCATTTGTTGACCGGGTTAACCTTCCCGGGGGTTTCTTAGGACGTTTGACTCTCACTGTTGTGGTGTTATCCCCCATCCCAGCTGGTCCATATAGAACAGCCAAAGATCCTGGTCAGCCCTCAAGGGAAGGCAGGGGCAGACCATGGGCATTCCCCGCCATCCAAGGAGGCTTCCATACTTGCAGAGCCGATACATAGCGCTCTGGTACTGGGCTCACCCAAGGAATCGTCACGTCCTGCACATGGCTGCTTAGCCTCACTTCCGTATATTGGGCCTTCCGTTCACCATAGGCTGTTCTTCCGGAAACCAGAAGTATGCAGTCTGCAGATGACATCCACACAGTGAGCTTTCGATTCGGACTTTCCATGTAATGGATTTGCTAGCCAAGCAATATTCCATTTCGTGCCACTAGGACACTTTTCCACCTTTTATGAAGCCCACACAGTGGGCTTTTGATTCAGACTTTCCACGTAATGGATTTGCTATCCAAGCAATATTCCATTTCATGCCACTAGGACACTTTTCCACCTTTTATGAAGCCCACACAATGGGCTTTTGATTTGGACTTTCCACGTAATGGATTTGCTATCCAAGCAATATTCCATTTCATGCCTCTGGGTCTTCATGCACCTTTAAATGTCAACCTGTATATAGTTAAAGTAATCTGCGGTCAACTTGAGCTTGTTGATATCTCCATAGAGCTTGTCCTCAAATGAAGCAGGTGTGGGCCAAAATATCTTTCTCTGTTCTGCATACGTTGGGCAATCCTGCAGCAAATGTTTTGCTGTCATTTTTCCAGTTCTACAATTACATTCATCGGTATCTCCTATCTTTAGTTTATTGAACAAGTGGTATTTCAGCCTGTTATGTCCTGTGCGGAGTCTGAAGATTGCTACTTGTTCTCTTCGGTCGAGTTTGTAATATGCATCATCCTTCTGATGGCCTGGATGCTCTGATTCCCATTTGGTTCTATAAGTGCTTTTTATCAACCTCTTTGCCTCATTATAGGTTATGTCTATGTCAGGCTGTGGTAGTCGTCCGCCCTCTTTTGCCAGTCTGTCAGCCTCTTCGTTTCCAGGTATACTGCAATGTGATGGGATCCACTGTATTACAACTTTTTTGGATTTCTGGCATAGACCATGGAGTGCTGCTCTTAAGGTCAGTTAGTTCTGTGCTGTTATTGCTCTTCAGTATTAAGACAGCTGACTTTGCATCTGTGAAGATAGCTATTTGCTTCTCTTTATTTTCCTCCATCAGGAGCATTTCTGCTGCAGTTTTCAGAGCCTCTACCTCCGCTTTGAAGTTACTTGAAAATTTTCCAGTTGCCATTGAATGTGTTTTTTTCGCTCCATTTTTTAAATTTAGGAGAATTCCTCCTCCTCCATTCTCTATTGAATTTTTGGCTGATCCATCTGTATATGCATGGGTCCAATTCCTGCTTGGGTAATGTTCTTTTATGTAGTTTAGGGTTATTTCTCTTCTTTCGGTTTCATGCTGAGTGTTCTTTTTCTCAATACCAGGAATGTTTTCTATCATCTCAGGCAGTTGCTGCTGTCTCCAAGCTGGGAACTTGTGTGCATTGTGTATGGGCATGACTGTTGATATGTTAAGAATAGGGTCTGACCTAATCCTTCGTTTTGCAGTTTCTACAAAGTTGCTACGCTTCAGTCTTCCCTTTCCAAAACCATTAAATCTGTTGTACATAGGGTGGTCTGTCAATCTTCTAAATTTTTCTGCTTGTTGCTGGGCTCTGCTATCTCTTCTATCCTGCATTGGTTGTAAACAAGTGATCTTTTCTAATTCATTAATAGGCGTTGTCTTCAGGCTTCCAGTTATGATTCGCATTCCTTGATTTTGGACTCTACTTATTTTGTTAAAGTTTGACTTAGCTGCTGTTGCCCAAGCTGCAATGCCATATTCCAGTACTGGCCTCACCCGTCCAGTATATAACTTCTTGAGAACTTTCTCATCTGCTCCCCATGTTGTACCAGCAAGCTTTTTCATGATTGCCATTCTTTGCCTTGCTCTTGTTCGATTTTTCTCAACCTGTGTCTTCCATGTCAGGCGACGATCAAAGGTGACTCCTAGATAGTTTGGATTTTCTTCATGGCGCAATATTTTTCCATTCAATACCAGCTTAGGTTGCTGAGTTTTAGTTGAGAGGGAGAACACTGTGCATGTTGTTTTCTCCTCACTTATCTTCACTAGCCATGATTTTGACCAGTCCTCTAGCGCTAATAGGGCTTGCTGTATTCTGCTGTTAGCTGTACTAATATATTCTTCAGATGTCCATATGGCTAGGTCATCTGCAAAGGATGATGTGTGTACTCTGGCTGGAAAATTTTCCGTGATGTCGTTTATATATGCTAGGAATAATGTTGGTGAAAGAACTCCTCCTTGGGGGACACCTTGCTCCAACAGCATCATTTTGCTGGTTTGTCCTTGTACTTTTGTCCTGGCAGTTCTGTTCTCAAGGTAGTGGCTGATCCATTTGTACATTTTCCCGCAAACATGCATTTTTTGCAGTTTTACTTTCAGTCCTTCCTTCCATACTTTATCAAATGCTTTTTCTAAATCTATCCAGACTGCTAGTGTGTGCTTTTTCTCTTGGAAGGCATCCTCTATTTCCTGAGCTATATAGGTTATTTGATCTTCAGTAGATCTGTACTTTCTGAATCCTGCTTGGTGAGGTGTTAAGAGTTGGTTTTCTTCCAGATGCCATGTTAGCCTGCCATTGATAATGCGTTCCATTAATTTTCCTACACAGCTAAGAAGACTGATAGGTCGATAGCCATTTGGTTCTTCCAGGTCTTTTCCTTTCTTTGGGACTGGTATTAGTATAGCTTCCTTCCATGCCTGTGGGACTATTCCCCTCTTCCAGCTGTAATTTAGGACTGCTAGTAGTTTCTTTTTTGCCTTAGTGCCTAGTCCTATTAGCATTTCATTTGTGATTCCATCCTTTCCTGGTGATGTCTTCTTTTTTAGGGTATTCATTGCCTGTTCCATTTCTTCCATTGTTACATTTGCCATCATATATTCTGCTGCTGTCTCTGTATATGTATGATGTATCTGTTTATCTTTGATTGCTTTCTTCTGTTCGGCTGTAATATCAATGTGGTTTGCACTGGCATAGTGTTCCATTAGTGCATTTGCAGCCTTTTTTCCTGTAAGCAAGGCATTTCCTTGTTTAATTGTTATTTGTTTGTTTCTAGGTCCTTCATTGTTCATGGCTTTCACTAGTTTCCATAGTTTGTTTCCATCCCTGTCAAAATTCAGGTTTTCTGTTTTTTTCCTCCAACAATCTCTTGTTGTTTGATTTACTGTTCTTTTATATTTTGCTGAGATGGCTTTGAGAGAGATGTTCGCTTCAGTTGTTTGTTCTCTCTCTGCGGTCTTCCTAGCATCTTCAACTTTGTCCTCCAAAAATTGTAGTTCTTCAGTCCAGTATGGTTTGTAATTTTTCCTTGCTCCTCTTGGAATAGACTCAGTGGCCGCCTGTATTATTGCTCTGTTTAGACTTTCCACCATTTGCTTCATGTTGCCATATCGTGTATTTATGTTTTCACAATATTTGTCTGTTAGTATGGCAAATCTGTCCCAATCTGCTCGTTTGTAATTCCAACGGGGCAAAGGCTTTTGCTCCTGTGGAACATACTCCATATTTATTACAAGCTTGATTGGTCTGTGGTCACTACCTGCTAATTGGTCCAGCACATGGCGATCGATTTTGTGGAGGATGTCTCCTGTGCAGAAAGCTAAGTCTGGAGTAGAAGTGGTAATCCATCTTCTGGAGTAGAAGCTCGGTGTGTCATCCGCTTTGTTAAGTAGATGGAGATTTGAGTCTATTTCCCAGTCCTCCACTTCATCTCCTCTTTTGTCAGTATCTGGGTATCCCCATCTTTCTGAACGGCTATTAAAGTCTCCGACAACAATGCAATTTGTGTCAGTTATTTCCATGTTTGAGAGTGTAAGATCCTTATCTGCCGGGCTATATAGATTGTAAATTCTTATTTTCACGTCCTTTATCATTATATCAACACCTATAATTTCCGTTTGGTTGTCAGAGATCACAGATACTTCGCTGCAAGGTATTGTATTTCGTGTAAGTATTACAACTCCTCCTTTGTGTCCTTCGCGGTCGAAACGTGTGGCCTGATATCCCTCGACTGAAAATGTGCGATTGGCGTTGAGGTGTGTCTCTTGAATGCATGCCACATCTATTCTATCTTTATGAAGACGCTGTGTTAGGGAGGCTTTCTTGTTATAAACTCCTTCTGCATTCCATTGTAGTATGTTGAGTGTCCGGGGTGTTTGGTCAATAGCTCTTAACCTACTCCTCTGTGCCTTGACTCCACAGCACAGGGGAAGGTGACCACCAGTAGTCATGGGTGGACCCCCTCGAGGCAGGGGGCCCGGCACTATCACCGCCTGATGGGACTTCACGGGATTAGCACCATAACGATTAATTTTCATCTGTGGCATCATGAAATGATAAAGTTACGTTGCACTTCTTTGTCAAGCCTGTGGCTCAGTACATCCGATTTCGACAAGCATTTGTTCGGGATGCTTTCCCTAGCCTTTGACTGTCCCCAGTCTACCTACAAGGCAGCAGGTTTGTGCGTCACTTCGTCTGGTCCCTCTCCCTTGACCTGTCCTACATGGGTGACCCTACCAGTAGCTGTGCTACCGTCGGCATAGCTCTTGGGGTCATTGGAACGCTCAAGCCCCTCTACCTCGTCAAGGTGGACGCACGGCAGAGGGGAGATGGAAGTTCAGAATGCCCTTAACCATATGAAAACTGGCAAGACCCCGGGTACAGATAACATCACAATAGAAATGATCAATGCCATAGAGGAATATGGAATAGACCAAGTCACCAGACTGCTGAATGCAATATACGATACTGGAGATATACATCCTTCTTCTTCTTCTGCGTTCATCCAGAGTTTTTTTTCCGGACGTGATTGCGTAGTGCCTGTTTACAGCAGAGCTGCGTTCTTGCGCCGTTAGGCCAACACATCCGACTTCTGCGGGCATTTGTTGACCGGGTTAACCTTCCAGGGGTTTCTTAGGACGTTTGACTCTCACTGTTGTGGTGTTATCCCCCATCCCAGCTGGTCCATATAGAACAGCCAAAGACATCCTGGTCAGCCCTCAGGGGAAGGCAGGGGCAGACCATGGGCATTCTCCGCCATCCAAGGAGGCTTCCATACTTGCAGAGCCGACACACAGCGCTCTGGAACTGGGCTCACCCAAGGAATCGTCACGTCCTGCACATGGCTGCTTAGCCTCACTTCCGTATATTGGGCCTTCCGTACACCATAGGCTGTTCTTCCGGAAACCAGAAGCATGCAGTCTGCAGATGACATCCACATAGTGAGCTTTCAATTCGGACTTTCCACATAATGGATTTGCTATCCAAGCAATATTCCATTTCATGCCACTAGGACACTTTTTCCACCTTTTATGAAGCCCACACAGTGAGCTTTTGGTTCGGACTTTCCACGTAATGGATTTGCTTTCCAAGCAATATTCCATTTCATGCCTCTGGGACGCTTTTGTAACCGACATACCTGTGGTATGAAGTGCGGCAGTTTAAATACTTCTTCCCGCAGAAGTCGGATGTGTCGGCCTAATGGCGCAAGAACGCAGCTCTGCTGTAAACAGGCACAACGCAATCACATCCGAAAAAAAACTCCGGATGAACGAAGAAGAAGAAGAAATACTTCTTCATGCACCTTTAAATGTCAACCTGAATGTAGTTAAAGTAAGCTGCAGTCAACTTGAGCTTGTTGATATCTCCATAGAGCTTGTCCTCAAATGAAGCAGGTGTGAGCCAAAATATCTTTCTCTGTTTTGCATATATTGGACACTCCTGCAGCAAATGCTTTGCTGTCATTTTACCAGTTCCACAATTGCATTCATCGGTATCTCCTATCTTTAGTTTATTGAACAAGTGGTATTTCAGCCTGTTATGTCCTGTGCGGAGTCTGAAGATTGCTACTTGTTCTCTTCGGTCGAGTTTGTAGTATGCGTCATCCTTCTGGTGGCCTGGATGCTCTGATTCCCATTTGGTTCTATAAGTGCTTTTTATAAACCTTTTTGCCTCATTATAGGTTATGGCTATGTCAGGCTGTGGGAGTCGTCCGCCCTCTTTTGCTAGTCTGTCAGCCTCTTCATTTCCAGGTATACTGCAATGTGATGGGATCCACTGTATTACAACTTTTTTGGATTTCTGGCATAGACCATGGAGTGCTGCTCTTAGGTCAGCTAGTTCTGTGCTGTTTTTGCTCTTCAGTATTGAGACAGCTGACTTTGCATCTGTGAAGATAGCTATTTGCTTCTCTTTATTTTCCTCTATCAAGAGTATTTCTGCTGCAGTTTTCAAAGCTTCTACCTCTGCTTTTAGTTCTGTGCTGTTTTTGCTCTTCAGTATTGAGACAGCTGACTTTGCATCTGTGAAGATAGCTATTTGCTTCTCTTTATTTTCCTCTATCAAGAGTATTTCTGCTGCAGTTTTCAAAGCTTCTACCTCTGCTTTGAAGTTACTTGAAAATTTTCCAGCGCCACTGACTGTGTTTTTTTTCACTCCATTTTTTAAATTTAGGAGAATTCCTCCTCCATTTTTCTATTGAATTTTTGGCTGATCCATCTGTATATGCATGGGTCCAATTGTTGCTTGGGTAATGTTCTTTTATGTAGTTTAAGGTTATTGTTCTTCTTTCGGTTTCATTCTGAGTGTTCTTTTTTTCAATACCAGGAATGTTTTCTATCATCTCAGGCAGTTGCTGTTGTCTCCAAGCTGGAAACGTGTGTGCATTGTAAATGGGTTTGACTGTTGATATGTTAAGTATGGGAACTGCCCTAATCTTTCGTTTTGCAGTTTCTACAAAGTTGCTACGCTTCAGTCTTCCCTTTCCAAAACCATTAAATCTGTTATACATAGGGTGGTCTGTCAATCCTCTGAATTTTTCTGTTTGTTGCTGGGCTCTGCTATCTCTTCTATCCGCCATTGGTTGTAAACAAGTGATCTTTTCTAGTTCATTAATAGGCGTTGTCTTCAGGCTTCCAGTTATGATTCGCATTCCTTGATTTTGGACTCTACTTATTTTGTTGCTTGCTTGCTTGCTTGTGTTCGTTGGCTTGAGCTCCAACGCGAAGTCCTGTATGTCGGATGAAGGCATCCTGTTGTCCAACATCAGTGTGATGTCATACAGGACCTGAGTTTTGCGTGAGTATCTGTTGTTCCATGTCTGGCTTATTGGTGTGCAGACTGGTGGTTCCTCGCCGTACAGGCAGACACTCTCCGACTTCGGAGGAATCG
This sequence comes from Cepaea nemoralis, assembly GCA_014155875.1. NCBI lineage: Eukaryota > Metazoa > Mollusca > Gastropoda > Stylommatophora > Helicidae > Cepaea > Cepaea nemoralis. Next base: position 136,728 of record JACEFZ010001596.1, read on the forward strand.
GCGATCCTACTGACTTTAGCCAGGACCCCGAAGGGACCTGTTGCCCAGGACGCTCGATGAGGACGCGTCAATAGGTCTTGGCCAGTATATAACCCGGCCCTGGTGCCTTGGAAACACCTCTGCGTCCCACTTACTTGTTAAAGTTTGACTTAGCTGCTGTTGCCCAAGCTGCAATGCCATATTCCAGTACTGGCCTCACCCGTCCAGTATATAACTTCTTGAGAACTTTCTCTTCTGCTCCCGATGTTGTACCAGCAAGCTTTTTCATGATTGCCATTCTTTGCCTTGCTCTTGTTCGATTTTCTCAACCTGTGTCTTCCATGTCAGGCGACGATCAAAGGTGACTCCTAGATAGTTTGGATTTTCTTCATGGCGCAATATTTTTCCATTCAATACCAGCTTAGGTTGCTGAGTTTTATTTGAGAGGGAGAACACTGTGTATGTTGTTTTCTCCTCACTTATCTTCACTAGCCATGATTTTGACCAGACCTCTAGCGCTAATAAGGCTTGCTGTATTCTGCTATTAGCTGTACTAATATATTCTTCAGATGTCCATATGGCTAGATTATCTGCAAAGGAGGATGTGTGTACTCTGGTTGGAAAATTTTCCGTGATGTCATTTATATATGCTAGGAATAATGTACGTGAAAGAACTCCTCCTTGGGGGACACCTTACTCCAACAGCATCATTTTGCTGGTTTGTCCTTGTACTTTTGTCCTGGCAGTTTTGTTCTCAAGGTAGTGGCTGATCCATTTATACATTTTCCCACAAACATGCATTTTTTTCAGTTTTACTTTCAGTCCTTCCTTCCATACTTTATCAAATGCTTTTTCTAAATCTATCCAAACCGCTAGTGTTTTTTTTTTCTCTTGGAGGGCATCTTCTATTTCCTGAGCTATATGGGTTATTTGATCTTCAGTGGATCTGTACTTTCTTAATCTTGCTTGGTGTAGTGTTAAGAGTTTGTTTTCTTCCAGATGCCATGTTAGCCTGCCCGTTGATAATGCATTCCATTAATTTTCCTACACAGCTTTTCCTTTCTTTGGGACTGGTATTAGTATAGCTTCCTTCCATGCCTGTGGGACTATTCCTTTCTTCCAACTGTAATTTAGGACTGCTAGTAGTTTCTTATTTGCCTAGTGCCTAGTCCTATTAGCATTTCATTAGTGATTCCATCCTTTCCTGTGATTTCTTCTTTTTTAGGGCATTCATTGCCTGTTCCATTTCTTCCATTGTTAGATTTGCCATCATATATTCTTCTGCTGTCTCTGTATTACTATGATGTATCTGTTTGTCTTTGATTGCTTTCTCCTGTTCGGTTGTAATATCAATGTGGTTTGCACTGGCATAGTGTTCGGTTAGTGCATTTGCAGCCTTTTTTCCTGTAAGCAAGGCATTTCCTTGTTTAATTGTTATTTGTTTGTTACTAGGTCCTTCATTGTTCATGGCTTTCACTAGTTTCCATAGTTTGTTTCCATCCCTATCAAAATTCAGGATCTCTGTTTTTTCCCTCCAACAATCTCTTGTTGTTTGATTTACTGTTATTTTATATTTTGCTGAGATGGCTTTGAGAGAGATGTTCGCTTCAGTTGTTTGTTCTCTCTCTGCTGTCTTCCTGGCATCTTCAACTTTGTCCTCCAAAATTTGTAGTTCTTCAGTCCAGTATGGTTTGTAATTTTTCCTCGCTCCTCTTGGAATAGACTCAGTGGCCGCCTGTATTATTGCTCTGTTTAGACTTTCCACCATTTGCTTCATGTTGCCATATCGTGTATTTATGTTTTCACAATATTTGTCTGTTAGTATGGCAAATCTGTCCCAATCTGCTTGTTTGTAATTCCAGTGGGGCAAAGGCTTTTGCTCCTGTGGAACATATTCCATATTCATTACAAGCTTGATTGGTCTGTGGTCACTACCTGCTAATTGGTCAAGCACATGGCGATCGATTTTGTGGAGGATGTCTCCTGTGCAGAAAGCTAAGTCTGGAGTAGAAGTGGTAAACCATCTTCTGGAGTAGAAGCTCGGTGTGTCATCCGCTTTGTTGAGTAGATGGAGATTTGAGTCTATTTCCCAGTCTTCCTCTTTTGTCAGTATCTGGGTATCCCCATCTTTCTGAACGGCTATTAAAGTCTCCGACAATAATGCAGTTTGTGTCACTTATTTTCATATTTGAGAGTGTAAGGTCTGCTGTTCTATACAGATGGTAAATTCTTATTTTCACGTCCTTTATCATTATATCAACGCCTATAATTTCCGTTTGGTTGTCAGAGATCACAGATACTTCGCTGCAAGATATTGTATTTCATGTAAGTATTAGAACTCCTCCTTTGTGTCCTTCGCGGTCGAAACGTGTGGCCTGATATCCTCTGACTGAGAATTTGCGATTGGCATCGAGGTGTGTCTCTTGAATGCATGCCACATCTATTCTTCTTCTTCTTCTTCTTCTTCTGCGATCATCCGGAGCTTTTTTCCCGGATGTGATTGCGTTGTGCCTGTTTACAGCAGAGCTGCGTTCTTGCGCTGTTAGGCCGACACATCCGACTTCTTTGTTGACAGGGTTAACCTTCCCGGGGCCACATCTATTCTATCTTTATGAAGACGCTGTGAAGACTTTCTTGTTAAAACTCCTTCGGCATTCCACTGTAGTATGTTGAGTGTCCGGGGTGTTTGGTCAATAGCTCTTAACCTTCTCCTCTGTGCTTGACTCCACAGCACAGGGGAAGGTGACCACCAGTAGTATGGGGTGGACCCCCTCGAGGCAGGGGGGCCCGGCACTATCACCGCCTGATGGGACTTCGTGGGATTAGCACCAGTAGAGTCCTTTACTTGACCATTGACTCGTGCCCTTGCCATCTAGAAATCCATTCTTTTCAGTAAATGAATGTGTTTAGAGGAAGTAAACCTGACACAAATGCAAGCCAATGTTGGGTACACTGTCGTGTGAATTAGGGAGGCACACAACTAGTTATGATATGCTACCCTCGTAAGAGTCATGGAGAAGAAGAAAAATGAACAATTTGTTTTGTAAAGTGTTAAGATTTAGGTGATTACGCCAATCTTACTAAGCCCTTTGTTTTAACAATCACATTAAACATGCAAAATAAGATTTACTAAAGTAATTGCTACATTATACGTTAATACATATTATACTGATCATACACACAATGATGTCTTACTTTCATTGGTAACGTTCACTTTAAGGAAGATCTGTAACATTATATGTTAATACACATTATAATGATCATACACACTATTAGTGTTGGAACTCTTCGCTGGCTGCTGAGGATGGGGACGGAGCGCTTATGGGAATGTCCCAAATGCTGTGATGTCGGTTCCTAAATCAATCCAATCAATCAATCAATCAATCTTCTTCTTCTTCGTTCATCCGGAGTTTTTTTTTTTTTTTTTTCTCCAGATGTGATTGCGTTGTGCCTGTTTACAGCAGAGCTGCGTTCTTGCGCCGTTAGGCCGACACATCCGACTTCTGCGGGCATTTGTTGACCGGGTTAACCTTCCCGGGGAATCAATCAATCAATAATGATCATACACATAGTGATATCTTCCATTGGTAAAATTCACATTAAGAAAGATCTATAACATTATATGTTAATACATATTATAATGATCATACACACAGTGATGTTTTACTGTCATTGGTAAACTTCGCAATAGGGAACATCATCCAATCATCAGATACCTTGCAGATTGATCTAGATCATCATGCTGTGCCACAGCACCCATCCTCCAGCAGAATGTATGAATACATGAAGATCATCCCATCATCAGATACCTTGCAGATTGATCTAGATCATCATGCTGTGCCACAGCACCCATCCTCCAGCAGAATGTATGAATACATGAACATCATCCCATCATCAGATACCTTGCAGATTGATCTAGATCATCATGCTGTGCCACAGCACCCATCCTCCAGCAGAATGTATGAATACATGAAGATCATCCCATCATCAGATACCTTGCAGATTGATCTAGATCATGCTGTGCCACAGCTCCCATCCTCCAGCAGAATGTATGAATACATGAAGATCATCCCATCATCAGATACCTTGCAGATTGATCTAGATCATCATGCTGTGCCACAGCACCCATCCTCCAGCAGAATGTATGAATACATGAAGATCATCCCATCATCAGATACCTTGCAGATTGATCTAGATCATCATGCTGTGCCACAGCACCCATCCTCCAGCAGAATGTATGAATACATGAAGATCATCCCATCATCAGATACCTTGCTGATTGATCTAGATCATCATGCTGTGCCACAGCACCCATCCTCCAGCAGAATGTATGAATACATGAAGATCATCCCATCATCGGATACCTTGCAGATTGATCTAGATCATCATGCTGTGCCACAGCACCCATCCTCCAGCAGAATGTATGAATACATGAAGATCATCCCATCATCAGATACCTTGCAGATTGATCTAGATCAGCATGCTGTGCCACAGCACCCATCCTCCAGCAGAATGTATGTATACATGTACTATCTATCCATACCATGATGCAGAGCTGTAAAGTATTCTATAAGTCTATCTGTTATCTATTATGGCTATCTATTATGTCTCTATCTGTTTGTTGAATCTCATCAGAGTGCTTTAAGAACACGTTATTGATATTTAATGAAATGTAATGAATTTATTTAGTTATCTGAACCCACAGTGTAGTTTCTTTTGTTGATTTCAGATTACAGGTAGACCCCCCTGCAGGTGTAAGCGGAGCCCCTTCAGACAACAATATCATGTTTTGGAATGCAGTTATATTTGGGTAAGGGTCATGTAAGAGCATGTGGGATGCTAACTTTTTAGAAAGAGTTAGGGAATTATGACTGTTTTTAAGGATTATTTATCTGGAATGCTCACTTTTTAGAAATAGGCGGTTATGAATGTTTCTCAGAATTATGAGGGGACTACAAATGAAAACCTAAAATGTGTTATAGAAATTACAACAACCATACCATATTGTTTTAAGCACGTGACATCATGGTGCAGATGAACATCATGACATCATAAGGACAGTTTAAAGATGACCGCCCCACTTTTGACATGCACCAAAGAGGAGCAGTATTCTGTTATTCGTGTTTTTGATCAGTGAAGGGATGAAACCTATAGAAATTCATCGTCGAATGAAGGTCCAGTATGGTGATGCATGCCTGTCAGTCCAGCAAGTGTATGGTGATGCATGCCTGTCAGTCCAGCAAGTGCATGAGTGGAGTAGGAAGTTTCAAAATGGTTTGACTTCTGTAACAGACTTTTTGGTCCGATGAAGAGATGCAGCAGGTGGTGCATGAGTTGGTACACACACGACCAAGATAATTCTTTTTCTACAGGAATCCAGGCACTTTATCAGCGCTAGAGAACTGCATTCTATGCAGTGGTCACTACATGGAAAAATAATACATTTGTTCTTTACGTTTTCAGAATATATTCACACACACTCACAAACATTTACGGTTTTCAGTTGAAGCCTTTTGTCAGAAATTTATGGATTATTTTCCTGAATGCTGCCGGACAAGCACCCAATTAGTCAGAATTCCGGACTGAGGCCACAATTGGTCAGAAATTGACTCGGGACAAAATCTATATGGCTGAAGTAAAGATTATGTCCCTGGATACCCAAGATTACAGCTGAGAATGGCTCGTTACTATTTATAATTAGCTGGTCTTGGTATCCACAAGGAGTGGAAAAGGGAAGATTAGATGCCTAGATTTATGTCTGCTAATGGACAACTAGGCAGGGCAGGTTTTTCCCCCTGATAAAATTTCCCTCCCTGGTGTGTAATTAATCTCTCTCTCTCTCTCTCTCTCTCTCTCTCTCTCTCCTCTCCTCTCTCTCTCTCTCTCTCTCTCTCTCTCTCTCTCTCTCTCTCTCTCTCTCTCTCTCTCTCTCTCTCTCTCTCCCCCCCCACACACACACACACACACACACACACACACACCAAGGTAAGCAAGGCAATTGCTTCTCTTGGAAAAAATTTATAATGATTGAATTCTGAATTAAAACAAACTACAACTCTTTATTACTATCACTATGAAAAACTGATGATTTGTAGGATGACAATGATAAGGACTGTGCTATGACAGTTACAACATTCACATATAGTAGGTATGACGTTGGGACTGTTGGTGAGATGATGCCTCAAGCCCAACAGGATTACACTAAGGTCCAGTGAAAACACCTATGATCCAGTAGGATCAGCCCATCGGTTTTCTGGACTATCCAGTCCAGTCTTGATGCTACCTGGTCTTTCCTCATTTTCGGGACCTGGCGCTCTTGTTTTGAGCTGATTTTTTTAATGCACCAATCTAACGAGAATGACAAAGCTCGTCTAATTATACCCGGCTCTTAATTACTCTTATCTAACATTGATAATTTAATCTACATAGCCGCGGTGTCCAGAAGCTTGCACCTGCCGCTTTTAGCACTAGGTGTTAAAGCATGGGTTTTTCTGGCATAAATTTGAATTCACACCTTTGTGTGATTGTAAGTTCCCTTGGGCCAGGAATATCTTGATTCACACTTTCTCTTGGGTAAATGACTCCATTCAGTCGCTGATCCGTTTCACACTTCATTTAGTCTGCATGGTCGGCCATACGTATGATCCTGACACTTCACAGTTTTCTGGCATTTCTTATTCAGCCCAACATTTCACACATTTGCTCGCTGGCCACCTATGTTATCAGCAAGAAAGCCCCAGTCAGTCTGACAATATGGTTAACTCGGGAGTCTTATCAAGCAGGAAATTTCACCTGTACACTGCTGGTGAACATATGCCTTCTATGGCGTCAACTTTGAACTTGCTCAAGCATAGAAACCAGACCGTGGTCATTTTTATCAATGCTGTCGCAATGTTGCGTCAGTTTCTTAAAAGTTGAGAATACCGTTTATTCTTCTGTTCATTCCTCCTTTGTGTTTGTGGAATGAAAGACAGTCTGGTCTTGCAGCATTCTATGACACCCCCTGACATTTATCTGACTGTTTGGCAAGGACATTTGATGACAATGGCATGAGCACAACCAGAAGAGGGTTTGGTGTCAGCTCTCGACATTTGCTATGGGAGGGAAAGCTGACCACCTATTCCTCCGTGCACTCAGGTCTAGAATATGTGATGGTCTTAGCACTTCACATACACACAGCCGGTTCCTGCCACGGGACTTTGTTGTTGTTATTGTTGTTTTTGTTGTTGTTGTTTGTAATATCCTTTGTGAATGGGACATAACATTTTTAGTTTAGTTCTTTGGTTGATAGTTCTTTGAATTGACATTATATGCTGTGATTGTGTTATGCCAAAAGTAGAGGAGATTACACAATGACTTGCTTAATAAAGTCGATAATAGGACAGGAGGCAATTGTGACTTAGTTGTCTCATCACAAAAACAGCAACAGGATAGGAAACTAAACTCACCTGGTAATTACATTATGAGAACATCATTGCTAATGCTATGGAGTGTGTGTTCTGTGTTAGCTGAAGTTCTCTTTATGTGGTCTGTAGGAGGAGATTGGGGCATTTATGTGTGCAATAAAAGTAATCTTGTCCCAAATTCAGAACATTAAGGACATCTTTTCACATGATGCCAATTAACACCCTTCCACTGAATGTCTACACCCGTGCATGTTGTGTAAGGACTGTTGTGTCATGTTGTGTAAGGACTGTTGTGTCATGTTGTGTAAGGACTGTTGTGTCATGTTGTGTAAGGACTGTTGTGTCATGTTGTGTAAGGACTGTTGTGTCATGTTGTGTAAGGACTGTTGTGTCATGTTGTGTAAGGACTGTTGTGTAAGGACTGATATGTCATAACCTAAGAATTTGTTGTTGGAAACACATACTATTTTTTTTTTATTTGGATGCTTGCTGTGAACTCAAGCATAGTTCATAGAAACTACTTCTAGTGCAATGGACTGATCTTTGCCTGTGGGTTAGCTTTCCCTATTAAGTGTCCCTCGCCATCAGGAGAACCCACTCCGACTTCAGATGTACTTGTAATTTACATCCCTAAGTCAAGGACGAGAAGTCAACATATTAATCCAACTGTCCGGAGTAGGGGTTGAACCCCTTACCTCAGCATCAGCACAGTGGATGTTTAAGAATGCATGTTCCTATCCATTCGGCTATGCTAACCTCCTATTTGATAATCTCTCTTCTGCATACAGGCCACATGATACACCATTTGAAGATGGAACGTTCAAGCTAACTATTGAATTCACAGAAGAGTATCCCAACAAGCCTCCAACAGTTCGATTTATCTCAAAGATGTTTCATCCTAATGGTAAGTTTGTGATGTGTAAGATTACAGACAATTCTTCTCCTCCTTACTTCCTGTCTTCTCCATTTATATTGTGGTGGCAGATTAGATAGTTTTTGGTGACAGAATAGATAAATTGTGGTGGCAGAGTAGATAGATCAGACTGTGGTACCAAAGTAAATAGTTTGTAGTGATGGAGTAGATAGATAGATAGATTGTAGTGAAGTGTAGGACAAAGGGCTGTAGTTTGCAGAGTAGATATATATATATTTTTTTTGGTTCTCGCTTGCTTTGAACTCAAGCGTAGGCCATACACGCTATTTATAGTAGCGATGGACTGAATTTTGCGTGTGGATTAACTTTCCCTATTAACAGTGTCCCTCTCCATCAGGCGAACCCACTCCGACTTCAGAGGTAAGTGGATAGATAAATTGTAATGGCAGAGTAGATAGACTGTAGTGACAGTGTAGGTAGATGGTTTGTGGAGGAAAGATAGTTTCTGGTGCCAGAATTGAGTTGAGCTAAGAACTGACAACACTGCACTCAGGACATTCTCACCCACGCTGTGTCCCCTCGCTCAACAGCAAGCAAAGAGTCACACTACTAATCATTCCCACTGCTATCTGATTGATCTTCCTTCTCAGTTTCGAGATTCTACCAGAACCCCTGTCAATCCCTCGCAATCTCATCCTTTCCACATACGGGTTCTCAATCTGTTCCTCCACCTTTTTCACCTCGTGCCACAGACACATGACCACCTCTCCCTTGTCCATAGGTAATCTACCACCAAGAGGTGCATTCCCTGCCAGCCTATCAGTCTGTTCATTCCCCCACACTCCCGCATGGCCAGGGCAAAAAATCCATACAATTCTCACATTCTTTTACCTCTGCAGCGAAGTGAGCTATTACACACAAAACATTCCTTTCTCCACCTTGCTAAGCATACTCCTTGAGTCTGTGATGAAGACAGTGTGTGTTGCATTGGTCTCTTCTACCAATGGAATGCCGCTGTGACTGCTTCCACCTCAATTCTCATGCTGGAGGTCATAGCCTCATATGCCAGATTCTCCTTTTTTAAGAATCGTCCATTATCCTTCGCAATGAAACCCCAACCACTCCGTCTGTTTCTCACCACTGACCCTCAGTATAGATCACTATGTCATCTTGATGTGTATTACTCTGGATAAGTTGTTGCACCTTAAGCTCAGTGTGACCTGCTGCCCATTCTCTGTACTCATGACTCAGTATTACTATTACATTGTGCCAGTCCGTCCTGTCTGCCGGTACTTCAACCCACCCTTTTTCACGATTGATGGTCTTGATCACACACCTGACGTATAGATATTTCTGCCATTCAGGACCTGCTTCGACTAGGTCTAGGCCCTTGACCTAATCCATGGTTTCATGCAGGGGGTGATCCCTGTCTGCAGCAACTCTCAGGTACCATTTGGCTTGAAGGCAGTGTTGCCATTTTAGTGCTTTTCACACTAAGTTTAGCGCTTTTTCAAGTCATTTAGTACGACAATTTTGCTTTTAGCGTGGCTGTGCAAATTTGGTGCTTCACAAAAATTTTTTGGTGCTTTTTTGGGATGGGTAAAAATTACTTTAAAAATCATTTTGGGAACACTAAAAAGCCGAATTTGAACTGAAGCGAGGGAGTAAAACAGTCTTAATACGTTACAGCGCAATATTCAACTAATTTAACTCCCTTTAATACGATTTAGCTGAAAGCGAACGCCATCTTGTAGACAAGTCCAAATGTCAATACATTAGCTTGTAATCGAGTTCATAATTTTGTGGTGTCTATATTATCCTTTCATTTAAGCTTATTTGTGTTTCACCATGAGCAAGAAATATTGTCAACATTTCAGAGAACAGTGGCTCAGTGACGCGAGATTTCAAAAATGGTTGTTAAAAGTAGAAGGGGATAATACTAAGTCTTTTTGCAAATATTGCAAATGTTCAATTGCAGCCAGGTTAAATGATATTGAGAGGCACAAGAATACAACGAAACATCAGAAAGCCGAACAACCATTCAGTACACAAAGGCAAACAACAATTGCATTTGACAAACTGAAAGATGATGTCAAAGAAACAGAAGGACGCATGTCTTTGTTCATAGCTGGCCATTGTTCGCTTCGCGTTGTTGACCATTTAAGTGAACTCTGCAAGGTACACTTTGGTGACAGCAAAGGTTGCAAGAACTTTAAGCTTAGGAGAACTAAGTGCAGAGCAGCTATTTCAAATGTACTTGCACCATATTTCACAACAGACTTGACAGCTGATATTGGCAAAAGTAAATACAGCTTATTGATTGATGAGAGCAATGACATTTCTGAAACTAAGCTACTTGGAGTAGCTATTAGGTACTATTCAGAGACAAGAAAGCAGTTTGTGGTTACTGTCTCGACGTGCATTCAACCGCCGAAGCATTAAAACTCAAACTTGAATGAATTTATGTAACAAAAGTCGCTCACCTTGAAGACTGGTATAATTTTGAGATAAATCCTTTTATTTCGGATCTGCTCTCTTTTAGACAAAATGAACACAACACTGCTGTCTCATATAACGGGACCCTGACACGGGTACGGGACGTTATATATGTTAATACAAACTTGGCTGTTCATCTAATTCTATAATTACCCAATCTCCTAAAGCATATTGCAGCTGATGTCCAAAAATAACTCGTTAACTCGTTGTCTATACTTGATATATGTTCCGGTCCTGAGTATAACAAGAATGCTATATATAAACAGGCGATATCTCTTCCTCAGTAACAATGCCTTGCCCTAAATGATCAAACCTTTTGCTCACGGAGCTTTCAGGGAAAAACACACACAGCCGTCTTGATCTCCTTTTTCGAAGTCACCTTCTGCTGTCCCTGACGATGATTATGTCGTCCTAAGTTTCTAGTCGTCAAGTCATTCTATTGTTAGACTGGGAATCTCCTAATTTACATTAGGTGGTGCGTGTGGGCGTGACCACCATGTTGCATAATGCCCCCTCCCAAAAAAAAATGCTATGTCATTTTTCCTCTCATAATTACTTACAACTGTAACCATATTTTTACGCACTACCACATAGCTCCAGGATTTACCCCATCATTAACCCTCAAAAAACAAATCATAAATGCTACATAACGGGCACGCCCATCTGTCCGAACCCTACGTCGAACGTCGTGTGACTGATCCTATGGGATCAGTTCAACTAATAATTTAATATTAGTCCCTACCTTGTCCTAATGACAAGTATGTCCTAGTTCTAGGACGAGGGTAATAATGACGTTTTTCTAGTAACCATGTTAGTCGTAGTCGTTACTTGGTGTCGTATGACAATATTAATGGGTAGGGTGCTTGTCTGTGATTCCACCTTAACTTTTTCCCGATATTTTCCTTTGGGATTTGGATTGTCACTTGGTCATATTTAGCTCCTGTACTGATTCATAAGCATACAGCATAACATGACAGATACCCTTCGGACCCAACATTTCTCATTAACTAATATAAATGCTAAATAAATCAAATATAGTCATTCACAATTACAACTTTATACTCAAGTGTTTCTGAGTTCTTTCCAATCGGAAGTCCTTGTCTCTGTTAATAACTTTCATCCTTGCCTTGGCTCTGTTTTGAACACATATCAGATACAAATGTACCTTATTTATAATATTTAATCAAATAACCTATCTTAACATGTTGGTTATTGTTATCTTGACCCACTAATAAGGCTTATAATACGTAATCAACTCAATATATATCTGAACTTTGAACTTAATACAACAAGAACTATAACTCTAATTTAACTCTAAATAATCAACAAGAAAATCTGCCGTTCTATAATCGACTCAGAATGTCAGCAAGATTATTATCTTTTCCAGGAATATGACAAATGTCAAATTCATAATCCTGTAATAGTAATGACCATCTATGTATTCTAGAATTCTTTGGATGACCCGATTTGAAAATTTGTAGCGGTTTGTTATCCGAAAGAACTAGAAATTTCCTACCTAGTAAGTATCTAGAGAACTATTCAATACTTTCAATTAAAGCTAAAGCCTCTAGTTCAGTAACAGCATAATTTCTTTGAGTTTCAGATAGCTTTTTACTGAAATAAAGAATAAGATGTAGTTTCCCCTCATGCAATTGAAGTAATACAGCTGAAATAGCATGTAAACTAGCATCCGTTTGTAAAACAAAATCTTTTGAAATATCAGGTAATTTCAAAATAGGATATGTACTAAATAGAGTTTTTATTTGTTGTAATAACTTCTCGTGATCCTCTGTCCAAACTATCTTTGTTGGTTGACCTTTTTTTAAAAGTTCCGAGAATGTTGCTGTCATATGTGCAAAATTAGGGATATACTTTTGATAATAATTAATCAACCCTAATACACTCCTAAGCTCCTTCTTGGATGTTGGAGGTTTGATATTAAGAATCTTTGTCACAACTAATGGATCTGTTTTCCTAAATCCGTTAGAGATTCTATGACCCAGAAATTGTATCTCAGTAAACCCTATCTCAATTTTACTTGGTTTAGCTTTCAATCCATGTTCTTGTATTTTCTGGAAAACTTGTTTTAGAATTTTAACATGTGTCAATATCACAAGTATGAATACAAATATCATCCATATACGATGCTACGTTGGTAATTCCATGAAGTAATCTTCTCATCATTCTCATTAATGTACTTGGTGCATTTTTTAAACCAAATGGAAGATATTCCCATTCATATAAACCTAACGGCGTGCTAAAAGCTGTAATATGCTTTGAATCTTCCTCCATCGGAATTTGCCAATATCCTTTTGTAAGGTCAATTTTCGAAAATATTTTCGAGTTTGCCATGGTTTCAATTAACTCATCAATATTTGGCATAGGTTCTGCATCTAGTAAAGTTAATTCATTAACTTTCCTATAATCAACGCATAAACGTAATGACCCATCTTTTTTCTTAACAATTACAACTGGTGAACAGTAATTTGAAATGGATTTTTTTATAATTCCAGTCTTATCTAGATCTGAAATTTCTGCAGTAACTTTTTCCAAATAATGTATTGGAATAGGATATGGTTTCACTTTAACTGGGACATTTGATAATAAAGTTATTTTATGTTTAATCAGTGATGTCTGCCCCGGTTTATCTGAAAAAATTGAACTATATTCCTTTATTGCAGTAATAAGCTTTTCTCTATCTTGTACTGATAAATCTTTACTTATCTGAATCGCTTGCCAATTACTGTCGCTATTAACTATAGGTGTTGGAATCTGTTGTTCTATAGCATCTTCTTGTTGCGCATTAATTACCCAACAAGCTGTTGCTATCCTATGAGGAATTTGTTGTGTCACTTGACCTGAGTTATCCTCACGTGGAATATATGGCTTCAACATATTAATATGAAAAATCTTATGTTTGCCATTCACATCAATACGATAATCAACATCGCTAATTTTCTTAATTACCTTAAATGGACCTTGCCATGAAGTAACCAGACAATCTCGAGGATCAGGTAATAATAACCAAACCTCTTCTTCTTCTTTCAAGACTATTGTCTTGGCGTTCCTATTACCATACTGTCTGTATCTTTCTCCAGCTTTATCCAGTGCAGATTTTGCAATCTGACAAGCTGTGATAATTTTATCTCTTAACTGTGTTACTATTTCATATGCATCTCTTTTCGGATGATCATATGTTTTATTTGTGAGTAGGTCATTATATATTAATAATGGACCTCGTGGATTTGCTCCATATACCAACTCGAATGGAGAAAACCCTGTACTAAATTGTGGTACCTCTCGGTATGCAAATAGTACCGCTGGTAATAAAATATCCCAATCTTTGGGCCTTTCCGCAGCAACTTTCGCCAGAGTTCGTTTAAGAACTCCGTTGTAGTTCTCATTCACACCATTTGTCATTGGGTGCCAAGGTGAACTAAACACCTGTGGAATCCCAAGTATCTTCATTGCCTCTTGAGTAGCCGTTGATATAAACTGACTACTTCTATCTGATAATATGCAGCTAGGGAATCCTATTCTGCTAAAGATTATCAACAATAAATCTAGAATGGATCTACTCGTGATACATTTTAAAGGAATAGCCTCTGGCCAACGAGTACAAAGATCAATCATAGTTAATATGAATCTATTGCCTCGATCAGTAGTTGTATTTAACGGACCCACAATATCTATAGCTATTTTCTGAAATGGTCGTGATGCCAAATCAGTTTTCTGAACATGTGCTTTGGGATGTTTGCCTTTTTGCGTGGTCATCTGACATAATGTACATGAACGTACATGTGTGGTAATGTCTTTGTTATATCCAGGCCAATAGAATTGCGTTAGCAATCTATTAGTGGTTTTAGCAATCCCCATATGACCAGCGAATGGAGAATCATGTGCTAATTTTAATGCCTCAGTACGATATTTCGATGGAAGTACTGTCTGAAAATAACGTGATGTACCTCTATCATATCGTCTCGATAAAATATTATTGTCTAGGAAAAATTTCCAATTACCTCTTTTACCTTTTTTATTGGTTCAGTCAGTTTCTTAAAACAAGATTTTAGAGTTGGATCTTGTTTTTGATCTTCTGGTAAATCAGTCACTAGTCTGATATTATTTTCTAATTTGTCACTGTCTTTATCCCTTTTGTCTTGAGCTCTTGTAATTGCATTAGCTCTTGCATGATCAATTTCCCATTGCTTTGCTTCATCATGCATTAATTGTTTCGCATCTGGTATGTTACCAATCAGTAATCCGGCACATGGATTTGGTAATACGGCTGCATTTATTGTGCCTTCGTAATATTGTGACATAATTGTAATCGTGGCAATCTTATATCTTTCTATTGTGCCACCGAATGTTCTGCACTCTACAGTTTCGCCTGTATAATCTTCTTCTTTTATCAGCTTTCGATCTACTCCGACAATCGAAGCTCCCGAATCACGAATGCAAGTAGTGGGTTCACCATTTACCCATGCTTGATGGATTTTTAGTTTGCCATTTTGTATGCTAACGGCATTAGCTTCATGAATTGTTTCTGTACATTCATTACTAATATTGTCAGTTATACCTTTATTTAACTTGTCAGTCCGATCATCATACTGTTGTATGATAGCTGCGTGTGTCTCTTCTAAATCGTCTGAGTCACTACTGGAGTATATGTATGCTGTACTAGCTTCCTTCCAGGAATTTCTCATCGGACAAGACCTACTAGTGTGTCCGTACGCCCTACATGAGAAACATTTTATACTTCTTTTAAAAGAGTCATACTTATTTCTCTTCTTCGCCGTAATATCTTTTAGATATGTGGAATAACCTGGATGTTTATCACACATCTCTAAGTTTCCATGCGATAATCTACAATATTGGCATCTGGTGAATTGGCCTTTTCTTGGTCTTTCACCTTCTCTATTGTAAGGACTATTTCTATTGCTACCACTACTAAACTTTCTAAACTTACTGTTTCCTCTTTGAAATTTTGCACTTGCACCTATCACTAATTCAGGTTGTGTACAGTTAGCAAAAATATCCCTATGTGCATTGAAATAAGATTCACCCTTAGTTTCCATCTCACTTAAACTTTTACATTTGTTTTCCATAAGAAATACTGACATAGGTTCTGGTATTGCAGATAACATTCTATCTCTGATAATTAAGTCTCTCACTTTCTCATAACTATCATTAATATCCGCAGCCTTACACCACTTATCAAAACTAGAAGACATTTCCGAAGCGAAATCCAGGAATGTTTGATTCGATTTCGGTGTAAGTGTTTTAAACTTAGTTCGTAAACCAGATTCATCCAAAGAAAAATGTGATAGCACACGATCGCGCATATATTTGTAGTTTGTACGTAAATCCTCAGGAATTAACTCGATCACTTTCAATGGCTCTAACGCGAGGTGACGGTGAAACAGAATTGGTATGTCCTTCTCCGGAACTTTGTAGTGCTTTACTAGCACTTCGAAATTCGTTATCCAAGAACTAACCGAATCACCTTGTTGAAAATTCCTGAATAAACCTTGGTACTTTTTCACAGGATCGTTCTGCTTAGCCAGCATTTTCTCTCGTTCGATTTCAGCTCCACGTTCCATCTCCAGCGTCTTGACCCTTAGGTTACCTTCAACCTCCTTGTCCCTCCAGAGTGTTTCTGTAGCAAGTCTTTCCCTATCAAAAGCCAATTGTTTCTCTTTAAGTTCTGCTTCAGCAACAATTTGTTTCATCTTCAAATCTGCCTCTGTAGCCATTTGCTTTATCTTCAATTCCGCTTCTGCAGCCATCTGTTTCTCCTTTATTTGCATCTCTATCATTAACTTCTCTTTTTCCGCATTTAATTCTTGACCACCATGTGGCAGTTACTTACTTAGATTTAGTTGAACTGAGTGACTGCAACGCACAGGCAATATGCAATGCGTTAAATGATTGTTTAAACAAGAATGGACTTGAGTTGCAAAGACTAGTTGCACTCGGCACTGACAATGCGTCTGTCACGACAGGTGTAAACAATGAAGTATATACAAAATTAAAATCCGAAGTTCCTCATCTTGTACTAATTAGATGTGTATGTCATTCCCTTCAGCTGGCAGTGTCACAGGCTGCAGCTGCTGGTCTGCCCAGTTTAGCGACATGAAAAACTATGCGTATCTCATATTTCTCAAGCATATTCTCGGAGAAGTTCAAAGTGTGAATAAGAAATTCTAAGCAGATATACAGGATCCAACAAAACTACTCAGCAATCTTGTCCAGCTCATTGATTCTATCAGTTCAAAGATTGCTATTCCTGGGAAAAAAATAACAGAAAGTGATGCTATTCAAGATTATTTAGACCCTAATCCCAATCTAGGTTATGAGTTTGAGAAAGAAAGAGCAGACTACAAGTTTCCAGATGAGAAAGAAATTCGTGGAAGGTGCATCCAGTTTTAATAGAGCTATTGACACAGCTGCGTTTACATACACCCGATAACGTGTTGCAGTCCATGTCATGTCTTAGTGGAGAAAACTTCATCATATGCAGTTGACACAGACCTCTGACACACTTGGACTGTGTGCAGAAATAGCCTCATACAGGGATGCCACCGGTGAAAATCCTTTCCAAGATCTTACAGATTTAGCTTTAACTGTGCTCATTTTACCTCATTCTAATGCGGACGTGGAGCGTATTTTCAGTCAGATGGGAGTTATAAAATCAAAATTGCGGAACAGACTGAGCATCAAGAGTTTGGCAGCTGTTTTGACTGTTAGATATGGAATGAAAAAACATGGCAAATGCTGTCATGATTATAAACTACCTAAGGATTTTCTGCGAAAAATTGGATCACAGGAGGCATATACATGTTTCTTTCAATCATCCTCCTCATCCTCATCACCGCAGGAGCAAACACAGCAGGAAATAGCTACAGAAACTGAAGAGGAGTTGTTTGACTGGGATTTGGCATGTCTGGAATAAACTTCATTCTAATATTCAGTGATAATAATAAATTATAATGTGCTACTTTATAACATTTTGAATGAATACCACCAGTGCTTGTTTTAGTGATTTCCCAAAAAATAGTATTGCAGTTTGGTGCTTTTTTGGCTCGAAAGTAGTCCTGATTGGGATTTGGCGGATCTGGAATAAACTTCATTGTAATATGAAGTGATAATAATTATACTGTGCTACCTTGTTACATTTGTAATAAAAACAGTTAGTGCTTTTTTTGGGTGCTTCCTAAAAATTTGTGGTGCTTTTTTGGGTCGATTTTGGTGCTTTTTCATCAAAGGGAGATGGCAACACTGCTTGAAGGACCCTATGTCTATCCGCCAGAGTAGATAGATAGATTATAGTCACAGAGTAGATAGATAGATTATAGTCACAGAGTAGATAGATAGATTATAGTCACAGAGTAGATAGATAGGTTATAGTCACAGAGTAGATAGAAGTTTGTGGCGCCAGAGTAGCTAGTGCACTAGCTTGGCAGTACAGGCTGTCTAAGGTAAGTCCTCAGAAGAGATATTAACCACATGGGAGTTTACACATGCTAATATGGGTATCGCATATTTTTTTCTGGAATGGCATGCAGTTTTTAAATGAATTGTTAACCCCACACTATCTGTTATACAGTTTGAATAAAAGCAGAAAATATGACTAAGAAGCTCGACTAATGGAGTAACGTACACAGGTGCAGGCAAATATTTTGGCCACAGTGTTTATAAACAGGACAACAATAATAAAACTTTAACAAACAGATAACACAAAGGAAACTAGGGTTGGAATTAAATTGTAAGAAGACACAGATTATGGTCGTCACTAGGACAAAGGAAATACCACAATGTCATATACAAGTAAATGATTCTTAATCAAGTGAATCGGTACAATTATCGCAGAACAGTCATATCTGATGGGAGATGCGTTGAAGAGATTAGAAAAAGAATCACCATGGCGAAGGTAGGCTTGCAAGATGGAAAACCTGACCAAAAGATGTCATTTGCAATGAGACAAAGAGTGTTGAGGTGCTACATAGTACCTGTACTATTGTATGGAGGTGAAGCGTGGATAAAGAGCTGACAAGCTGAAAAACATCTGATGGCCGTGAAAATGTGGTGTCTGAGGGAAATGGAAAAAAAATACCATGGACAGAAAGAAAAACCAATGACCAAGTCCTACAAGAAACAAATGAAAATCGTAAACTTATTAGAGAAATTAGACATTTAGAGGATAAGGCAGAGGACGTATATACCTGGATGGCTTGGCTGCTTGGTATGGTCGAGACAAGAACACAGAGCTGATCCAAAACTCTGGTGATCCAGTGAGATAGCAAAACATGACCGCCCTCGTTTATTGGCCTGGCACATGAGGATGATGATGAACAAAAAAGAAATACTTATCTCTTCACAGGTAGCCCGATCAACAAAGTTGAACCTCCAGCTTTGTTGATCGGGCAACCTGTGAATAGATAAGTATTCCTGTATGTTATTGTTTTATTTTTGGTGTCCTGTTTATAAATCATTTTTAAACAAATTACAAGTACCTCTGAAGTCAGAGTGGGTTCGCCTGATGGCGAATTAATAGGGAAAGTTAATAGGGAAAGCATTACTCCAATCTTTCAGCTTCTTAGTCATGTTTTGTGTTTTTATTCAGTCTTCAGTAAAAGTTGGCAGTGGAAAACACCCACTTTCTAAACCATTTTGAATTCTCTGTTATACAATTACGTACTTTACATGTAGTCCTATCACTTCACATCCTAATGACAGTATCTGATCTGCTTAACTTTTATTTTGTTCCTACTGTGCTGTTCGTTGTAAACAAGGGTCATATTTGTACTGTGTGTGCATGCAAAGCAGTGCAATGTGCAGCATAACTACATAAATAAAAAAGCATGGAACAATTGTCTGCTCGTAAGGTGTACAGAAAGAACAGAATATAGCTAGCAAATATAATTATGGAGATGATCAGAGGTTACAATAAGGGGTAATAAGAAAAAAAAAACAGAATGGTATTTGTTTGTTGTTGTTGCGCTTGTTCACTTTGAACTCAAGGTAGTCCGTAACACTACTTCTAGTAGTGCTGGACTGAATTTTGCATGTCAGTTAGCTTTCCCTATTAACAGTGTGTCCCTCGCCATCAGGCAAACCCACCCCGACTTCAGAGGTACTTGTAATTTACATCCCCAAGTCAAGGACCGGGATTATCAACAGAATAAATATTTTTTTCTTCTAATTTTTCTACATTCAAAGTGTAGTGAGACTTTGCAAACAAAACACCCTGTTGTAGACATTGTTTGTTATTTGAGCTGTATCGTTTGTTAATATTATTTATTTGTATGATTTCCTCAGTGTATGCAGACGGCAGTATATGCTTAGATATTTTACAGAACAGATGGAGCCCGACATACGATGTTTCTGCCATTTTAACATCAATCCAGGTTTGTGGTGCTTTTGTTTTTGTGTATTATTTTAGGTTTAAAGAGTATCAATGCGAATGTGGCTGATTGTGATTGTGGAATGTATGAGGGAAGTAATATTTTATTGTAGAATGTGTATGGGAAGGAATGTATGATTATAGTATGTGTGAAGGAAGGAATATATTTCCTGTGCCTGATAGTGATCTTAGTGAATATGAAACTAATGTTGACTGGAGTATTGCCAGATATGATGTCAATATTCTTCTTTCACTCTTCTAACGTTGGCTGGAGTATTGCCAGATATTATGTCAGTATTCTCCTTTCATTCTTCTAACGTTGGCTGGAGTATTTCCAGATATTATGTCAGTATTCTTCTTTCACTCTTCTAACGTTGACTGGAGTATTGCCAGATATTATGTCAGTATTCTTCTTTCACTCTTCTAACGTTGACTGGAGTATTGCCAGATATTATGTCAGTATTCTTTTTTCACTCTTCTAAAGTTGACGGGAGTATTGCCAGATATTATGTCAGTATTCTTCTTTCACTCTTCTAACGTTGACTAGAGTATTGCCAGATATTATGTCAGTATTCTTCTTTCACTCTTCTAACGTTGACTGGAGTATTGCCAGATATTATGTCAGTATTCTTCTTTCACTCTTCTAACGTTGACTGGAGTATTGCCAGATATGATGTCAGTATTCTTCTTTCACTCCTGATCCCCCATAGGGGCACAGACTCTCAATCAACTCACTCAAGCAATTCTATCCTTAGGTTAACCATGCAGCTCCATTCCCACCCCATATTATTCATTTCTTTCTCTACCTCTCCATGTGTTTTTAGGCTTTCCTCTGTTTCTTTTGTCCAGTGGATTCCAGACAAAGGCCTTGCTAATTATATTATTCTCAGGTTTTCTCACAGTATATCCTGTCTAGTGGCAGGTCTTTTCTTCACTGATTTCTTGTCTAGTTCTCTCCTTGAGCCCCACATTAGTGATTCTGTCATACCATTGTATTCCTTCTATTTTGTCCAGGCAATGGTTAGTAAATGTTTGTAATTTATTTGATATTGTTGTAATATCAGTATCACTAATGCCTGCTAGGGACATTGTCAAGGATCTCTCCAATCTCTCAGAAATAGTCAAAATGGATACTGTCATACTGTGGTGAATACAGTAATAAAATAGACGATCAACTTGCAAAGCATGGGGCAAAACAGGAACAATTAAAAGTAGACGTGAGTTATTTCTTACAGAAAATTACAACAGAACCGCTTTAATGAACGTGCAGACCAGATGGCAAATAATGCACCAATATAAGCAAGAGGAAGCGTGGACAGGGCTGTTATAATCAAGGCAGTATGGACTCGGTTGGTGGATACTGATGAGACTGTTGCTAGCTCGACTACACAAATGGGGAGTGAAGCCTGGCCAAGCACAACAGTGCTGCCTTTGAGGTCAAGAGAGGTGATATCATAACCAACTCCACAGGTCAGCATCCCTGAATGGATAAGAATGTGTGTTCTTAAACATCCGGTGTGCTGATGCCGAGGTAAGGGGTACAACCCCTACACCGGACAGTTGGACTAAAATGTTGACCTGTTGTCCTTGACTTGGAGACATAAATTACATGTATCTCTGAAGTTGGAGTAGGTTCGCCTGATGGCGAGGGACACTGTTAATAGGGAAAGCTAATCCACTGCAAAATTCAATCCAGCATTATTGGAAATGGTGTGTATGAACTACGCTTGAGTTCAAAGCGAGCGCAAAAAAACAAACAACATAACCCAATCCTCAGGAGAATAGTGAGCAGGATTCTTTGAGATGGCTGTTGCATCAGAGGACTGAGCACGTATGGGAATGCCCAGTGTGCTGTGACGTCTTTCAGCATAACATAACATAACATAACTGTTTTATGAAAAATAGAATAAAGAACACCCTTAATTAGTTACCAATGATATTTGGTGATGCTTTGAGAGCCATGAATATGTAATATTGTTTCAACTGAGAAAATGTTACTCTGGGCGTGTGAGTCACTTGTTTCACAATGCCTACATTGCAACAAGGCTGCTGTGCAAATGCCTTCATTTTTAAATAATAAGACTATCATGTCCTTCAAAATTGCTTTATGAACAAATACTTGACATCCCAAATATGGTCCTCAATTGTTAGGTCTATGAAAAACCAAAAGTTCATATCTAAATCTTAATTTAAAATCTGAGAAGCATATAAATATATTACAGTGGTGAGGGCACATTGCAAAATCGCATTAATAAGCTGAGTTCTTCTTCTTCTTCTTTGCGTTCATCCGGAGTGTTTTTTCAGATGTGAATTGCGGTGTCTCTATTATGCACCCTTGGGCCGAAACCAGTAGGCCAACACATCCGACTTTTAGCGTGCATTTTTGACCAGGTTAGCATTCCTAGGAGACTCTCACTTTTGTGGTACCGTCCACCTCCCAGCTGGTCAAGTTGGAACAGTCGAAGACTGCACGTTCATCCCTCAAATGAAGGCAGGGACAGTCCATAGCATTTTCCGCCATCCTGGGTGGCTTCCATAATTGCAGAGCTGACACATAACGCTCTGGTCCTGGGCTCACCGAGGGAATCGTCACGTCCTGCTCATGGCTGCTTTAATTCCTCACTTCAATATATTGGGCATTTCGTTCGCCCCGGGCCGTTCCCGCACAATCCAGACATGTCTGCAGACAGTATCCACTCAGCGAGTTTTCGGACATGTGCTTGTCCGTGCGCCCGTCAGAGCTGTTCTTCCAGTCACGGCGGACATTCGGAAAACTACCTAGTCAGAGCTGTTCCAAACAAGAGCGGCATTCGGAAACTAGGTAGTCAGAGCTGTTCCTAGTACGAGAGACATTCGGACGAGACATTTCACTCGGACGTAAATGCGTAGTGCCAATTTTTAGTTTGCCACCCGTAGGACGGCACTTCCGTCTTCAGCAGGCATTTTTTAATGAGGTTAGCCTTCCTCGGGTTTCGAGACACGTTAGACTTATTGTTGTCATGTCGCCCACATCTCAGCTGGTCAAGATAGAACGATCATCGACATCAGGTCAACCCTCAAGGGAAGGCAGGGGCAGACCATGGGCCTATCCAAGGCTATCCAAGGGGGCTTCCATAATTGCAGAGCCGGCACATATTGCTCTGAGACTGGGCTCACCCAAGGAGTTGCGACGTCCTGCTCATGGCTGCTTTAGTTCCTCACTTCCATATGTTGGGCATCTCGCTTGCCACTGGTCGCTCAAGCACACACCAGGAACGGTCAGACTGCGGGCGACATCCACTCTGTAAGCTTTTGCTTTTGACTTCGGACCACGCAATGGATTCACTAGCCATACGTTCCATTTCGTGTTATTGAGACGTTTTTTCACTTTTGTTTACACTCTATGAGTTAGATACAGACAGCTTTCGTAGCCATTTCATTCGACTGGGACACTTTCTGCATTTTAGTACTCGCTCACAAGGTAGGCTACATGTGCTGCCGGCTCAGCACCTTATCCTCCGTGCAGCAGTGAACGAGAAACGGCCAGGCCCTCTCATCCGGGCATTCCTCATATCTCCCAGCTGAGAGCCTTCGAACAAGATCAGAACTGGGCATGTAGCGTGCTCAGTACCCCACCTGCATTTTTCGGTAGGTGGGTATCGGCCCGGCTCTCACATCCGAGGGTTTGTGGCTTAGAGGCGTTTAGCCTAAACCCTCGACAGAGAGCCTAAGAGTATTGTCCGGACCAAGAACTTCTGCCTTCGTGTGCCTGATTTGAGCTTTTGACTGCTATCCTCAGTCTACCTGCAGAGCAGCAGGTTGTGTCTCTCTTAGTCTGGCCCCTATCCCATGAGCTGTCCGATATGTAGTTTTCATCCATCGGCAAGCACATGGGGTTGATGGGACACGCAAGTCCCCCCACCACGGCAAGGTGGAGACACATCGGGGAAGATAAGCTGAGTTCAACATGCAGCTATTTATAACATCCAATAATTTGTTTTGTATCCTTCATTATCAGGGTTTTATTGTTGTATTACCTTTATATATAATCATAATATATCTCTTGTTTACAGACATTCATTACTGCATTGTTTGTTTATCTTCTTCAGTCTCTGCTCCATGATCCAAACCCGAATAGCCCTGCCAACAATGAGGCAGCTCAGCTGTATAGAGAAAATCGCCGGGAGTATGAGAAGAAAGTGGCTGCCATTGTCCAAGAAAGCTGGAATGACAATGATGAGGAAGCCGGAGAGGAGGAAGCAGAGGATGGGGAGTGTAAAACAGAGTCTTAGCATATGTGATCAGAGTTGAAGTGTCTGCGACCTGAAAATTTCAGTAGCATAACTATGATTGTTTTCAGATTGTCTGAATTTGCAAATGTTACTCTAACTGGTGCAGGATTCGTGTTGAGCAGTGTGCAGCGCTGATGTAGTCGAGGCATTTCATGGCAACACTTACATGTGCTGTTGCTGTTTGTAATTATTACACAGATATGTTAACATCTAATAGGATAATAGCAGTTTAAAAAGGCAGTATCTTCTTGTGTTCCAGTTAATAGCTGTCTAAATCAGAGATTAGCGTGTCCAACTTTGTATGCATTTCTGTAGGGTTGACATTCTCTAGAAGGGTTCCAGTCCAAGCACCGGACTGGGTTTATCTATGGCCAGGTATTTTCCCTGAACATATTTGCCAGGGTAGTGGCTGGGTGACCATTTTGTGATTTCCAACTTTATTTTTTCCCGTTAGTATCCGGTGGCATTTGAAATGCCTCTCTGTCGTATGCCAAATGTTCTGTCTCTGTTGCTGTTATGTTTCAATGTCTCTCTGTCATATGCCAGATGTCCTGTCTCTGTTGTCATGTGTCATTTATTTAGCACTTCTGGAATCCATCTACGTTGTGGTCCTCACCTTCTCTGCTTCCTCAATACACCTGCCTCCATAATGATCTTTCCCAGGCATTTATGTCTTTATGCAAGGTCAAAATATTTAATTATCTTGAATGTTGTTTGTCATAATAACCAATCTTCTTTAACTGACTTTTTGTTGGATAGACCTGTTTGTTCTCTGTTCCCTTCAATGAATGTTTAATCCCTTGTCCATTACAATTATATTCAAAGGTGCAGTTGATTTGTTTAAACCTCAAAGTTTCAAACTCCCATGTTGCCACAGGAAATTTGCATGCTCTTAGTACTCTGACTTGTGTTGTTCTGTCGGTTCCATTCCACAGAGTTTCGATTGCTTTAGTATTTGCAGAACAATTGGAATTTTTAACATGCTGCACTCATAACTTCTTGTTTTCTTCCTTGTACCAGAAACCAACACATTTGATCTCGCTGTCCACGAGAGCAGTGGTTCTTTTAAACTATCTCTGTGCTGGGAGTGCATATCAAAACCTCACAGCCACATCAACCCCTAAAGAAAGACAAACAAAAAAATGAAATAAGTGCCATAAAAGGCAGTTTAATTCAAGTTGTATGCAGTTTCTTTTGTCGTATTTCAGAAATGCACTAGTTTTTAATCTGTGGGAAGCCAGATTTAGTTTCTGATTGTCACTAATTTTGTTTTGACTGCTTCTGTTCTTACAAAACATGTTAGTAAAACTAGATTAAAACATGAGTAAAAGATGTTAGTAAAACTAGATTAAAACATGAGTTAGAAGTGAAATAAACCTTTTGTTGTAGATATAAGCCATATCATATTACACTGGAGTAAGAGACTGTAAAATATAAATAATGGGCATTACAGCAGATTTGTTGACAGAAGATTAACTTAGAGATATGTAACAGCAGTGTTTCTTTGTTGTGTTTACCTCTGTCTAGAAATGCACAGAGCAAGTCAGTGGAGTAGGCAGAGGCTGGTTGTTTGTGATATCATCTCCTGAGTAAATTTTGACAAAGTCACAAAAGTATTCTTCTATTGCAGAGCATGCATTCTAACATTGAGAGGGTTTTGTCCAAAGTATCGGAACTATAAACAATTCATGCTGTCCCAGTATGTAGCTGCATTGATTCATTTTGTTCTAGTTCTACTGTAACTGTTCAAGTGGACTGTTATTTGAACAGCAAGTATCCCGTTTCTTGTACTGACACTATCTACCCCTAACAGTTACTGCTCTAACTCCTTTCCTTTTTCTCCATGACTCACAATATCAGGACATAAATAGAATTCTCAAACAGCTCTCATGCTTCATACATGATTGTAGCTTCAGTTATGCTATTTATGCATCTATTGTAAGTACGGCCTCTTGCTATTTTCCCTTGCAACTGAGTGAAGAAGAAGAAAAATATGGGCATTCTAAGTTATCTGAACATGGAAGAAAACGGGCTCATACACAGTGTCGTGTCTCAGCAACTGAAATACTTTGGTCAGATTAAACATCACAGTGATGGAAGGCTTGGTTCCTGGGAAAAGAGACAAGGGTTAAGCAAGAAGATGGATACAGCACACTGCAGACACATTGATCATGAACATGCATGAGGCAGGGGTCTAGCAAGAAGATGGATACAGCACACTGCAGACACATTGATCATGAACATGCATGAGGCAGGGGTCTAGCAGCAAGAAGATGGATACAGCACACTGCAGACACATTGATCATGAACATGCATGAGGCAGTGGTCCAGCAAGAAGATGGATACAGCACACTGCAGACACATTGCACATGAATCTTTTGGTGGGCCATAATGAGAGTGACCTTCTGGCCAAGTGCCATCTACATGATGATGATGTGAGTCACGTGATTTATTGAGCACTCTCTGCTGGTGTTTGTCTTCTGTGGCCAAACCATGTTGCTGGCTGTCTGTTGATGATATCCAACACAGTGTTGCAGAAGCACATCTTGTCTCATCCTCACCCGCTATTTTGTCCTGTGCAGAACTTGCCTCCATCAAAGTATTTAGAAATGTCTGTCTATATCATATGTCCTGCCTCTGTTGCTGGCATATGTCAATTATCTAATACATCTTGAATTCTTCTATTTGGCAGTATTCCTCTACTCTGCCTTAAGGACAAGTTTCCCTCCATAATTTCTTTTCCAAATATGTGCGCTCGCCCAACATATTTCAGTTTCCTCAAATTCTGATGAAACATTTTAACACCACATCCAGAGAGCATACCACATCTCATCTGTGAAGATAAATTTGGGAAGGGAGGTAAGGTAGCAGGGGAACTTAGCCCAAGAACACAGATGCATGTGTATTTTGTGTACTATTGTTGGTGGATATTTCTTCTTCTTACATGTTCACATTACAAATGGAAAGCAAATACTATTATTGGTGGCTTTGAAGCAGAATCCTGTGTTGAGCATAAATGTACAAAATGTAATAAAGTTGATAAAAATGAGCTACACGTCATCTCTTTAGTGAAGCCTTTTCACATGTGTACACATGCTTGAGAGAGTATATATATGTATTGTGAATAACTTTGTGTATGTTATTTTAATGTCATTATTCTGTATGTTATGGCTGTGAATCCTGGATAATTGGTACACAAGCAAGAAAGTCACTTGATGCCACAAAAACAGAAGAATGGTAAAAATGTCCATGGACAGCTAATATAAATAAGATAATTTTTATGAAAAAGGTCAAAGCAAAAGAATTAATCTTAACGGAAACATCAAAGTGGGCAATTAAAATTTGTAGACAATAAAGAGAAAAACATACTGTAACATCAAGTAAAATTAAAGGAAAAACAGAAGAAGGCATGAAAGAAGATCCTGGATAACCTACATCATGGCATGGACAGATATTAGCACGTAACTTGAAACATTCTGCAAGATTATTCTGATCAGATTATCCTCACTGCACATCAAACTTCTTCTTTGGGTTCATCCGGAGTGTTTTTTCAGATGTGAATGCGGTGTCTCTATTATGCACCCTTGGGCCGAAACCAGTAGGCCAACACATCCGACTTTTAGCGTGCATTTTTGACCAGGTTAGCATTCCTGGGAGACTCACTTTTGTGGTACTGTCCACCTCCCAGCTGGTAAAGTTGGAACAGTCAAAGACTGCACGGTCCTCCCTCAAATGAAGGCAGGGACAGTCCATAGCATTTTCCGCCATCCTGGGTGGCTTCCATAATTGCAGAGCTGACACATAACGCTCTGGTCCTGGGCTCACCGAGGAAATCGTCACGTCCTGCTCATGGCTGCTTTAATTCCTCACTTCAATATATTGGGCATTTCGTTCGCCCCGGGCCGTTCCATCACAAACCAGATGGTATCCACTCAGCGAGTTTTCGGACATGTGCTTGTCATTGCGCCTGTCAGAGCTGTTCCAGGCACGACAGACATTCGGAAAACTACCTAGTCAGAGCTGTTCCGAACAAGAGCGGCATTCGGAAACTAGGTAGTCAGAGCTGTTCCTAGCACGAGAGATATTCGGACGAGACATTACACTCGGACGTAAATGCGTAGTGCCAATTTTTAGTTTGCCACCCGTAGGACGGCACTTCCGACTTCAGCAGGCATTTTTTAATGAGGTTAGCTTCCTCGGGTTTCGAGGCACGTTAGACTTATTGTTGTGATGTCACCCACATCTCAGCTGGTCAAGATAGAACGATCATCGACATCACGGTTAACCCTCAAGGGAAGGCAGGGGCAGACCATGGGCATATCCAAGGCTATCCAAGGAGGCTTCCATAATTGCAGAGCCGGCACATATTGCTCTGAGACTGGGTTCACCCAAGGAGTTGCGACGTCCTGCTCATGGCTGCTTTAGTTCCTCACTTCCATGTGTTGGGCATCTCGCTTGCCACTGGTCACTCAAGCACACACCAGGAACAGTCAGACTGCGGGCGACATCCACTCGGTAAGCTTTTGCTTTTGACTTCGGACTACGCAATGGATTCGCTAGCCGTGCGTTCCATTTCGTGTTATTGAGACGTTTTTTCACTTTTGTCTACACTCTGTGTTAGATACGGTCAGTTTCGGCTGGGACACTTTCTGCATTTTTTATTCTCGCTCACGAGGTAGGCTACATGTGCTGCCGGCTCAGCACCTTACCTCCGTGTAGCAGTGAGCGAGAAACGGCCAGGCCCTCTCATCCAGGAATCCGTCATATCCCCCAGCTGAGAGCCTTCAACCACACAGTATCAGAACTGGGCATGTAGCGTGCTCAGTATCTACCTCTATTTATCGGTACGTGTGTATCGGCCCGGCTCTAAGATCCGCGGGTTTGTGGCTTAGAGGCGTTCAGTCACAACCCTCGACAGAGAGCCTTAGAGTATTGTCCAGACCAACGTCTTCTGCCTTCGTGTACCTGATTTAATCTTTTGACTGTTATCCTCAGTCTACCTGCAGAACAGCAGGTTGTGTGTCTCTTAGTCTGGCCCCTATCCCATGAGCTGTCCGATATGTAGTTTTCATCCATCGGCAAGCAGATGGGGTCAATGGGACACGCAAGCTCCCCCACCACGGCAAGGTGGAGACACATCGGGGGAGACATCGAACTATTCAGTTCATAAGAACCTGGATCTCATCATTATCTCCCTCAATATGTTGCGGTCTATAACACCAGTTCTGTATTGGTTAACTATACATCTTTGGCCCCCTGCATTGCGCTTGTGTCTGGCTTCACTCCTTTTTAATGTGATGCTCTTGCAGTCTGATCAAGGTTGCAGATTTGAAGCCATCACATACTTCATTTAATCCTCTCTAACGGCCACATGTCACATTCACTATGTCAGCCCGGTACATTGCTCGTCCACTTACCACAGTAGTCAGGTTCACAAGCCTATCAGCTTGATCATTTCCATTCACTGTGTCAGTCCAGTCCAATGCTGTTGGGGTGGTTTATCTTTGGGTAACTTTTCATCACGACTTAACTCAGACTCAGAGCATCATCTAGCGTGCCAGTAGACAGTAGACAGGGCATGCAGACTGACATCATCACAGCATGACATGGTCAGTGTATAGTGTTTGTGTATGTATGAATGTATATATATATATATATTTTTTTAAGCATATCCTTTTTACAGGACTTAGCTGTCAACACCAGCATCTTTCAGCTGTATGTCGATCTCTTGGCAAGATTACGCTCAGTAGTTTGCCATTGCTTTCTGAGCGTCCGGCTCACATACCCCGCAAGTTACCGATGCGATTCGAACCACTGCTGATTTGAACCGTCATCACGTTACCTGACGAGAGTATACGAGATTACGGAGAAGTCATAACCTCTAAGCCACGAAGCCGGCTTATATATATATATATATATATATATATATATATATATATATATATATGTGTGTGTGTGTGTGTGTGTGTGTGAATGAGTGAGTGTTTGCATGGAATATATATATATATATATATATATATATATATATATATATATATATATATATATATATATATATATATATAGATATTCACAATCGGAACCTGCTCCCGTTAACGTTCCCAAAAAAGATGACCCGGCCTGGCGTTGTCCAGCCCCTCGCGGGGAGCGTCTCATTTAATTCATATTCGGCCCCTGCTTAAGGTTCCAGTTCCCAAAAATTAAAAAAATTGATTTTAAACTAACTGACTATTTCAGTTGCATCTGCGCGAGTGAGAACAACAAGTGTGTGCGTGTTTGTATGGGTGTATATATGTGTGTGTATGTGAGAGCGAGAGAGAAGTTGAAAAGCAGCCAACACATAGTTGTAGGTTATGGTCTTCAGCTTCATGACAGCAGCAGAGGATCTCTTTTTTTTTTGGGGGGGGGGGGGGGACAATGGCAACGGTCATCGACCAGTATGGTCACTGCTAGGAAGGAAAGCAATGACAAACTACATTATTTACAGATGCCAAGAATATCATGTACTGCAATATCATCGATAATCAGAGAAACGGCGTAAATGGGTGCTCCACAGCAGCCTCGCCCGGTAGAGGTAGTAATGTGCACCAGGCGACCCCAGACCGCCAGCAGGCGACTGAGTGCAACAGAGTGTCAACACTGAAAGTAGGAACTTGAAATGTAAGAACTATGAGTGGAGATGGAAAATTGATAACATTAAAAATGAAATGAGAAGACCAAATATTAACCTGTTAGGTATATGTGAGACCAGATGGACAGGAGTGGGCATTATAACATTTGACGAATATAGAATAATCTATTCTGGTGGAGAGAAACAACAGCGAGGAGTAGCAATAATACTAGACACAGAGAGATCAAAATCGATCAAAGGATATTGGACTATATCAGACAGGGTATTACTATTACAGGTGAAGTTGAGCGGAAGACCTTTTGATGTCAACGTCATACAAGTTTATGCACCAACAGCAGACAGTAGTGATGACAGCATTGATGAATTTTATAATGATTTAGAGAAAGCCTTCAAGAAATGCAAGAATTCTGAAGTAAATATCATAATGGGTGACTTGAATGCCAAAGTTGGAAATCAACAGGATGGATACACAGTAAACAAGTATGGATAGAGGAACAGAATGAAAGAGGTTGCAGACTTGTACAGTGGGCAAAAGAGCATGATGTGATTATTGGAAACACCTGGTATCAACATCACCCAAAGAGATTATGGACATGGAGGAGTCCTGATCATAAGGTCAGAAATCAGACTGATTACATTCTCATCAACAGAAGATTTCGAAATGCCTTAAAAGTCGCAAAAACTATACCAAGCGCAGACTGCTACAGCGACCATAGATTAATCTTAAGCAATATACATATAAAATTAAAGAAAGTCAAATATACCCAAAGAAACACAAAATGTGATCTACGGGCACTGAAGAGTGAGGAGGTAAAGAACAGATTTGATCCATTGTCCGATATGGAAATATTATTTCAAGATGTCAACGACGTAACAAAGGAAGGGAAGTTGCCACTGGAAATGTTGGTAGAGAGTAGCGGTTCCCAGGCGGATTAAAGAAATCAGTCAACTAAGCTACAGAAACAACCATCCCAAAAATAAAGATAATGGGACGCAAGAAATTGAAGACATATTAAAACTCATGGAAATAAGAAGAAATAACAAAAATAATAAGGACAAATATGAAGAGATTCACAGGAAGATTAGGAAGCTATGCAAAGAGGCAAAAGAAACATGGTTTGAGGAAAATTGCAAGAAAATTGAAAACCAACACAACACCCGGAATATCAAATTAATGTACAAAATAATTAATGACATCACTAACAAAAGAACACACACATCAACGGGTTGCCAAAAAAACCAAAGATGGCAAAATCATAATAGAAAAATATCAGATTTTACATGCATGGTCAGATTATGTGACGAGGGGAAGTCAATAGTCACCAATGGTTGTAGAAAAATAACTAAATATGGCAACAACTTGAAACTAGTTTATTTTTATATATACATTCTCCCTTTATTTCTCAACATTATTTCCACCAACATTAATACACTTATCCCATCGTTTTATCAGTCCTCCCAAACCGGCTGCATAGAACTGCTCTGCTTTCTAAACCACGTTTTCACTTCACATTCAACTTCGGCGTCATTCGCGAAATGTCTCCCGCCAAGGTGAGATTTCAGTGGACCAAAAAGAAGGAAATCGCTAGGGGTTAAGTCGGGGCCTCAAGGTGGATGTTCCAGAACTTCCCACCTTAGTTGGTAATTTTCTCCAGTGTTAATCGAGCCGCATATGGTCTGGCATTGTCATGATGAAAGCAATACTCCTCTAGTCAGCAGTCATGGACATTTTCTTCGAATTGCATCATGCGGCATCGATAGAACTTCACAGTACGATTCAGAATTCACATTGTCACCTTTCTTCTTGAAATTGGTTAAAAGCACTCCTTGACAATCCCAGAACACTGTTAGCATAATATTCCCTGCTGATGGCTTAACCTTAAACTGTTGAAAACACCAACTACATTTACCTGCCATCCCACAGATTTGTGTGACTTACTTATTGACTCGCCCTCGTTATAACACAAGAGAAGAACAGTATGATCATCGGAATAATAATGAAAAGACCAACAATTTTGAAGACGGAAGTTCATAATGCTTTTAACAACATGAAAACTGGCAAGACCCCGGGGTACAGATAACATCACAACAGAAATGATCAATGCCTTAGAAGAATATGGAATAGACCAAGTCACCAGACTGCTGAGCGCAATATATGATACTAAAGATATACCTCCTGAATTATGTAATTCTATATTTATTGCACTGGGCTGCAGAGACCAAAAACGCAAAATGGGAGTGTTTCATGAAGGCGACTGGAGGTGATAAAACACTGCGCAAATTATGGAAACTGCACAGACAAATGCAAAGAAAAGATCGGCCTATGACAGTGGGAACAATTTGTAGAGATGATGGTGTGCGCGTGACAACAGACAAAGAGAAAGGGGAGGCGTTTCTCCGGAGATTTTTAGAGCAGGCCAATCATAATGATACGGACACCAGGGATGCAGTTAGAGAGGAATTATCTGGCACCATGCTTGCTTGCTTGCTTGTGTTCGTTGGCTTGAGCTCCAACGCGAAGTCCTGTATGTCGGATGAAGACATCCTGTTGTCCAACATCAGTGTGATGTCATACAGGACCTGAGTTTTGCGTGAGTATCCGTTGTCCCATGTCTGGCTTATTGGTGTGCAGACTGGTGGTTCCTCGCCGTACAGGCAGACACTCTCCGACTTCGGAGGAATCGGCGATCCTATTGACCTTAGCCAGGACCCCGAAGGGACCTGTTGCCCAGGACGCTCGACGAGGACGCGTCAATAGGTCTTGGCCAGTATATAACCCGGCCCTGGTGCCTTGGAAACACCTCTGCGTCCCATCTGGCACCATGAAGAATATGCATTATGAAGACATCATACGGGTTAAAGATGTTAAACATATTTTGAAAAAGGCAAAAGACACGGCACCAGGGCCCGATAGGGTTAGGTATGGCCACATGAAGGCTTTGAGCGATGCAGACCTGAAGGAGATGACCGACTGCTTTAACTAGAGCATTAGGACAGCATCAGTACAGCAGGATTGCGTGTACAGCTATCTCATCCCTCTCCCAAAACCATTCAAGGATCATTCAAAGCTTAGCGGCTTTAGGATCATCATCCTTCAAAATACATTTGGGAAGGTTCTAGAGAAGATAGTCGCTGTCAAGCTGCAAGAGTTTTCGGAAAGGGGGAAGCTTCCTCCAAGAGGCCTGGGGAGCTACACGCCAGGAAAAGATACCTGGTCAAATGCAGCCACTTTTGTCTTTGATGTTTATGAGGGGTTCCAGAGTAGACAGGAAACGATGCCGGCGGCGCTTGATCTTGAGGATGTGTACAATAGAGTTCGATATATTTTGATGACCGCACTGATGGAGAAGGGGGTCAATCCCTGGTTGGTGAACTGTATAGCAGCCGTCCTGCATTCTCGTTGGATTGCTCTCCGTCTGGGTGCATGGACCTCAGAGCCACATATTTTAACCCCGGGACTGCCATAAGGATCAGCAATCTCACCGGTGCTCTTTAACGTGTATACGTGCAAGATTTGCAAACCTTGAAGCACCAGGGGTTGGAAGCATACTAACATTTGCAGATGATATTCTTGCATATAGGAGCAAACAGCCCAGGAGCTACAGGTGACAGTAGACAAATTGATTGACTGATGCACTGAAATGAGTACTGTCATCCATCCGGAAAAGGCAGCTGTTTTGTGGTGCTCTCTGGACAACAGGATTGTGAGAGCTGAAGTTCCAAGCCTCACGATAGATGGTGGAAGCGTCAACAGAGAGAACAAATTAAAGTATCTGGGAATCACATTTGACAGGAGTCAGGTGTTCTTCAAGGACCATGTGGAGACGGTTGTGACAAGATCTCAAAAGGGACTCAATGCACTTAAAACTATGGCTGCAATGGACACAGAGCAGAGAATGCTTTTCACACTATACCAGCACTTGATCCTCTCGGTGATTGATTAAGGACTAAGACTGCTCACTGTCTCAAAGAGTCAGCTGGTGAAATTAGAGCGCATACAGAAAGAAGCTATGCGAGTCATTCTGGGATGCACCAGAGACACCCCAGTAGTGTGTATGCGTTATATCCTTGGTCTGCCGACTGTTGCTGGTAGGCTCAAGATGATGCAGGCAAAGGCATACCTCAGAGTAGCTGCAGACACAGATCACCCGTTGCATGAGGCGCTGGGCGCCGTTGAGGGTCAGCGACTGATGATAAGAGGGAAGTCATGGATGGCTCAGGCGGAGGATACGATCAGACAGGTGTACCTCTCGGAGAACATTAGGCGAGGAGAGGAGTGGGTCAGAGTGTCAGCGGAGCAGTCCGACATGTACAGAGTTATAATCACATTGAGCCTGGAGTGCAGGGAGTGGCCAGCAGGGGCCACGGAAGTGGAAATCCAGCAACTAATTCAGGATAATGCTCGCTCTGATGATGTGGTTATCTACACAGACGGGTCGGTGTTGAGAGGTAGGAGAAGTGCCTGGGGGATCTTAGCAAAAGCTAATGGTCGACGTTTGGGGCAGGAGAGCCTAGCATATGATACCACAACATCTAGCTTAAGAATGGAGGTGGAGGCGGTCACTGCGGCTCTCCGCTGGATGGAGAATACGACACACACACACATCGTGATTGTAACTGACTCAGAAAGCATGCTGACGAGGGTGAGGACGGGCAGGCTTTGTGTGGAGTGGCTTGCTTCGCTTCGGAGGTCACGGGTGGCGAGCATCGCCTGGATCTTTTCTCCGGGGCATGCCGATGTGCTCGGGAATGAACAGTCGGACAGATTGGCTGGCTCTGCAAAACTTGGTGGAATATTGATGCATGACAAGACAGACGTGGTTGCGGCCTTGTGGGAGCACGTGTACACCTCATAAGAGCAAATGGATCACCATGGTCTGGCAAGAATGAGACAGCGAGGAGTGACGAGGGGATCTGGCCGACGCTCGACGCTCAGAGGAAAGGCGAGACGGACATATAATCAGATTGCTACTGGTACTAATTGGTATTGGAACTCTTCGCTGGCTGCTGAGGTTAGGGACGGAGCGCTTATGGGAATGCCCCGAATGCTGTGATGTCGGTTCCTAAATCAATCAATCAATCAATCTGATCCCCGCCATGGGTTGTACTGTAGTTATTATGCCTTTTTAAAAGCACAATGCAACATATGGTCTCTACAATTCAGCCCAGTGAGTGTTTCAGTGGGTGGGGGGGGGGGGGGATTTCCAAGTTCTTTTACTTATTGCTGCAGGTAGGTACACATTTTTCCTAGCGATTATTGTATAACATTGAATCATTACGCCGCAGAGATGGCTTACTGAATGAATCACTTAAGACTTAAGAGGAACGTAGTAAGCACCATCATCATCACTAATTTTAGCCCTGGAAATGTACCAGGCTTTCCTGGCAAACTGTACTACTGCGTACGCGATGCCAGGCGAGATCAGACGAGGTTTTGAGCTATCATGGCGAGTTGATGTTGTTTTTATTTATTGTCCCCATTATAAATGTTAGCCTCTTGTGATCAGCGTCAGCTAAACAAGTCTTGGTAGATACAGATATTTGGTTTCGTATGAGTTCTTGCGATAACAAAGGCTCACTAGACGGACAAGAGTCCGCAAGGTATAACATTTTGATTTTTTAAAAATGTTTGTCGTTCTGTGAACAGAATAAAAAATAAATTGTACTACAATAATTATATTATAGTAGCAATTTTGGTCAATATTTAAAAATTGGGTTTTTAGTTATGAAATCAGACGAGTTAGATACAGACAAGACGAATCCAACTGTATCTCAACGAAGTATGCGTTAATTCTAAGCGGAGGTATGCATTTTTTGGTGACGTAATTTAATATCAGGAACTGTAATCACTAATCTGTAATGATGACCTAAGAGATAAGATAAGTAAGATTTAATCGCGGCCCATTAAATTGGAAGCTGAGAAATTCTGCCCTCTGTTACTGTGGCTTGTTTATTTTTAAACGGACAACGTAGTGCCATATATCATTGCGTCCGGGGCGGCGAGGCATAACTTTATGTATTACTAGCTGACCCAGCCCGGCTTCGCCCAGCCCCTGGCGGGGATCTATCTGTCTGCCTGCCTGCCTGCCTGTCTGTCTGTCTGTCTGTCTGTCTGTCTGCTTGTCTGTCTGTCCCGTCCCGTCCCGGCTTCGCCCAGCTCCTGGTGGGGAGCATCTGATTTAATTCGTATAAGTAGTCATATAAGCTCCCATTCCCGACTGGCTGGCTGGCCGGCCGGCCCGCCCGGCCCGGCTTCACCCAGTCCCTGGTGCAGAGCATCTAATTTAATTCGTATAAGTAGTCATATAAGCTTCCATTCCCGACTGTCTGTCTGTCTGTCTGTCTGACCCAACCCGACCCAGCCCGGCTTCGCCCAGCCTCTGGTGGGGAGCATCTCATTTAATTCATATAAGTAGTCATATAAGCTCCCGTTCCCGACTATCTGTCTGTCTGTCTATCTATCTGACCCGGCGTGGCTTCGCCCAGCTCCTGGCTGGGAGCGTCTCATTAAATTCATATAACAAAAAAAAATTTACTTAAGAATGTCCTTCCACACACCATCCATTATTTTTAATGAAAACTGTTTTTAATCACCTACATGACTGTAGATAACTTCTTTAAACATAAAAAGATGAGTTAGAAAATTTTCACTACTTAAATAGATGCATTATTTTTAGGAAAACTTTGAAAATGCCTTAAAGATTATATCATTATTTATTATAACACATATGCCTGTAAATAACTGTAGACAATGAGTTTATAAACCTTTGAAAACAATGCAACAATCTATATATAAAATATATAGCAATGCTATTAAAAGTTATGCCCCTTGAAATAACTTTTCTTAAGTTAAATCCCCTCGCTATATATAAATGATAATGTAAATTAAAATATTAAATTTTAGTAAGTAAATAGCTGATTGTACACTAACAAACTATGACAGTTGGCTGCACGGGAATGAAAAGAAAACATGTAGAAAATTTCATCTCAATCGGATGGAACATTATCGAACGCATCAAATATATCCCTACATACATTGTCTTTTATATATATAGATTTATTTTTCGATAGGATGTGCCGTGACCTAATTAACAATTTAAAATGGCCACCAATTGTTTATTATTTGCCTTCTATTACTGTGGCTTATTTATTTTTAAATGGACGACGTAATGCCATGTATCATTGCGTCCAGGGCGGCGAGGCCTAACTTTACGTATTATTTATTTTTCGATAGGATGTGCTGTGACCGAATTAACAATTTAAAATGGCTTCACAGCTTCTCTGCCTCCAAAAAAAATGAAAATGTACTTACATTTCCTTGATCTTGCTGTTCGCTGCTACCTGTTGCAGGTCTTGGATGTTTACTTGGCCGTTGAATGAGCCTTCTCTGATGATGGTTCTACGCACGGTCTCCCTTGGTCTTCCCCATTTTGTTTTCCCTATCGATGTCCAAATGTCCTGCAATATATATAGAATAAGTTAATTAAACCATTCTGCCAGCCCGAGAAGATAAATAAAAAAAATGACATCAATAAATGTTACTTTTTTGTAACAAATATCTGCATGCAAATTTCTGAACTGAAAAATATAAATCATAAAATAACCTAGAAATAGATATATACATACAGCACAATACACAAAAATATAAAAAAATATAAAATAACACAAAGTAATCCAGCTTTACAGAAAAACATTACGAAACGTACATTACGTTGCTGCGACTAGCCTTCATCTACAAATAAATACACACACAAAACACAACATATAACCACGGAGAAGACTCTCCAGTGAATACATGAAGGCATAAGAATGGAATGAGAAGAATGGGAACGTGAGAAAAATGGGAGCAATGAAGAGAAAGTGAAAATATTGAAAAAAAGATTTTTGCTACTTATCGTCATAATCTCAATGCATTGTGTTATTGGGGTTGTATAAGATCATACCACTGGTAATCCACACAATATGGGTTGGCACAGCAAGATTATTATACTGTGTAGCACTAATGTGTCATCTATCATCTATTATAAAAATGTCTGTCTCCAACAGACTATCGTAATGTAAATAAAACAGAAAATGAAAGATGCAAAAATAAAAATTACATTGGTTGTGAATTTAAACCACACAAAAAAAATATTCAAGTAATCCTTACAGGTTTGTATAGATGTGTCTGAAAACTGACTTTTAAAATAATTTTCAGACATGTCAAATGGTGAAGAGAAGACTTTACACTTTACACACGTAACACAGATAAAACTATGAATTAAACTTCTAATCTATTCTGTTTAACCCTTTACAGGGCACAGCGGCCATTTCCGGCCGATGCCATAAAATGCACATAGCGGCCATTTACGTCCGATACTATTATGCATTGTAAAAACACGATCTCTCGGCTTTCTGACACTTCCGACGGCTACTTTCGCTTTCGCCGACAGCTTGACAACGTGGCCGCCATTTGTAAACGCAATAGTATGAATTTGAATGGACTTTTTAGGACTTTTTTTGATAGTTTTCGGGATTTTTACGCTGTTTTTCAAAATGGATTTCGGCGATTCTTCAAGTGATAGCCGAGATTTCGCTAGGTTAAATTTAAATGACATTAAAATGCACGAAGTTGACTATTAATCGGAGCTAGATATCAGTGCAAAGCGTTACTTTGCATTAGCAATCTGAGTCGGACTTTAAAGAAAGTGATTATGATTCTGAAAATGTGTTTGTAAATTGCCGTATAGATGACGGAAAATCACAAACAACATGCCGTATTTCGTAAATATTTGTGTTCATATATGGATTACCGACAACAATCACGTGAGTAACATATTCTGCATGCTTTTCCCTTCATTGTGTTGTTTATTTTACTAAAATCGGTTGACTAACACCTTATTTGTGATGTTTTTACTAACACGACCCGAAATTTTACCGAACCTGAAAAAATCTTGCCCGTTCAAGGCTACAAAACGGACAAGCGTCTGTCTGCCCTGTAAAGGGTTAATTTTAGTAATTAAAAGGATCACCTATAATAGTATAATACTATTTACTATTACTATACTATAGCATGGGTGTCGCCATAGATAGAATTTTCCGAAATGGATGCGCTATTCAGTCTTCATTCTCAATCTGACTGGCTATGCTGTTATACTAAAAAATGTATTTCCTAACAAAGGACGAATCAGGCAATGTTGAAACTCTTCACATTTATGTAAAATTGAACAGGGGATTAAAAAATGCAATCAAAAGTTAACGTTTCTTTTTACTTCAGGAGTTATGAAACAAATTAGCTTACTATTTGTGAATATACTCCAAAATATTAAAGACAAAAAAAGTTTCTCGGCCTAAAACGTCTCGCGTTCAGCAGAAGGACCAATACTGGAAATATCAGAGTAGGTTCCCCTTTCGTTGTACCACACTAGTTTCAAAGAATTCACATCTAGCCAGACATGGTACAACCGGAAGTGAATCGTTGGGTCAAGAAAAAGTACGGGAAATCAAGAAAAAATTGCCCCACCCACCCGGGAAAGTTCGATAACTCTGACATTGCTAGTAATAGATCACTAACATAACTCCACTCAACAATCATTTCAATTAAGGGAAGTGAGGCCCTAAGAGATAAGTGATACTAGAAATAGAACAACTTCGAGGTTTTCTTGATGGTGTAGACCAGTGTTTCCCAACCTTTTTTGTGCTATGCCCCAGCCTTTCTAAAATTCTTATGCCCCCCTCCCCCCACCCCCCAAAAAAACATATACATAATTTTTACTATTCAAAAATTAAAATGTTCACTAAAGAAACTTGAATGATAGGTTTTAGGAAGAAATCACTAGGAAATTATTGAGCAAACACAGTAAGTAAATTTTAAAAACATATAATGGAGAACTACAATATACAAAACACTGATTAGACCAGTTGTGCTGTATGGCTCTGAAACCTGGAGTACAACTAAAGGAGACGAAGCCTTGTTACAAACCTTTGAGAACAAAGTCTTAAGACGCATCTTTGGGCCCGTTAGGGATACACAAAGTGGAGAGTGGAAAAAAGAAGTAACAAAGACATTTATGATCTGTTTAAGTCCCCGCTAATCACTGGTATCATGAAGGCTAATAGACTGCGATGGCTGGGACATATAGAAAGAATGGAAGATAATAGGGAAACAAAACTCGCTTACACTCAAGAAATAAATGACCGTAGACCCCGAGGTAGACCAAGAAGATGGTGGAGAGATAAATTACATACAGACCTACATTCCCCCATTCACTCCAACTCCCCCACCCAACCACACACATAACCCACA
This sequence comes from Cepaea nemoralis, assembly GCA_014155875.1. NCBI lineage: Eukaryota > Metazoa > Mollusca > Gastropoda > Stylommatophora > Helicidae > Cepaea > Cepaea nemoralis. Next base: position 178,073 of record JACEFZ010001596.1, read on the forward strand.
CACACACATACATTCCCCCACCCATCCACCACATCCCTACACCTACACATCTCCCCAACCACACACACCTCTCACCCACCACACATCCCATCCACCCACACCCCAAGCACACATACATTCCCCAACCCACACATCCCCCACCCACAACATCCACCCACCTACACACATCCCCCCACCCACTCACATATCCTCTACCCATCCCATTACCCACCAACAATCACTCACCCACATATCCTCCTCCACCCACACACCTCCAACCACCCAGCCAAACACAATTCCTCAGCCACACATCCCCCACGCACACACACATCTCCCTGTCAACTCACATATTCCGCACCTACCCACACACAAATTCCGCACCCACCCACATAATCTCCCATCTCCCCAAGCCCACTCACAGATCCCGAGCCCACCCCTACAAACATCCCCCACCATCTCCTAACCTACACACACTCACCCACCCACATATCCTCTACCCACCCATCCCCCAACCAAACATCCCTTAACCACACACCTTTACTCATATACAATCACCTATCCACACATCCTCTACCCAACCACACATCCTCCACCACCCATCCCCCAGCCACACATCCCTTAACCATACACCCCTACCCATATACACACACATCCCCACCCACGCACAATCTCCCCACCCAAACACACATCCCTCACACACATCCCCACCCACCAACACATCCCCCATTCACAAACACACACCTCCCATCCACGCACACACAACCCACACACACATCCCTAGGAATTCTCCTATATTTAAAAAATGGAATGAAGAAAACAGTGGCAACTGGAAAATTTTCAAGTAACTTCAAAGCGGAGGTAGAGGCTTTGAAAACTGCAGCAGAAATGCTCTTGATGGAGGAAAATAAAGAGAAGCAAATAACTATCTTCACAGATGCAAAGTCAGCTGTCTCAATACTGAAGAGCAAAAACAGCACAGAACTAGCTGACCTAAGAGCAGCACTCCATGGTCTATGCCAGAAATCCAAAAAAGTTGTAATACAGTGGATCCCATCACATTGCAGTATACCTGGAAATGAAGAGGCTGACAGACTAGCAAAAGAGGGCGGACGACTCCCACAGCCTGACATAGCCATAACCTATAATGAGGCAAAAAGGTTTATAAAAAGCACTTATACAACCAAATGGGAATCAGAGCATCCAGGCCACCAGAAGGATGATGCATATTACAAACTCGACCGAAGAGAACAAGTAGCAATCTTCAGACTTCGCGCAGGACATAACAGGCTGAAATACCACTTCTATATCTATAAAACAGAGTGTATGTGGCTTTGTGGTCAGCTATGTATTGGATGCGTTCGATAACGGTACATCCGATTGAGATGAAATTTTCTACACGGCTTCCTTTCATTCCTGTGCAACCGATTGTAATAGTTTCTTAGTGTAAAATCTTCTACTTATTTAATAACATTTGCTTTTTCATTTTTCATTATATAATTTCTATATAGCAGGGGGACTTCACTCTCGAAAAGTTATTTCAAGGGGCATAACTTTTAATAACATTTCTATATACTTTATAGTCATATTGTTGGACTTACTTGCACTATTGTTAAACTCTTTGTCTATAGTTATTTTCAGGCATATGAGTTATAATAAATAATGATATAATCTTTAAGGCATTTTCAAAGTTTTCATAAAAATAATGCATAACATTGTAACCCATCTTTTTCTGCTTAAAGAACTTATCAACTGTCATGTCGGTGATTAAAAACAGTTTTCATTAAAAATAATGAATGGTGTGTGGAAGGACATTCTTTTAAGTTACTGTGCGCCAGGAGCTGGGCGAAACCACGCCGGGTCAGATAGATAGACAGACAGACAGATAGTTGGGAACGGAAGCTTATTTGACTACTTATATGAATTAAATGACATGCTCCCCACCAGGGACTGGGTGAAGCCGGGCCGGGTCAGACAGACAGACAGATAGACAGACAGACAGTCGGGAACGGGAGAGCTTATATGACTACGTATATGAATTAATGAGATGCTCCCCACCAGCGACTGGGTGAAGCCGGGCCGGGTCAGACAGACAGATAGACAGACAGACAGATAGTCGGGAACGGGAGAGCTTATATGACTACTTATATGAATTAAATGAGATGCTCCCCACCAGGGACTGGGTGAAGCTGGGCCGGGTCAGCCAGACAGACAGACAGACAAACAAGCAGACAGACAGACTGATAGATAGATAGATCCCCTCCAGGGCCTGGGCGAAGCCGGGCCGGGTCAGCTAGTGTTCAATAAACTAAAGATAGGAGATACTGATGAATGTAATTGTGGAACTGGTAAAATGACAGCTAAACATTTGCTGCAGGAGTGCCCAATATATGCAGAACAGAGAAAGATATTTTGGCCCACACCTGCTTCATTTGAGGACAAGCTCTATGGAGATATCAACAAGCTCAAGTTGACTGCAGCTTACTTTAACTACATTCAGGTTGACATCTAAAGGTGCATGAAGAAGTATTTAGACTGCCACACTTCATACCACAGGTATGTCGGTTACAAAAGCGTCCAGAGGCATGAAATGGGCCATTGCTTGGATAGCAAATCCATTACGTGGAAAGTCCGAATTGAAAGCTCACTGTGTGGATGTCATCTGCAAACTGCATTCTTCTGGTTTCTGGAGGAACAGCCTATGGTGAATGGAAGGCCCGATATACAGAAGTGAGGCTAAGCAGCCATGTGCAGGACGTGACGATTCCTTGGGTGAGCCCAGTACCAGAGCGCTGCGTGTCGACTGCAATTATGGAAGCCTTCTTGGATGGCGGGGAATGCCCATGGTCTGCCCCTGCCTTCCCTTGAGGGCTGACCAGGATGTCTTTGGCTGTTCTAAATGGGCCAGCTGGAATGGGGGTCAACACCACAACGGTGAGAATCAAACATCCTAAGAAACCCCCGGGAAGGTTAACCTGGTCAACAAATGCCCACAGAAGTCTGATGTGTTGGCCTAATGGCGCAAGAACACAGCTCTGCTGTAAACAGGCACAACGCAATCACATCCGAAAAAAAACTCCAGATGAACGCAGAAGAAGAAGGCACATAACTGAGGTAACAAAGCATGATATATGAGACACATAACTGAGGTACCAAAGCACGATAACTGAGGTAACATGTAGTGTACACGACATATAACTGAGGTAACACATGGTATGAGACACATAACTGAGTAACAAAGCATGATAAATGAGACACATAACTGAGATAACAGCAATGGTCTAAGAGACACATAACTGAGGTAACAAAGCATGGTGTAAGAGACACATTACTGAGGTAGCACACATTGTGTATGAGATCCATATGAGCTGCCAAAACTACTTACATTTTGATACCTCGAAGCAAACAGGAAGTACAAGAAGAAAAACAAATAATGTTTGCAGTGTCATGATTGTCTTATGTTTGTCAGGAGGTCAGCATGACCGAATGGATAAGAACGCATGTTCTTCAACATCCGGTGTTCTGATGCCGAGGTAAGGGGTTCAACCCCCACACCAGACAGTTGGACTATAATGTTGACCTATCGTCCTTGACTTGGGGACGTAAATTACAAGTACCTCTGAAGTTGGAGTATGTTCACCTGATGGCCAGGGACACTGTTAATAGGGAAAGCTAATCCTCACGCAAAGTTCAGTACAGCACTACTAAAATGTAGTGTGTAGACAGACTGCTTAAGTTCATTCCAGCACTACTAGAATGTAGTGTGTATGGACTATGCTTGAGTTCAGTACAGCACTGCTAGAATGTAGTGTGTATGGACTATGCTTGAGTTCAGTCCAGCACTGCTAGAATGTAGTGTGTATGGACTATGCTTGAGTTCAGTACAGCACTACTAGAATGTAGTGTGTATGGACTATGCTTGAGTTCAGTCCAGCACTACTAGAATGTAGTGTGTATGGACTATGCTTGAGTTCAGTCCAGCACTACTAGAATGTAGTGTGTATGGACTATGCTTGAGTTCAGTCCAGCACTACTAGAATGTAGTGTGTATGGACTATGCTTGAGTTCAGTCCAGCACTACTAGAATGTAGTGTGTATGGACTATGCTTGAGTTCAGTCCAGCACTACTAGAATGTAGTGTGCATGGACTATGCTTGAGTTCAGTCCAGCACTACTAGAATGTAGTGTGTATGGACTATGCTTGAGTTCAGTACAGCACTACTAGAATGTAGTGTGTATGGACTATGCTTAAGTTCAGTCCAGCACTACTAGAATGTAGTGTGTATGGACTATGCTTGAGTTCAGTACAGCACTACTAGAATGTAGTGTGTATGGACTATGCTTAAGTTCAGTCCAGCACTACTAGAATGTAGTGTGTATGGACTATGCTTGAGTTCAGTACAGCACTACTAGAATGTAGTGTGTATGGACTATGCTTAAGTTCAGTCCAGCACTACTAGAATGTAGTGTGTATGGACTATGCTTGAGTTCAGTACAGCACTACTAGAATGTAGTGTGTATGGACTATGCTTAAGTTCAGTCCAGCACTACTAGAATGTAGTGTGTATGGACTATGCTTGAGTTCAGTCCAGCACTACTAGAATGTAGTGTGTATGGACTATGCTTGAGTTCAGTCCAGCACTACTAGAATGTAGTGTGTATGGACTATGCTTGAGTTCAGTACAGCACTACTAGAATGTAGTGTGTATGGACTATGCTTGAGTTCAGTCCAGCACTACTAGAATGTAGTGTGTATGGACTATGCTTGAGTTCAGTCCAGCACTACTAGAATGTAGTGTGTATGGACTATGCTTGAGTTCAGTACAGCACTACTAGAATGTAGTGTGTATGGACTATGCTTGAGTTCAGTCCAGCACTACTAGAATGTAGTGTGTATGGACTATGCTTGAGTTCAGTCCAGCACTACTAGAATGTAGTGTGTATGGACTATGCTTGAGTTCAGTACAGCACTACTAGAATGTAGTGTGTATGGACTATGCTTGAGTTCAGTCCAGCACTACTAGAATGTAGTGTGTATGGACTATGCTTGAGTTCAGTCCAGCACTACTAGAATGTAGTGTGTATGGACTATGCTTGAGTTCAGTACAGCACTACTAGAATGTAGTGTGTATGGACTATGCTTGAGTTCAGTCCAGCACTACTAGAATGTAGTGTGTATGGACTATGCTTGAGTTCAGTACAGCACTACTAGAATGTAGTGTGTATGGACTATGCTTGAGTTCAGTACAGCACTACTAGAATGTAGTGTGTATGGACTATGCTTGAGTTCAGTACAGCACTACTAGAATGTAGTGTGTATGGACTATGCTTAAGTTCAGTCCAGCACTACTAGAATGTAGTGTGTATAGACTATGCTTGAGTTCAGTCCAGCACTACTAGAATGTAGTGTGTATGGACTATGCTTGAGTTCAGTCCAGCACTACTAGAATGTAGTGTGTATGGACTATGCTTGAGTTGAAAGCAAGCGAGCACAACAAATATTTCTCATGACATGAAGTCAGGTTGTGTATTTTACAGTGACCTACCAATCAGCGATATCAGTAGTGATATTGAGGAGAGTGCAGCCACTGGAGGAATCTCACAGAAGATGTCGTGAGTAGACTTGTGTTTGCTGTCATGTTTCACTTTTCTGTAATTAAATTGAAACTGTTTGTCAGAAGTCTTGTTAAAACAATTTCTGTGTGTGGCAATCACTTTTGAAATTTCAGATCAGAGTTACATTTAATCTTTCTATGCTCTGAAACATGAAACAGTTGTAATCAATTAATCTTTGTTCATGCAAATATTGACTTTTAAGACCAGTGTTAAGAAATTCACATAATTATAAATATTCCTTTTAAGTTTAGATGCATGGTTATGGATAATTAGAATTTAGGGAGACAGAATGGCTTAGAGATTGCGCGTCCATATATAACTCAGAAGATAATATGTACAGTGTAGAGTGACTTGTTAGTTAGTTAATTAAGTAGTTAGTTGCTGTTCCAACTTCACAGCAAAGGGTTGCTCCATTATGCTGCATTCATGTGCCAGTGAATATAACACAAAATGCTCCTCATTGGCCCATGTTAAAAGTGGAACAGACAGGAGTTTTGATAAACCAACAGATCGCATAGGTATACTATGCATAATGCTGCTGCCAGAATGCCAACACAAAAAAAAGTCGGCTACAAGGGAAGCGGCAGTCACTAGAAAACCAGTAGCCACACATTACTGCATAAGGCAACCCAGTTAGTTCAACGATCGGCTGGCCAATCACTATTTTTCTGAACATGCAGTTCACGCTTCAAACAACTGCGGACAGATGTAAAAGCACTCCATATGAAATTCACAGTTCACAGTGTCGCTCCATGCACTTAACTCGGTAGCAGGGCGATGGAACCATGCACTACCAGTCCAACATGAGGAAAATGCGTAAGCAAACAGTAGCCACAAGCACAAACACTCTCTCCTTAACAGCTCAATCGCCTGTCTCCATGTTTGGGACTGGAAGAGTGGCTTGTGATGCTGGAAAAGATATTCCACAAAGGACCTGCTACCGCGGTGATACTTATAACTGCAGGAATACCATGGCCAGTCCATTCTTTGATGTTCTCAGTCTAGGGTTTTCTTTGTCATCCTCATCTTTGTTTGCCTTCAACTGTTTCCCCGGGTTGTTTTTGAGAGAGAGTAAAGATAGATGGATAAAAGCTCGCACGCTTAAACGTCTGGTGTGTTGTTGCCGAGGTAATGTGTTCAATCAATCAGTCAGTTGGAGTAAAATGTTGACTTCTCGTCCTTGACTTGGGGATGTAAATTACAAGTGCCTCAGAAGTCATAGTGGGTTCGTCTGATGGTGAGGGACACTGGTATTAGGGAAAGCTAATACACACGCAAAAATCAACCTGCACTAGAAGTAGTAGCACATATCTGGGTTATGCTTGAATTCAAGTGGGCGAATGCAAAAAAAACAACAACAACAAAACATAGAAAACTAGCTAAATTAACTAAATTCAACTGATAAGAACAAATCTACTAAGGGCTTGTCATGAGTTGGTGGTTGGCCTGTGCTCCATTGGAAAGGCATCAACAGCAGAAGAACAAGTTACATGCTGAATAAATTACTGTTGTTGGATTCACTGTTTGCTCATGTTCTCTGAATGTTTGTAATCTTACATCTGTTGTGCAGGAAACGTGCAGCTGCGAAGGGGCTTATTTCTCAGTACTATTCCCAGCTGACTGAGGGCTGTGGTAATGAGAGTTGCACAAATGAATGCTGTGCTTCCAGTGACCAGTTCCGCTTCAGGGACACCGACCGGAACTCTCGTGCAGTTCAAGCAATAGATTTATGCAAAACCAAGGCTAAACTATGTGAGCGCAGGCCCAGCAAAATATCCAGATTGCCTGAGTCAAATGAAGACGGACCTTCTTGGTATGATCCTGTAGGATTTGCTGTCAGAAGTAAAGATCTCTCACCTTCCTCTTCATCATCGGCTACAAAAATTGGGGTAGATCTGCAGTCTCCAGGTGGAAGCAGTCCTGTGTTAGGTAGGCTCGTTATATGTCTAAATAAATCAATCTGTTGGCATTGTTGAATGTTGTTTTCAAAGTTGATAAAACATAGAAATGAACTGTCTGAAAGGAAATTATCTGACCATTCAGACATGAAAATGTCTAGATGTTTATTTATAATAGTTGAGAAATTATAAATCTGCATGAAGTATAAAGAAAGAGAGGAAGAATGGCTTTAGGATTGGAGTATAAAAACACCCATTGACACTTTTTATTTAATTTTTTTTTTTTCATATCCCTTACAGGATGTTGCAGTCAACATCAGCATTTTTCAGTAGCTGTTGTTGTACTAGGCAATATTAAGCTCAGTAGTTTGCCATTGCTTTCTGAGCGACCGGCTCACATACCCGCCGTAAGTTACCAACGTGGCGAGAATCGCTACAGATTCTCACGCTGGTTACGTTACTCACGAGAATATAGGGATTACGGAAAAAGACGTTTATACCTAGGCCAAGGAGACCGGCAGGCTAGCTGCACAATTACTATTGGAATTGCGGACAGTTAGAGCATTGCTTTGCTGATCTGGCATCTGCCACTTGTCTTGTTTCAGCTGTTTTGGTGTTACCTCTGGAGTAAACTAGGCAGGCCGAGAGAGGGATCATACTGCAAGGGGCAACACATGGTCTCTACAATTCAGCACAGACTTTGTGCTATGGAGAGATTATTATGCCTTTTTTTAAGCACAGTAACTATCCAAGATGGCAAGATGCCAGTAGACAGTATATAAATATAAGTATACTATTGCATTTATAACTTATAGAATATAGTGTTTTCCAGAAAATAGTACTTTGGACACTTGTATTTGATTCTTCTTCATCTGCCTTCTACCTTCCTATAGAGCATAGACCCTCACCCAACTCATACCAAGCCCTCCTATCTTTTGTCGTCTGCTGCATGTCCTCTCCATATAATTCATCTCTGTCTCTAATTCCGTGTTTTTTTTTGTATCCCTCGATTTCTTTCGCCATGTGAGTTCTTGAGGATGGAGTTACTAGTTATACTGTTAGCAGGTTTTCTCTGTGTTCTGTCCAATGCCGTGTGGGTTCCAGAGGAAGGAGTTACTAGTTACAATGTTAGCAGGTATTTTGTGTGAGTTCTTTCCAATGCCGTGTGGGTTCCAGAGAATAGAGTTACTAGTTACACTGTTAGCAGGTTTTCCCAGTGTGAGTCCTGCCCAGCACGTCTTTTTCTCATCATTTGATTAGCTGGAGCATGTTTAGTTCTCTCCATGAGTTCCACATGAGTGATTGTATCATACCATTTTAGTTCTCTCCACCAGTTCCACATGAGTGATTGTATCATATCATTTTAGTCCTTCTGTTTTATGCAGGCACCAGTTAATGAATATTTGTAGTTTATTAGAGGGGTTGTAGCAGGTCACCTGTGTTACCTTTTAACAGATGTACCGCACCAGTCAACTCCCCGCCTGACACTGTCTTCAGAGCGGGTTGCGGCCGACGACGAGCGCCAGTTGCCGCTTAACTCCAGAAGCGAGGGGCTTGCGCCCCGCTCTCCAAGACGAGCTCAGCGAGGACGGAAACCTCGCGTAGAGCAAAAGGGCAAAAGCTCGGTTGATTTTGATTTTCAGTACGAATACAGTTCTTTACTTATTCAGTCAGTCTCGGTAGAGATTTGTCCGCAGCAGATGAGCAATATCTCCGGCGGGCCCATTCTCGTCGGTTGCGAGGTCCGCACAGTGGAAGGATGGGAGATTTGCTCGCAATAGACGAGCGATATCTCCTGCCTTATCTCCGGCGGGCCTATTCCCGGTGGTTGCGGGATCCGCTAAAGTCAGGCGGGGAGTCTGACGATAGTGCTCGCTTTACACAGGTCCGGACACTTGTGATTGACAGATGTATACGCGTCCTTACGGTCCAGGTGCGTACGAGGTCCTCACCTGTGGGACTTGGCTGAACGCCTCTAAGCCGGGTAGTCTGGCCATCACTCGCCACCTGCTCGGGGAGGCGAGGTCTCAGAGGTTTGACGCTGAGCCGCCAGCGTCTGCAGCCTACCTTGTGCCAGACGTATTGGTTACCCATTCCTCTGGAAAACACAAGAATAGGCAGAGAGAGGGAACATGTCGTTTGGGCACCACATGTTTCTTTGAAGCTCTGCCCAGGCATTGTGATAGAATATTGGCCACATTCCAACTCACATACTTTGGTCTATCAAGACTGCAAGGTGCCACTCACAGTAGCAGGACAAGATAGCAGAAATTTAGAATTTAAATGTAGGAAAATATGGGGAAGATGGAAAAAGAAATATAAAAGCCGTGAATTGTGTTAAGGAAACTCAGATTTAATTAAAAATGAGATCATGAAAGTTAGTTTTCGGTTATTCGGGAATGTTTGGTCATCATGAGCCATGCTAATACAGCAAAAAAGAACATAATTTTTCCATTCGTATACAGTAAAATGTGAGTGCATAGTTTAATGAACTGTTGATTAGAACGCATGGCCACCAGTGCCTGGTTGTAGATGTTAATATACATGCACACTGTAAATAAGTGTAAACATTGAATATCATTTTGAAAAGTGAAAATGGTTCCAAGTGCAGCATACTTGTTATTGAAGGCAGGATGGGCGTAATGATCACATGCACGGGGGTAAAACTTTGCTTCAGGACTGACCGACGACAGTTGTTTGTAAAACTCTGAAATGGGTACTGGAGATGTATATTTGGGACAGTAAAGGTGGCCGATGTAACACTGATGCCCATATGATCCCTCTAGTGTGACTGTGTCAACAAACCATGGGTCTTACACTATATCCCAGTGTGCTTTATTTGACATGTCAGTGAAGTGCCATCTTTACCATAAAGTTTGGCTGCAATGGATCACCAACACAGTCTCTGGCTCATGTGGTTTCTACTCTGATAGACTACTGTTCATCTATCTCTTGATTCCATCTTCCTACCTGTAATGCAGCCTACCTCTTGCTTACCTTATCTTTAACCCTCTCCTCTGGAATGGTTTTAATCAAAGTAATGACACATAAATCAGCTTAATTTTCTCTACTTTTCTTACTTTGGTGCTAGTTAATTGATGTAAGGTTCGTTCATTTGAAACCCGTTCCAATGGCTTTATTACAAAAGCATGAAAGAAACATTAACAGGTGTGGTAGAATTAAACAAAGCATTCATTTTGAATGAATTATGCACTATGGTTGGTCAGAAGAAGACGCCGTAGGCATTCAGGCAAGTATCCCATTGCTAAGGTAGGCGGCGAACACCGTCTGCAAAAAAAGGATTGTGATTGCTCACTGAACCAAGTGTTTACCGCGTTCATTACGTCCGCATCTGTGTGACATCGTTGCTCCTTGAGAGCTTTTTTTTAGAGGTCCGAACAAATGAAAATCACATGGAGACAAATCAGGACTATAGGCTGGATGTTGCAGAATTTCCCACTTCTTCCTTGCTAATGCTTGTTGCACAATCTTTGCGGCATGCAGACAAGCATTATCATGTAACAAAATCACACCGTGAGAAAGCATGCCGGGTCGTTTATTCTTGATTCTATTTGCAGCTTGTCTAGTGTTTGCAAGTAGTGGGTAGCAGCAATAGCCCTTCATGGTAAAAAATGCGCTCAGCATAACCTTACCAGCGGAAACCTCTAACTTGAATTTTTTTGGCTTTTGGTGATCTAGCATGCTTCCATTGCATGCTCTCTCTTTTGCTGCTCGGCTGAAAGTGGTGACACCATGATTCATCACCTGCCACTATGCAGAAGAGAAATGCATCACCCTCCACTCTGTAACATAGCAAGTGGTTCAAACACCATCCCATGTGTTCCTCTTTTTGGTGGTCGGTCAACATCCATAGTACCCACTGTGAACACACCTTCCGATATTGCAGTTTCTTACGCACAACCTTTTGAATTGTCCCAAGTGACACATCAAATTTTTTTGCTAGCAAACGTATGCTTTGACAGCGGTTCATCTGTACTGCTGGATCAGTTTTGGCAATGGTTTTTTCTGTTGCAAAAATATGTGCTTAACCCGGCCGTCAAAGTTCTATCATGAACTGACGTCCTTTCCGAAACATTCGTGCCCAGTCTGTCACTGTTGTCTTTGACACACATTTGTTACCGTATGCTGCCTGCATTCTTCAGTGAAGGTCCACTGGTTGACATCCTTCAAATGAAAGAATCTGAATCACCGCTCTTTGAGCTTCTTTGGACAGATTTTGGATCAACCCGGCCATTTTCTCAATGGTCAGAAACAGAACCTATGCATCATGGGACGATAAGCACGTGCTCTTTTATTCATTGGTCGGTGCTTATCACGTGACTATGATATGATCATGTTCAAGGTACGCAATTACGCGCGGTGCGGCACGAACAAGTTTCAAATGAACGTTCCTAATAGTTTAGTTATTATGAAAGCAGTGGCATGTAAATCATCTGTCTTAATGTCCTTTGATTATTTTGGTGCAAGTTAATAAATAGTATAGTTTTTATTAAAAGTAGTGGCATATAAATCAGCTTATTTTACTGTACTTTTCTTACTTTGGTGCAAATTAATAAATAGTTTAGTTTTTATTAAAAGTAGTGGCATATAAATCAGCTTATTTTACTGTACTTTTCTTACTGTGGTGCAAATTAATAAATAGTATTCATTCACTCATTCAGTAGCATGTCCTTTGCAGAACCTCGCTCCCATAACAACCTTCTGGAAAACCTCTCGATCATAAGCAAGATGTCCCGCGTCCGATACACCCATCTGGAGATCATCCGCCACATCCTGCACCCATCTTCTCTTTGGCCTTCCTCTTCCTCTCTTCCCAGGCATATACCCCTCCATTATTGTTCTCTCCAAACTTTCGTGACAGTTTCAAGTGACCAAAATATTTCAATTTTCTTTGTTTTATCGTCTTTAATAGCCAACCTTCTTCAATATTCAGCTCTTGAAGTATTGATGCATTTGTTCTTTTCTTTACCCAAGATATTCTTAGAACTCGTCTATAACATTTATATTCAAAGGCATTTATGCGCTGTTCAGCTTGTTTAGTAAGTGTCCAGGTCTCACAGGCGTATGTTGCAATGGGAAAGATGCATGCTCTTAAAAATCTAATTTTTGTAGTTCTGTCTGTCCCATTCCATAATTTATTCAGTTGTTTTAGTCTTTGAAGAGCAATTGATAGTCGTCGTTTAATTTCTTTCATTGTGTCACCGTTGTTGGTAATCAATGACCCAAGATATTCAAAATTTTCCACCACCTCCAATTTTTCCTCATTAACATATATTTCTTTCTCCATAGTGGTTTTATCTGTATGCATTATCTTTGTTTTTGCTAATGTTAAGATACAAGTTGTGATTTTCACTATTCAATTGGGTTGAGGCTATTAGGTTTTCTATACCAGTCTGTGTTGTGGATAGCAATACTGTATCATCAGCATACCGAATCTCTGGTATGTCAAGACCACCGATATTTAGGGCATCATATAGCTCCCTATTTATATCATCTCTTACATTTCTCATTATATTTTCGGCGTACAGGTTAAACAAATAGGGGGACAGCACACATCCCTGACGGACTCCTTGCTTGATGTCAAACCAATCTGATGTCTCGCCATCTATTCTAACCGCTGCTTGTTGGTCTAGATAGAGCATTCTTATGAGTTGTATTACATGTGGTGGAAAGCCCATATTCCTCATGATTTCCCAAAGTTTCTGATGTTGTACACAGTCAAATGCCTTTGAATAATCCACAAAACATGAGAATAGGTTTACATTAAATTCTCTGCACTTCTCTATTATTAAACGCATATTGAGAATGTGATCTCTTGTTCCTCTTCCTTGTCTAAATCCAGCTTGAACCACGTTAATTTCTTCTTCCATTTTCTTACGAAGTCTTCCCATTATGATTTTTAGTAGAATTTTACTTGCATGACTGATCAGGGCAACAGTTCTATAGTTGGTGCATAATTTCAGGTTGCCCTTTTTTGGTATTGGAATGAAGATAGTTCTCTTCCAATCTTTTGGCCATATACCATATTTCCATATCTTTTTACATAATGCGTGATAGATTTGTATGCTTTCTTCTCCTCCCGCTTTAATTAGCTCAGCTGGTATCTCATCACATCCAGGTGATTTACCATTCTTCAGGTTCTTTATTGCCCATGCAATTTCATCTAATGAGGGTTCAGGTTCTGTCTCTTCTGTCGTTGGCTCATGTATCTCATTCATATCCTCACTGTCACTCATATCATACATTCCACTGCAATACTCCTGCCATCTTTCTAGAATTTGTCTAGATTCTGTTAAGGTATTTCCCATCTTGTCACAGATAACATTCAATTGAGGTTGAACATTTCTTGTCAATAACTTCATTTCTTTGAACATTTCGTAATCTCTTCCAGTCTTATGATATTGCTCTATTCTGGTACAGCAATCTTGTATATATTGATTTTTGTCCTTTCTTGTGTTCTTTCTTATTTCTTGAGTTAAAGATTTATACTTCATCCTGCTGTTATCGGAATTAACCTCCTTTCTGTTTCAGTTCCCTTCGTTGTTTTATTAATTCTAACGTATCGGATGTAATTCATGGCTTAATTTGCTTTTTCTTGGTCGGAATTAAATCTTTGGCTGCAGTTTTTATAGTTTTTATTAAAAGTAGTGGCATGTAAATCAACTTATTTTACTGTACCTTTCTGACTTTGGCGCAAGCTAACAGATAACATGTTGATGGATCAATGTTATTTTAGCTGTGATTATTTTTGCAATTCTATCTAGAAAAAGTCCCACAGTATTTAACGGAAGAAATCCTTGCTGCTGTAATTGACGAATGCCAAGTCATTGGGTCATGGTCAAAGCTCATTCATCTGATTGGTTCTGTTTTCAATAACCCAGAGTCACTTATAAAAAGTTTTAGAAAAAGCCCAGATTCTAATCCATCACCAGCATCTCATGACGCAACTGATTCAAACACCCCCGACAATTTGGAAAACTCAGCCTGCGGTTATTCAGTCCCAGAGTCTCCAGACGTGGGCAGGAATAGAGACTTAGATATCACCGTTGATCTGTCATCTTTACGTCGTGCTTACCAGCGCCTGATGGATGTTCCAGAGCAGTATGTTCAAGGCCCTTTGATCAATGCTCTAAAAATGTTGTCTCAAACAGCCGAGATGGAACTGAAATATAAAAACATGTTGGAGAGAGAGCCCAATTATATCAACATGTTTGTGATAGTCATGGAAATGCCAATGTTGCTGTCAGCTGACTACCTGGACAGTGCGTTTCCCTCTATATGTAAAGTTATAGGAACACTGCATGTTTCGGGTCAGGCTCGGCTGGCCAGAATCTGGGCCACATATTGCCAGGACCGCCTCAGAGACATAGTGCAGTCGCTCCAACAGATTATCACAATCAAGGTGATGTATATTAATCGCAGTTATGTTTGAATGTTTGTATGATATTTTGTATATAACGCTAGTCCCACAGCAGACACTTTCATTGTTGCATGGAGAGCTACAAATCTGCATGAGGTGTTGGGCCTTCACATACTCTCTGAGAACCATGATATATGGGCTGGCTTGACCTGTCCCCTTCTATTTGTTTCTGCTGTATTTCTCTCTGTCTCTCTGTCTCTGTCTGTCTATCTATCTGTCTCTCTCTCTGTCTCTGTCTATCTCTCTGTCTCTCTCTCTGTCTCTGTCTCTCTCTCTGTCTCTGTCTCTCTCTCTTTGCTGAAGATAAGTGCAATGGAAGACCTTGGCTGTGAACCCATTCATTATAGCACCCTGATGACCCATATATGGTGTTATGGGATAGAAGAAATGTCCACTACTTGTGTAATTATTGCACATTTTAATGTGTACTATAATACAGTGATGACAAATGTCTTAAAGTGCCATATCAGACCTGTACTGTTGTAAGGATGAAAAGTATGGACAATAAGCAGACAAACTGAGAAACATCTAATAGCATGTAACTTCGGAAGAAAATGCAAAGAATACCATGGACAGGCAGAAAAACAAAAGCATTCTTCTAGGGAACAAATAAAAAACCCTAAATGTTTGGCACAAATTGGATGTAGACATTGAAGATTTGGCATGAGAAGTCAGCTGGAATGCTTAGTGACAGCTGGCAGACTGGATGGGAAAAGAGATAGACACCTGCCATGGTGCATAACCAGGACAAGAACACAGGCCTGGTTCAAGACTGTGGTGTTCTTTTGAAATTCGAACCATGACCTCCCATGTTTATTGGCAATGCATGCCATAATTGAAAAATGGGTGTAAAATGAGGGTAATGACAGCGATTTGCTTTGAGTAATTTTTCATATTCAGTTATATCTTTCATGGGTTTCTAATTTGCATTCAGTTTATTATCTAAAGGTTAAAATAGTATAATTTCTGAACGTTGTAATTTGTTTTACTGGGTCAAGATGCACTGGTGCACAGTGTTTGCCTCCTCAAAGTTGGGATGGCTTGTGGGTGTTCTTGTGGGAGCATGATTAAAATGTCCCGAAGCTGGATCTATGAATGCACACCAGAAGAAAAAATAAGAAAACTTTGATCATGGCAAGAGATGGTGGCTTTCTCTTATTCTCTTATTCACTTAAATTGAACCCAGCAAAAATCTCCGCTAGCACTTGAAGAATCGTCAAAATCCATTTTGAAATAAAAAGTGTAAAACCCACAAAAACTATTTTAAAAATCCTTTCAAATTCAAAGTACATGCTTGCAAATGGCGGCCACATTGTCAAGCTATCGACGAAACCGAAAGTAGACAATCTGAAGTCTCGATAAGCCGAGAGATCGCGTTTTTACAATGCATAATAGCCATGGGCGCTTTCAAATGTTTAGTCCGTTTGGGGGTAGAAACGTTCCCGGACGCTTTGCCTGCTAAAGGGTTAACAGTAGTTCATTTCCAGGTAGTGTCACAAACTGGGTTTTTGCTATATATCAATCAGTCAATCAGGTGCCGTCTCCACAATGAAGGTTAGCTGCAATGGATCTCCAAGTGTCTCTCACCCTGATAGTACATTGTAAGACTGATGTTTATCCCTCCTTTGGTGTAATCTTTCCCAAATTTTATCGTCGTCTACCTCTTGCTCACTTGCCTCACCCTCCAGTATGGTTTTTTATAAGAGAGATGTCTTTTAAAGTGGTCGAAGTATTTTACTTGCTTCTTTTTTATTTCTTTCATCACCTCTTGTTTCATTTCTCAGTTTTTCTAGAACCTCCCAATTTGATTGCTTTTGTTTCTATGTAATACAGCATATATTGCTATAAAACGAATATTTAAATTATAACGGGAACAGAATGTAACAATCACTTAACACAAACACAACTTGCTGGTCATAAATATTGGACTGTCATCATCAGCCTGTAAATATTGGTCTGTCATTAACAGGTTGTAAATATTGGTTTGTCATCATCAGCTTATAAATATTGGTCTCTCATCATCGACTTCTAAATATTGGTTTGTTATCATCAACTTGTAAATATTGGTCTGTCATCAAAAATGTAAATATTGGCTCCAGAGAGTGGTGCTCTGTCCTGTTAGGGTTAGCTTTATCATGTTTCAAAGCAAAATATATCCTGTATGAATGTAAACAGAATGTGTTGCTGGCATATTTCACTACATCGCGTCAGGTGCATAGTGCAGAGTTAGATAACTTTTGCAGTGAATAGATAAATCATTTTCTGGCTGTTAGGTTGCTGCAGTGTGGCCAGGAAAGAAAACTCTTGTCATGTATTGTATTTTACAAACAGCAAATTCTTAAATTAGTTGAAGTTTCAGACATTAGGTGTTTGAAACCTCTGTTGTGCAGACAGAAAGACTTAGTAGTGAATCTGTTGTTACTTTGAGAATAAAGATTCATATAGTATCAATAACTACATATGTTATGTATTTCAGCTAGAAAAAAGATTACTCTATTCACTTCAACTCTTATTGTATTTATTTGTTAAAATGTTTGAAGTTCTGTATTATTGCCTCAAAGGTGATACAAATATTGACTCACTTGTACTCTCTTGCAGGTTATCAACAATGAAAGTCGGTGGTCCCCTAGCTTCAGACCAAGTGATGACCCAGCCATCACTGGTGCAACTAGAGTTTTAAAGATTCTTTTCTATGCAAATATTTTGGGAGGTAAACTAGACAGTCCTGAGCTGATAGCAGAGGAGAAGAGGATGAATGAATCCGAGTCATTACAAGAACTTATGCAGGGGGCATTTGGTCATGAACCGAAAGATAGCACACCTCCTAAAGAAGATCCTCTTGCTAAAGAGTTGGGCGTTGAAATGCTTAACTGCAGAGAACCACTTATACCTTATGAAGACTTTGTAAATGAGCCATTGAATGATAATCTAGATATAGGGGTTGATTATACTAACTACAGATTAGAGTCTGAGAACAAGTTTTCATTTGTGCCCTACTGCTTCATTCTCACCACGGCATCAAAACATACAAGTATGTACTATGACAACAGAATCCGCATGCTGCATGAGCGGAGGACAGCCTTTGTGCAGACACTGGTTCATGGTGGACCTCCAAATCCATTTCTTAGGGTTCGAGTCAGAAGGGATCACATCATTGATGATGCTCTGGTCAATGTGAGTTTGTGTCTCTTTGTCTTGATCACTTATCTACATTCTCATCTGTGACATCTGCATTCTCATCTGTGATTCTCTTCTGTGACATCTCTATTTTCATCTGTGACTGTATTCTCGTCTGTGACATCTCTATTGTAATCTGAGCCATCTGTATTCTCATCTATAACAATCATCTGTGAGTCTTTTTAACTCATCTGTGATTCTCATCTGTAACTCATTTGTATCTCACATCTGTGATTCTCTTGTTGCATTTTATTTAATTGTTCTATAGTTAATCAAATAAAATAAAATCAACTTTATTTTAAAAGGGTCACAAATTGGGCACACAGGCGGCCCGTCTTACATTCGGCCCTTCCAATCACTCGTCTTTCGTTCATCAAGAGCATTATACATTTACATAAGAAGAAAAATAAACATTGTGAAATGAATGTTGTGAACATAAGGCAAATTACCATGTTATGAGGCCCATCTCCCACCTACACATACATCACCCCACCGACACACACCCCCACCTACCCACACACACACACACCCAGGGACACATACATACCCCACCAACCGACCCATCCCCCACACACACACACACACTGCCCTCACCTGTTCCCCCAACCAAAACACACTTGCCACCCACAAACATCCCCCACCTACCCACACATCCCATGCCCACCCACATACACATCCTAACCCTCACATCCTCTCCCCACCCACACCTCCAACCACCCATCCCCCAGCGACACCTCCATCGACCACATATTCCCCACCCACGAACACACATTCCCCACCAACCCACACATCGCACATCCACTCACACATCCCCAAACCATACACACACACATCCCCACCAAATGACATCTCCCTACCCACGCACACACACATCTCCCTAACCACCTATACATCCCCAATCCACTCACACACACCCCATCACCCACACATAACATCCTCCACCCACCCACACATGCCCTAACCCAATCCCCAACCACACACATCCCCCACCGGCACATCACATACATCCCCTACCATGCAATATTCCCAAACCATGCACCACACACACACACACATATCCCTCACCACATCCCCACCTACACACCACACACATATCCCCCACCAACATACCACACAATATCCACACCCACACAGATACCCTCACCCACCCACCGCACATACCCCCACCCACACACCACAAAAATCCTCCACCCACACACACACATACCCCACCCACACACATATCCCCAACCAACACACCACACACCTCTCCCAACCCATACACACATTCCCCACCCGTCCTCACACACACACTCACTCACCCACACATACTCCACTACGCACCCACACACCCCCAACCAAACATCTCTCGATCACAATACCCCTACCCACACACATAATCCACCCACTCATGCATCCCACCCCGACACATCCCTAAGCCACTCACATGCCCCCACGCACACATTCCCCACCCACACACACATTCCCCACCCACACACACATTCCCCACCCACGCACACATTCCCCACCCACGCACACATCTCCCACCCACACACACACACACCCACCCACCACCCACACATACTTCCCCCAACCACCACACATCCCTACTCACCCACACATATCCCCCACCCATACACATTCCCCACACCAATCACACACATCCCCACACCACACTATCCCCCACCCACACACATATCCTCACCCATACCACCACAAACATACCCCCCACCCCCATGCACACATCCCCCACCAATACACCGCACACATATCCCAAACCCACACACCATACACTTCTCCCCACCTACCCATGCATCCCCAATCCACCCACACAATCCCCTACCCACACAACCCCGCCACCCACACATACTTCTCCCACCCAAACACACATCCCCCGCACCTGTCCCATACACATATCTTCCACCCATGCACACATCCCCCACACCCATTCCCACACCCCTATTTTCGCCCCTACACATCCATCCACACATCCCACCAACACCCACAAATATCACTGCCCACCAACACCCATACACCCCAACCCATCCAAAATGGTTAGCAGGATGTGAAGTTACAATGATCAGGGTCGTAAGTGGCGAAAGCCAAAAAGGCAAATATGAACGTACATTTATAGGACAAGTATTGCAACTTCAGATTCACGGTTAATTTGAAAGGTTGTAACTTGGAGACCTCCTGTAGTGGAGTGAGGTTGCTGTAGAGGCTTACATGATGACCAACTTGGAGACCTCCTGTAGTGGAGTGAGGTTGGTGTAGAGGCTTACATGATGACCAACTTGGAGACCTCCTGTAGTGGAGTGAGGTTGCTGTAGAGGCTTACATGATGACCAACTTGGAGACCTCCTGTAGTGGAGTGAGGTTGCTGTAGAGGCTTACATGATGACCAACTTGGAGACCTCCTGTAGTGGAGTGAGGTTGGTGTAGAGGCTTACATGATGACCAACTTGGAGACCTCCTGTAGTGGAGTGAGGTTGGTGTAGAGGCTTACATGATGACCAACTTGGAGACCTCCTGTAGTGGAGTGAGGTTGGTGTAGAGGCTTACATGATGACCAACTTGGAGACCTCCTGTAGTGTAGTGAGGTTGCTGTAGAGCACTGTGCTCAGGACAGCTCATGGATTAGCTGGGATCAGGCCGAGGTTGGTCATGTTTCTGTTTTTGGGCTTTTGCCAAGTCTCTTAACTCTGTGTCCACAAAGAGCTGTGAGTATATAAAGCCAACAGTTTGCACAATGATGTGAGAATATAAAGCCAAGTTTTCACAATGATGTGAGAATATAATGCCAACAGTTTGCACAATGATGTGAGAATATAATGCCAACAGTTTGCACAATGATGTGAGAATGTAAAGCCAACAATTTATATAATGGTGTGAGAATATAAAGCCAACAGTTTGCACAATGATGTGAGAATGTAAAGCCAACAATTATATAATGGTGTGAGAATATAAAGCCAACAGTTTGCACAATGATGTTAGAATGTAAAGCCAACAATTTATATAATGGTGTCTGAATATAAAGCCAACAATTTATATAATGGTGTGGGAATATTAAGCAAACAATGATGTGAGAATATAAAGCCAACAGCTTACACAATAATGTTAGAATATAAAGCCAATAGTTTGCACAACGATGAGAATATAAAGCCAACAGTTTGCACAATGATGTTTATTCTTTGCACACTACTGTTAGGTAACTACAAACATGCTCCTGGCTATCTTTGTTTAAAAGTTGTTAGCTTTTAAATTTGGGGGAAGGGAAGAATTTCTTTTCTGAACCAGTACAAGCCTAGAGTAGAACAGCATCCATACATGTATAATAGATAATTTTTAATATTTTCTGGAATTTGTCTGTTTTGTTAGGGGTCCTTTCACCCAACCTCATGTCATGACCTAGTATATGTGAGGACCTTAATTTGCAGTCATATGCCAGTTTCTGCCGCCTTTGCCGTCAACTGTTGTGAGTAATTTCTTGGCATTAGAAACTGAAACTCACGGTGTGTATTTCACAGTTGGAGATGATTGCGATGGAGAACCCAAGTGACCTCCGCAAACAACTGTTTGTAGAATTTGAAGATGAGCAGGGTCTGGATGAAGGCGGTGTCTCTAAGGAGTTCTTCCAGCTGATTGTGGAGGAGTTGTTTAATCCTGATATAGGTTAGCTGTCAATGTATGTTGTTGTCATTCACATTGTAGTATCCTTATGAGACTTCTATGTGGGTACGGTAATTGTCATTCACATTGTAGTATCCTTGTGAGACTTCTGTGGGGGTACAGTAATTGACATTCACATTGTAGTATCCTTGTGAGACTTCTGTGGGTGTACGGTAATTGACATTCACATTGTAGTATCCTTATCATGAGACTTCTATGGGGGTATGGTAATTGACATTCACATTGTAGTATCCTTATCATGAGACTTCTATGTGGGTACGGTAATTGTCATTCACATTGTAGTATCCTTGTGAGACTTCTGTGGGGGTACAGTAATTGACATTCACATTGTAGTATCCTTGTGAGACTTCTGTGGGTGTACGGTAATTGACATTCACATTGTAGTATCCTTATCATGAGACTTCTATGGGGGTATGGTAATTGACATTCACATTGTAGTATCCTTATCATGAGACTTCTATGGGGGTATGGTAATTGACATTCACATTGTAGTATCTACAGTGGAAATATAAATGGAATCATCATTGGGGGACAAAACAATAATATTAGATATGCAGATGATACAGTATTGATTGCAGACAATGAGCAGGATCTGCAACAATTAGTAGATGCGGTTGTTGGACACAGTTAACAACTAGGGTTAGAATTGTAAGAAGAGACAGATTATGGTTGTCACTAGGATGAAGGAAATACCACAATGTAATATATAAGTAAATGGGAATATTCTTCAGCAAGTAAATTGGTATAATTATCTCGGAACACAGAGGAGCGGCTGGCTGAGTGGCTAGAACGCCAAATTCTCCTTTGGGAGACCCAGGTTCGATCTCTCGGTAAGTGTGGGATTTTTTTCTGTCGGGGGCAAAAAGAAAATCCTAACCTGCACAGTTCGCCGCGACTGCACTAGCCAGGCGGCCTTTATTCCTCAGGCTCAAAGACCCCTCTGCCATACACCTTAAGGTACTATATTGGCAGTAAATGAAAGTTTTGAAAGTATCTCGGAACAGTCATAACATCTGTTGGGAGATGCCTTGAAGAGATTAGAACAAGAATTGCCATGGTTTAAGTAGGCTTTTGCAAGATGAAAAACATACTGACTAATAAAAATATGTCAATTGCATCGAGAAAAAGAGTGCTGAGGTGTTACATAGAACCTGTACTGTTGTATGGATGTGAAGCTTGGACAATGAGCAAACAAGCTGAAAAACATCTGATGGCTGTGGAAATTTGGTTTATGAGGAGAATGCAAAGAATACCATGGACAGACAGAAAAGCCAATGACCAAGTCCTACAAGAAACAAATGATAATCGTACACTGATTAGCGAAATTAGACGTCGACTGTCAACATATTTTGGACATGATATGAGAAGAAATAAATTGGAGAACTTAGTGACAGCTGGCAAGATTGAGGGGAAGAGAACAAGAGGAGGATAGAGAATTAAATACCTGGATGGCTTGGCCATGTGGCATGGCAGAAACAGGAACACTGAACTGATCCACGACTCTGGTGATCGAGTGACATGGCAAATCATGACTACCCACGTTTACCAGCATGGCACATGCTGGATGGATGGTTCTACAGTGGACTATCCTTATCATGAGTCTTCTATGGGGGTACTGTAATTGACATTCACATTGTAGTGTCTACAGTGGATCTATCCTTATGAGACTTCTATGCAGGACTATTCTTATCATCAGACTTCAGTGAGTTTATGGTAATTAACAGATAGATTGTTTGCTTACAGGTATGTTTACCTACAATGAGGAGTCTCACCACTTTTGGTTTAACTCATTGTCCTTTGAAAACGACGCCCAGTTTACTCTAATTGGAATCCTGCTGGGCCTTGCAATCTACAACAGCTGCATCCTGGACATTCACTTCCCCATGGTGGTCTACCGCAAGCTGATGGGCAAGAAAGGGACGTTTCGAGATCTGTATGATGTTGATCCGGTAAGTTGATGGTTATCTGATACAGATTTGATGTAGAAGAGTCTACTACTTCTATTTGTTTCCATCCATCCATTATGTGCCATGCCGATAAGCGGGGGCGGTCATGTTCTGCCATCACACACGATCACCAGAGTTGTGGATCAGCTCTGTGTTCCTGTCTCGACCATGCCACGTGGCCAAGCCATCCAGGTATTTACTTCTCTGTCTTCCCCTTGGTCTCTTCCCTTCGATCTTGCCAGTTGTCACCAAGTTCTCCAAGTCATTTCTTCTCATAGCATGCCCAAAAAATTTTGACTGTCTATGTCTAGTGAATGCTTGCTTGCTTGTGTTCGCTGGCTGTGAACTCCAGCACAAAGTCCTGTATGCCGGATGAAGACATCCTGTTGTCCAACATCAGTGTGATGTCATACAGGACCTGAGGTTTGCGTGAGCATCCGTTGTCCCATGTCTGGCTTACTGGTGTGCAGACTGGTGGTTCCTCGCTGTGTAGACAGACACTCTCCGACTTCGAAGGAATCAACGATCCTACTGACTTTAGCCAGGCCTCCAAAGGGACCTGTTGCCCAGGACGCTTGGCGAGGACGCGTCAATAGGTCTTGGCCAGTATAGAACCCAGCCCTGGTGCCTTAGAAACACCAGTGCGTCCCTCTATGTCTAATGACTAATCAGTTTATGATCTTCATTTGTTTCTTGAAGGATTTGTTCATTGGTTTTTCTGCCTGTCCATGGTATTCTTTGCATATTCCTCAGAAACCACATTTCCACAGCCATCAGCCGTTTTTCAGCTTGACTATTCATTGTCCATGCTTCACAGCCATACAAAAGTACATGTTCTATGTAGCACTTCAAAACTCTTTTTCTCGTTTCAATTGATATCTTTTTATTGGTCAGTATGTTTTTCATCTTGCAAAAGGCTACCTTTGCAATGGCAGTTCTTTTCTAATCTTTTCAAGGCATCACCCATCAGATGTTATGACTGTGCCGAGATAACTGTATTGATTCACTTGCTTAAGAATATGCCCGTTTACTCATATATCACATTGTGGTATTTCCTTCTTCTCAGTGACGACCATAATCTGTGTCTTCTTAATATTCAGTTCTAACCCTAGTTGTTCACTGTGTGCAACAACCGCATCTACTAAATTTTGCAGGTCCTGTTCATTGTCTACAATCAAGACTATCATCTGTATATTTAATGTTATAGATGTATCGTCCCCCAATGTTGATTCCTTCCATATCTTCTATATTTCTGAAAATATTTTCACAGTACGGGGAAAAAAGATCTGGAGACATTACACATTCCTGTCTCACACCTCTTTTAATAGGCTGATATTGACCTACATCGTTATCAATTCTGATGGCAGCTTGTTGTTTCCAGTATATGTTTTTTACAAGTGTAAGATTTTTTCCATCAATTTGTAGATCTTCAAGCATCCTTATCATGTCATCATGTCTCACTTTATCGAAAGCCTTTGTGTAGTCAATGTTTACTTCTACAGAACACTCAATTACCGTTCTCAGTATATACACAGCATTTACTGTGCCTTTGCCTTCTACAAATCCACATTGTTCTTCTCCTATTTTGGGTTGTATTTTCTTCCTATCTCTTTGCATGATAATTCTCAGCAGAATCTTCGTGATGTGGCTCATTATACTAATTGTTCGATGTTGATCGCATTCCAAGGCTCCTGATTTCTTCAGGATTGCAATAAATATAGAATTACATAATTCAGGAGGTATATCTCCAGTATCGTATATTGCGTTCAGAAGTCTGGTGACTTGGTCTATTCCATATTCTTCTAAGGCCTTGATCATTTCTATCTGTACCCAGGGTCTTGCCAGTTTTCATATGGTTAAGAGCATTGTGAACTTCCATCTTCAAAATTGATGGTCCTTCATTATTATTCCGATGATCATGTTGTTCTTCTCTTGCATCATCATAAAGGCCTTTCACATAATCTGATCACGCATGTAAAATCTGATCTTTTTCTATTATGATTTTGCCATCTTTGGTTTTCAGGCAACCCGTTGATGTGTGTGTTCTTTTGTTAGTGATGTCATTAATTCTTTTGTGCATTAATTTGGTATTCTGGGTGTTGTGTTGGTTTTCAATTTCCTTGCAGTTTTCCTCAAGCCATGTTTCTTTTGCCTCTTTGCATAGCTTCCTAATTTTCCTGTGAATCTCTTCATAATTTTCCTTGTTATTTTTGTTATTTCCTCTTACTTTCTTTCACTGGCAATGAAATATCAATGACAGTTATAAATCTCTTGAGAGATGCAGTATTGTAGTGGCTAGATTGCATGCCTGGCAGGGTTTGGAACTGCATCACGGTGGATTTGTATAAACTGGCCTGGCCTACCTGGTTACCAATCATAAAATGGGTATGAGGAAATGTCTTGGGAAGTAAAGGAGGCTGACGTGATATTGACCACACCCCCCACTGAGTGTTACTTGGTCTATACAAATATGGGTCTAGCACCACATGCCCTTAAGGTGGTTACAAGGGTTCGGCACTCTTCCGAATAACAGTCCCAAATTATTTATTGTAAAAAGTACCCCTTACAGGGCCTCATTAGGTGATTATGCTCTTTCTGGGGCAATATTCTGATTCAACGGTGATATGTACAGTTATTGAGTGTGTGGTGGACTGCTAGGCCGATCGATGGATGCAATAAATATTTCTGGGCCCAGAGGGCCTTCACTGTCATCTGAGTGTATATCTATATCTTGTATGTAGGTATTTCCATATATAACTGATATAGGTATACACTCCACAGAAACATTTATTGCATCCATCGATCGGTCTAGCAATCCACCACATACTCAATAAATGTACATAATAAATAACGTACCAAATTATTTATTGTACATATATATTTCCACATATAACTGTCAGATATTATTGGTACGTATTTCAAATTTCTCAGTTCTATATATTAGTTTGTAGTGTTTAATATTTTTATTATATCAGCTAATGAGGCCCTGTAAGGGATACTTTTTAACAATAAATAATTTGGGATCGTTATTTGAAGGAGTGCCCAAGGGTTCTTGACCTGGATACATCTGGTGGAAGATAATGAGAGAGATATGTTGGCTTTAAGACTGCCAGAGTTGGAACACTCAAGGTTGGACCAGGCATGCATTCTGAAGGCTTGAAGTCTATGAACAACTAAAAAGTTAGTTGCATATCCTTTTCAGGACGTCACAATCAACACCAGCATTTTTCGCTGTTGTGATCTCTATGCAAGTTTATATCAGTAGTTTGCCATTGCTTTCTGAATGACCGGCACCCATACCATTTAAAAAAAAACCCAATGCAAGGTGGTCTGCTGCCAGCAGCTGTGTTTCGAACGTGGGTATGGGAGATTATGAACTGCATCCGTAACTCCTTCGCCATGGAGCCGACTCTATGAACAACTGCAAGTTGTAAATACAGTAACAAATGGAACAGTAGTTAGAACGGACAAATACACTAACAGATAGAACAGTAGTTGGAACACATAGAATGGACAAATACAATAACAGATGAAACAAACAGTAGTTGGAACACTCTGAATGGTCAAATACAATAACAGGTGATTTATTTGGTTGTTTCGGGATTTGAGATTTAAATATTGAGTACAACCCACTACTGGCAACGCTGATCGTATTCTGGTATGAACCTAAGGCCTATCCACGTCAATGCAGAAGCTCTAGACTCGAGTTTCGCTCTCGTTTGAGCTCATCAGTAGTGCATATCCTTGATCGGACCCAGAAACAAACCACTAGACCATGCGGCACACGCTGGACACGGCCAGTAGTGGGTTGTGCTCAATATTTAAATAACAGGTGAAACAGTAATTGGAATACTCAGGATGGACAAATACAATAATAGATGAAACAAACAGTAGTTGGAACACTCAAAATGGACAAATACAATAACAGATGAAACAGTAGTTGGAACACTCAGAAAATGGACAAATACAATAACAGATGAAAGAGTAGTTGGAACACTCAAAATGGACAAATACAATAACAGATGAAACAAACAGTAGTTGGAACACTCAAAATGGACAAATACAATAACAGATGAAACAGTAGTTGGAACACTCAAAATGGGCAAATACAATAACAGATGAAACAGTAGTTGGAACACTCAAAATGGGCAAATACAATAACAGATGAAACAGTAGTTGGAACACTCAGAAAATGGACAAATACAATAACAGATGAAAGAGTAGTTGGAGCACTCAAAATGGGCAAATACAATAACAGATGAAAGAGTAGTTGGAACACTCAAAATGGGCAAATACAATAACAGATGAAACAAACAGTAGTTGGAACACTCAGAATGGGCAAATACAATAACAGATGAAACAGTAGTTGGAACACTCAGAAAATGGACAAATACAATAACAGATGAAAGAGTAGTTGGAGCACTCAAAATGGACAAATACAATAACAGATGAAAGAGTAGTTGGAGCACTCAAAATGGACAAATACAATAACAGATGAAAGAGTAGTTGGAACACTCAAAATGGGCAAATACAATAACAGATGAAAGAGTAGTTGGAACACTCAAAATGGACAAATACAATAACAGATGAAACAAACAGTAGTTGGAACACTCAGAATGGACAAATACAATAACAGATGAAACAGTAGTTGGAACACTCAGAAAATGGACAAATACAATAACAGATGAAAGAGTAGTTGGAGCACTCAAAATGGACAAATACAATAACAGATGAAAGAGTAGTTGGAGCACTCAAAATGGGCAAATACAATAACAGATGAAAGAGTAGTTGGAACACTCAAAATGGACAAATACAATAACAGATGAAACAGTAGTTGGAACACTCAGAAAATGGACAAATACAATAACAGATGAAAGAGTAGTTGGAACACTCAAAATGGACAAATACAATAACAGATGAAACAAACAGTAGTTGGAACACTCAGAATGGACAAATACAATAACAGATGAAACAGTAGTTGGAACACTCAGAAAATGGACAAATACAATAACAGATGAAAGAGTAGTTGGAGCACTCAAAATGGACAAATACAATAACAGATGAAAGAGTAGTTGGAACACTCAAAATGGACAAATACAATAACAGATGAAACAAACAGTAGTTGGAACACTGAGAATGGGCAAATACAATAACAGATGAAACAGTTGGACAGCCGACTCCAAATGCATTGATCTTGACTGGGCTAGGCCAATGATGAAATATTACCTCCATTAGCCTGAATAATTGGCTGGACAGATTGACACTATTCCAAGTTCTGTAGAGTGGTGTTCATCTTTAGGTGTTCTATTCCTGTAACTCTTACCTGATATATATTATATATGTGGATTTCTTGTTTGAAATTACCATTGTGTTGTTCCTTGTCTTCGATAGAACTATAAATATATATGTTAATATTTTGAGAGGATTGGGTGAACACATAGATTCAGAAACCATGGGGTTGGCAGAATATTCCTCCTGGTCTTAGCCAGAGACTATCCATATAATCAACTGTAGCATTCAGGAAACCAACCCCATACTTCTTGTTGCACTTATCAACACTGGCATCAAATACTGGAACTTTCTTTTACTCATTCTGGTTTGCACTTTTGCACACATCCTCAAATACTAACATAATGTCACTTGAAATTAGTCTTAAGATGTGAGGCATCAGCTGATAGTGTCTGGTTGAATACAGTGCTTGTCATTGTAGAAATATCACTGGTCTAATGTTTATGTAATGTCCGTCCTATGTGCGTTTAATGTGTGACTTATCTTGAAGCTGCCCCATGCCTGAAAGACAGACTATCTGTCATCAGTTCAGCTCATAACTTCAATTGTGAGTTTCTCTCGGGTGCCTGTCACCAGTGTTCACTGCTAGCCACTTGAGTGGCTGTGTGGCTCTTGTCACATGTTTGCGTCTCGCTATCATTTGTTTCAACTGAACTGTTGTAAAACTGACTTAAGTCTTTGGGTCTCGCCTTTCACTCATAATAAACTCTATCTGGATCCCCGACATATGAATATGACATATGAATATGACATGTTTACAATAAATGTGCTACTGGTATGATCCCATCATTACTTCTTGCAGATAGGTATCTTCCACAAACTAATTCTTCGCAACAAGAGCAGTAAACCTCTGCATACACAGCTAATTCTTTGGCTTTCTTGCTGTCAGTTTTAATATTAAAACTAGTACTTTTACATACTGTACAACGTAACGTTTTAATGATTTTATCCATTTCTGAACAATCAACTACTGCTCTGTCTTCCAGTTTTTGGTATGCTTTGTCATCAACAGAAACATACTTCCTGCTAGAGGATGTCGTACATTCATAAGTATCTCTTTTAAATTGGTTTCTAGTTTTGTTTTTCTTGCAATAAAAGAGTCACTTGCACAACTTTGAAAAGAACACAATGCTATTCAGAAAAGAAAAAAAAACTGTCAAAAAACTTCGAGATGGCATGCGCAGTTTTGTTGAGCTAGGTCAGATTCAGAATTTTCTGTAATGTTTACGACATTCTGGTTGGCTTTTCAGTGCTTACGAGCATTAGCCAGTTATTGACTGTTTTATTTCTTATGTTAAGCAGATGACTGGATGTTAAATTTCTTGGAACAAGGCATTTTTCAATTCGTGTGTCGATTGGTCGCCAAGCGAAATCACAACAAAACAGCCATCTTGGAAACCCACGTGATCAGTTTCAGCCAATGGGGATTGCTCATTGCTTACGGTCACGTGAGGTGATCCATATATGGAAGTTTCTGGAAGATTATTGATTCTAAAGAAACAGTTGTACATAGAAGAGTTCCCAATTACACGAACTCGAAGTTTAACGAACAATTAGTGAAGAGGTGGTGACCTTTAAAACGGTGTATGACACATGTAAATAGTGCTTAGCCCAGAGACTGTTGCTATGGTTTGAAAAACGTCAATTTCGTAACAATTTTTAATAAATAGACAATTTGACACTTAGGGCGGGGTAAGTAAAATATGAATATTGCATTAAAATATCAGTTTTTAAACAAAAACAAGTACCGAATCTGATAGAAGACATGCTTAGGTGTTTAAAAATGAACTATTCCAAAAATTGCCAAATTGAAAAAAAAAATCGTTATTTTTTACTGCCACACATTGCCTTAAATCAGTCAATCAGTAATCCAACGTGTGGGAGTTCTCAGTGTGATGTTTGTCCATCAAGAATGATGATGACCATTTATTTCATCCAGTTATGTTGAAAGTTTGGAGCAGGAATTATAAGATGTCTGTCTTCTGAAGTCGGTTGTGTCGGCCTAAGGGCGCAAGAACGCAGCTCTGCTGTAAACATAAACAGGCACAACGTAATCACATCCACACAAAAAACTTCGGACAAACGCAGCAGAAGAAGAAGAAGATGGCTGTTAAGGCCTATTTTGGCTCGAAATATTCTTTAATAGTGTGGGCAAAGAATGCTTGATGTTCCAGGAGGAGGATCTTCTGAGGTTTTTTTTTGTCCCGCCTTTTTTTTCACAGCTCTTGCAGTCATGTTTGCTTCACAGATGACTACCCCTTGCATAATGATGTACGCCATGAATTTCGGTCTTTGGCAGCAGTCTCCCATGTGTTGTGATCAATTTCAAAATCTTTTAGTGAAATCTTCAGCATGTCTTTAAAACTCTTTCTAAGACTTCAGTGTCTGGGATCTTATTTTGCCATTAGATCTTCAATAGCGGTTCACAGTGTCTAAGTGTATGTCAGCAGTATATGGTCATTGTTGCAGACACTGATGAACAGCCTTCAGGAGATGCTGGACTATCAAGATGATGATTTGGAGGAAGTGTTTGACCAGACTTTTCGCATTGGTTACAGCGACGTCTTTGGCCAGTCACGCACTTACGACTTGAAAGAAAATGGAGAGTCCATATTAGTGACACAGACAAATAAACAGGTATAGTTTGCCTGGTTTCACATTGTGTATTTGTTGTTTCTTTCCCATGTCTGTTATGTCTGCATCTTGTGCAGTGCAGATATAGTTGTCTACTGTATCTAAGTTGTGTTAGTTATCTTAGTTGTGTGCTGTTTTAGTTTTTTTATATGTAAGTTATGTGATCTATCTTAGTTATGTTCTACATGATAGTTATGTGATCTCTATTAGTTATGTTCTATATGTTAGTTATGTTCTATATGTTGGTTATGTTCTATATGTTGGTTATGTTCTACATGATAGTTATGTTCTATATGTTAGTTATGTTCTATATGTTATGTTCTAAATGTTGGTTATGTTCTATATGTTAGTTATGTGATCTATCTTAGTTATGTTCTACATGATAGTTATGTGATCTCTCTTAGTTATGTTCTATATGTTAGTTATGTTCTATATGTTAGTTAGTTCTACATGATAGTTATGTGATCTCTCTTAGTTATGTTCTATATGTTAGTTATGTTCTATATGTTAGTTATGTTCTACGTTAGTTCTATATGTTGGTTATGTTCTATATGTTAGTTATGTTCTATATGTTATGTTTTATATGTTATGTGATCTATATTAGTTATGTTCTACATGATAGTTATGTGATTTCTCTTAGTTATGTTCTATATGTTAGTTATGTTCTATATGTTGGTTATGTTCTACATGATAGTTATGTGATCTCTCTTAGTTATGTTCTATATGTTAGTTATGTCACTTAAAAAACTAGCAGTTATGTGATCTATCTTAGTTATGTTCTACATGATAGTTATGTGATCTCTCTTAGTTATGTTCTATATGTTAGTTATGTTCTATATGTTAGTTATGTTCTACATTAGTTCTATATGTTGGTTATGTTCTATATGTTAGTTATGTTCTATATGTTATGTTTTATATGTTATGTGATCTATATTAGTTATGTTCTACATGATAGTTATGTGATCTCTCTTAGTTATGTTCGATATGTTAGTTATGTTCTATATGTTGGTTATGTTCTACATGATAGTTATGTGATCTCTCTTAGTTATGTTCTATATGTTAGTTATGTCGCTTAAAAAACTAGCAGTTATGTGATCTTAGTTATGTTCTACATGATAGTTATGTGATCTCTCTTAGTTATGTTCTATATGTTGGTTATGTTCTATATGTTAGTTATGTTCTACATGATAGTTATGTGATCTCTTAGTTATGTTCTGTATGTTAGTTATGTTCTATATGTTGGTTATGTTCTATATGTTAGTTAAGTTCTATATGTTAGTTATGTTTTATATGTTATTGAAAACAATATGGGAAAGACATGGAGGGAGCTGCAGGAGATGGCAAAAGATAGGAAGGTTTGGTTGAGAGCCAATGCTCAGTTGGGGGATACAAGGCAACAGAAGGAGGACTTGCTGTGTGATGTAGATACAAGGCAACAGAAGGACTTGCCGTGTGATGTAGATACAAGGCAACAGAAGGAGGACTTGCTGTGTGATGTAGATACTAGGCAACAGAAGGACTTGCTGTGAGATGTAGATACAAGGCAACAGAAGGACTTGCCATGTGATGTAGATACAAGGCAACAGAAGGAGGACTTGCCGTGTGATGTAGATACAAGGCAACAGAAGGACTTGCCGTGTGATGTAGATACAAGGCAACAGAAGGAGGACTTGCCGTGTGATGTAGATACAAGGCAACAGAAGGAGGACTTGCCGTGTGATGTAGATACAAGGCAACAGAAGGACTTGCCGTGTGATGTAGATACAAGGCAACAGAAGGAGGACTTGCCGTGTGATGTAGATACAAGGCAACAGAAGGAAGACTTCCCGTGTGATGTAGATACAAGGCAACAGAAGGACTTGCCATGTGATGTAGATACAAGGCAACAGAAGGAAGACTTGCAGTGTGATGTAGATACAAGGCAACAGAAGGACTTGCCGTGTGATGTAGATACAAGGCAACAGAAGGACTTGCTGTGTGATGTAGATACAAGGCAACAGAAGGACTTGCCGTGTGATGTAGATACAAGGCAACGGAAGGACTTGCCATGTGATGTAGATACAAGGCAACAGAAGGAGGACTTGCCGTGTGATGTAGATACAAGGCAACAGAAGGACTTGCCGTGTGATGTAGATACAAGGCAACAGGAGGAGGACTTGCCGTTTGATGTAGATACAAGGCAACAGAAGGAAGACTTCCCGTGTGATGTAGATACAAGGCAACAGAAGGACTTGCCATGTGATGTAGATACAAGGCAACAGAAGGAAGACTTGCAGTGTGATGTAGATACAAGGCAACAGAAGGACTTGCCGTGTGATGTAGATATAAGGCAACAGAAGGAAGACTTCCCGTGTGATGTAGATACAAGGCAACAGAAGGAAGACTTGCAGTGTGATCTAGATATTGCATGCAGTCTTCTGGCTAAGACAGTGAATGGGGTGCTGATGTCTGTCATTGTACGATTATTTGCCAGGAGTTTGTGCATCTGTATGCTGATTACCTGCTGAACAAATCTATTGAGCAACAGTTCCGGGCCTTCAAGAGGGGCTTTCTAATGGTCACCTCCGAGTCTCCCCTGAAGCAGTTGTTCCGCCCTGAAGAGATTGAGGTGCTGGTGTGTGGAAGCAAGGTATGTTACCCCACCTGTGTGTGTCTCAATCCTCTATAGGTCACTCATGTACTGTGTTGAGTCTTTGTGTTTTAAAATGTAAGCCAGTCGAGCGTCAGCTCTTGAAGCCTGCTGGCTCTGTGGTGAAGTGGCTACGATTGCAATTTGTAATCCTGCATACCTCGTTCGAAACACGATTTGGAAGCAGATCTGGCCCTACACATACTCTGTTTCCCTCATCAGAAGCCACCAAATGGTTTCCATGCTGATGACTCCAGGAGCTATGTGATGACAAGTTTGTCTGGCTTTTCCTGTGCACTTTGAGTAGTGTCCAGAACTCCGCTCCCGTCTGAGCCAGTCTTTCCAGGTATGTATACACCCTCTGTTCATCTGCACTCTCCACCTAATTCCAGAGAGCCTTCACTGACATTGCCAGATAGAAGTCGAAGAAGCAGAAATAAGGCATATTTGTAATATTTGTTCACGTTTGAATGAAGAGGCCTGTACGTGACAACAGTAAGAACTTCAGCTCATTGATGTATGAACATAAATAAAGGACTTGTCTACATGCCTAGATCAGTTCCTGGTGCCAGCCCTGTCATTGTATAGACCAGTAACCACTCGGCGGGTGAAGTGGGCAGTACCACATTGCAGCTGTTCATTCCCTGGGACTATATTTAGCCTGGTTTAACCCAGGAGCCCAGGTCAATGAAACAATCTGCCTCCACCGGGATTGAACACATGACCACTGAGCCAGGAGGCACTGTTTTAGTGCAGTTCCCAAGTGCATAGAGTTGTGATAGCTAATTATGATCATCATCACATGCCCTGCCAGCCGGCGTGACCCTTTACAGATCACTTTTTGGTATTCTGGGTCAACTCTGCTGTTGATATTCCTCCATGTCTCTATCTCAGCCCACCCAGCATAATTTCTATTGGTTGGCCTCTGCCTGTTTGCCTCTTTTTCAATTGATCTTTCCAGATGTCACAGTGTTCTTCAATGCCACTCTTCTCATCACATGACCAAAAAAAAGCCATTTGTCTCTTTCCTATTGTTGTATATAATGTTCTAGTTTCATTAGCCTCTTTCAGACAATCATTGTTAGTTACTGTGGCAATTCAAGGAATTTGCAACATTAATCTCAGGAACCACATCTCTGTTGCTTCTAAGCTTTCCTATTTGTTAATTATGACATTAATGCCAAGTTGTTAATGCCTCAACATGGTGTCATCTCAGATCTTTGACTTCCATGCGCTGGAGGAAGCAACTGAGTATGACGGAGGTTTCACTGCTGATTCCCCCACAATCAGGTAGGAGTGATCCGAGTCTGTGTTTAACAAAGTTGTTCAGGTTTTTAAGTAATCATGTTGAGAATTCATACCAGAGCGTGACAACATAAATGAGCTTATCGGAAACATGCAGACCAGAATCTTCAGAATGAGAAAATGACAAAGTAGGCTGAGAGCACACCTCCACCAAATGGCTGACTGACTGCCACTGGCATCTGTGGGGCACTCCCCTAAATGGCTGACTGACTCTGCCACTGGCAGCTGTGGGGCACTCCACCAAATGGCTGACTGACTGCCACTGGCATCTGTGGGACACTGAAACAAATGGCTGACTGACTGCCACTGGCATCTGTGGGACACTGAAACAAATGGCTGACTGACTCTGCCACTGGCAGCTGTGGGGCACCGAAACAAATCCAGAGCATGTCCTACAAGATTGCCCTGACCTCACAAAAAAGAATAAAACTGGCCCATAGCTGCGACCCTTCGACACAAACTTTGGAATATCAGTTAAGACCACATGCAATCTGTTCTGTTTGTGACCCATGCAGGAATAGCTACATAGCAGAAGGAGAATAAGAAAAGAGAACTTTCTATTCTGTTAACATGTACTTCATAGCTTCCACAAGCACTTGTTACTTCATCATCATGAGCTTGATAACACATAGACATGATGTCTATAGACTTCTTCCGTAGTGCTGCAACATATGATGATGTCATGGCTGTACAGACATAATGCAAACCACTTGTATCTTCTTCTTCTTCTCTGTGGCGAAGGCGTTACGGACACAATTCAAAATCCCACATACCACGTCGTTTTTCATTCAATGGTCTGAGTGTCGATTGTTTAGAAAGCTAACTACTGAATGTGAACTTGCCAAGAAATCACAAACAGCCAAAAATACTGGGGTTAACTGCGACGTCTGTAAAGTATATGCAACTAACGTTTAACTGTCTTCATACACCAATAGATGTCAGCATGAATATATCTAAGAAAAGCAGCCGTCAACCTGAGCTTTTTGACATCTCCATAGAGTTTCTTCTTCTTCTTCAGCATTCCGAGCCATTGAGGTTCTTTGCTGCAGATACAAGCCGTCTCCATTCGTCTCTCTGGTTGACCTTCTCTTGCCAGTCGTTGATTCCAAGTGCTTGTAGGTCTGTATATGTATTATCTCTCCACCATCTTCTTGGTCTACCTCGGGGTCTACGGTCATTTATTTCCTGAGTGTAAGCGAGTTTTGTTTCCCTATTATCTTCCATTCTTTCTATATGCCCCAGCCATTGTAGTTTATTAGCCTTCATGATACCAGTGATTAGCGGGGACTTAAACAGATCATAAATGTCTTTGTTACTTCTTCTTTTCCACTCTCCACTTTGTGTATCCCTAACGGGCCCAAAGATGCGTCTTAAGACTTTGTTCTCAAAGGTTTGTAACAAGGCTTCGTCTCCTTTAGTTATACTCCAGATTTCAGAGCCATACAGCACAACTGTAGAGTTTGCTGTGAATATATAAACTTGTTCCTGTATTCTTAAAGCATTCAGCCTGGCTTATATTGCTATCTGATTATACATCTGTTCTGTAATCATGTATACATGAACTCTCTGTGAATGTATAAAGTTGATATTAATAACCCATGACATAACACCAGCAAGCAAGTAAAGTCACATGTTTGAGAACATGCATCTTTTGAGTGGCAACATATGGATGTGATTCGTAAACCATTTCACAGTCACTAAAGAAGAAAATTGGTGCTGTTGAACTTAAATTCTGAGAATATGGATCAGGGAGAAGGAAAATGCTGACATTCTACAAGATCTGGACGCTGAAGAGAACTACCTCATAGACAACTGTCATAGGGTTGCTCTCCACCTAGTTTCATGGACCTCGGGGGCGTGCATTATAATACCAGCATTACCACAAGGATCTGCAATATGCCTGTGTTATTCAGTATATACACAAGCAAGATTGCAAGCATTGAAGCACCAGGGATTTGTTATACTGAAATTTGCAGATGATGTCACATTGGCAGGGGCGAGACAGGATGCAAATCGCGCCAGAGTTGCAGGAGACAGTAAACAATTTGGAGTGTTGAGATCTAGCTTGGAAAGAAAGTGATGGAAGACATGGTTCCTGGAAGAACTGAATACAGTATTGATTGCAGGCAATGAGCAGGATCTGCAACATTTAGTAGATGCGGTTGTTGTACATAGTGAACAACTAGGGTTGGAATTAAATTGTAAGAAGACACAGATTATGGTCGTCACTAAGAAGAAGGAAATGCCATAATGTAATATACAAGTAAAAACTGGAAGAAAAAAAAACTGTCATTTACTGCCAATATAGTACTTTGTGGTGTATGGCAGAGGGGTCTTTGAGCCTGAGGAATAAAGGCCGCCTGGCTAGTGCAGTCACCGTGAACTGTGCAGGTTAGGATTTTCTTTTTGCCCCCGACAGAAAAAAATCCCACACCTTAACAAGGGATCGAACTCGGGTCTCCTGAAGGAGAGTCCGGCGTTCTAGCCACTCGGCCAGCCGCTCCTCCTGTATTATACAAGTAAATGGGAATATTCTCAAACAAGTAATTCGGTACAATTATCTCTGAACAGTCATAACATCTGATGGGAGATGCCTTGAAGAGATTAGAACAAGAATTGCCATTGCGAAGGCAGCCTTCTGCGAGATGAAAAACATACTGACGAATAAAAAGATGTCATTTGCAACGAGAAAAAGAGTGTTGAGGTGCTACATAGAACCTGTGCTTTTGTATGGATGTGAAGTGTGGACAATGAACAGACAAGCTGAAAAACATCTGCTGGCTATGGAAATGTGGTTTCTGAGGAAAATGCAAAGAATACCATAGAAAGACAGAAAAACCAATGACCAAGTCCTACAAGAAACAAATTAAAACCGTAAACTGAGACCGAGAAAGATGTCCGCTCATTAGAAAGCAATCACTCAGGCTATCTCTTCACATGAATTGTTGATCTAACTGTCTCATAATTTATCTTTAAACACAATGATACATGTACCTTATCAAAAGACACGGTTACACGTTCGTTATGAGTCAGTTATCAGTTATCAGTTGGGGTATCTTCATTGCACTCCGGATAGGTCCATAGGTGCTGAGATCCTCCCCTCAGCATATGCATCAGCGTCCGGTGGCTAATAGTGCCAGTTTTCCCAATGTACCTCTCACGCTTGGCCGTGCCGATTCTTACTCCCAAGTCTTTCATCCTGGACAGCGATGTGGGTTTACTGATGTCAAAGTTCTCTGTTCTCGCAGAGCCAGCCAGTTTATCAGCTCGTTCATTTCCCTCGACTCCTGCATGTCCTGGGACGAAGATGAAGGTGACTTTATGGACAACAGACTTCCACAGCGACTCAGTCCACTGTCTGCGTACAGCTCCAGCTTCGACCTTCTGAATCATGCTCATTGAGCCACTTAGTACACACACAGTGGTATAATGCTGTGATTCCAGCAATATGAAAGCCTGTGTAACTGCCATCACCTCCATCGTCATGCTGCACGTGGCAATAAAGTGGGCACCACTGGATTCTTGAACGGTTCAGCCCGCTGAACGGGCTGTAAATGCCCACGCTCTTCTCTGCTGCTTTACAACAGATCCATCTGTATAGATGAGCACTTCGGAGCTGTCTGAGTGTTCATAGATGAGTGCGTTGACCTCTGCATTGACAGCGGCAGGGTTCTGCTCTCTGCACCGTCTGTCGAGTGAGATAATGCAGGAGAAAGTGCACTTAAAAACCGGAGGCACCAGCACCCATTCCTTGCCGGGGTTGATACTGGTAAGACTGCAGACCTGTCAATCGACATCTCCCGCCCAACCCATCCATGATTTGCCCCTCTTTAGCCTGTTACCCTTTTCTCTGAATATAGCAGGGTGCTGCTCATCTGCACTTATTTTTAAGTATGCACGAGCTCTCCAGATCTTGATCCTGTGTTCCGTTGTCGGGAAGTCAAGGAGGTATCTCATTGCTACACAGCTGGTGTCTCTCGTGCAGCCCAAAATGATGCGCATGGCTTCGTTTTGTACCTTTTCAAGTCTTCCAATCTGTGTAGGGCTGACAGTGAGGATGGCCAGGGCATACTCGATGCGTGAAAGCACCAGTCCTTGGAACAGAAGTATTAGCAGTCTTTGCTCGATATTGGCAGTCGCCATGACTGTCATTGCTGACAAACCTTTTCGAGCTTTCATTATAACATAATCGACATGATCTTTGAAGGACAGGCTACGATCAAGCCTCACACCAAGATATGTCATTGACTGGGTTCTACTCAAAATGCTCCCATCCATTCTTACTGCCGGCAGGTCTGTGTTCACAATATGGTTGTTTAGGGAGAACCATGTAACCGATGCCTTTGCAGGGTTGACAAGGGCGCCGGCATCAGCACACCATGAGGAAATTCGATCTAGTTCGCCCTGCATGTCATTGGCAACCGCCTGATCTCGACCCTGTCGATACACGAGAATGTCCTCAGCAAATGACAGAGTCCTACCCCTCCCGTCCAGCCGTTGTTCAGTGATCGGCACCTTATGCGCATTGAATAGTACTGGTGACAGTGGTGAACTCTGCAGCAATCCTGGACGTATCGTTATCGGCTCAGAAGACCAACTCCCGCATCTTAGCACCACCTTCCTTTGAAGCAGAACTGCAGCTATCCATCGTATAAGGTGAGGGTGCACTTTCATTCTGAGGAGGGTTTGCATCAAGTGCTCGAAGGATACTCTGTTGTATGTGTCCTCTAAGTCTATGGCGGCCGCACATGTCTCTTCTCTGACCTGAAATCCTTCATAGACATCTTGAGCAAAGACCGCCGCATTCAGCCATGACTCTTTGTTACGTCTGTATCCTCCAAGTGTGGGCGGGAAGCAGCCGAGTTGTTCCAAGTCACAAGCAAGTCTGTGTGCTACAATTTTCTCCAGCAGCTTGCCAACAGTGTTCTGCATCGTAACGATTCTGTTGCCGCTTATCTTGGAATGGTCTTTGTTCGGTTTTGGCAGCAGCAGCAAGTAGCCGTGTAGCCATTCCTCTTGATCTGACCCCTCTGAATACTGGTGTTGAATTCTCTGGCAACTTATTATGAGTTTACTAACATACCTAGGCTCCATAGAGTGAATTGTTTTGGGGCCAAGCGGGAGGCGACTTGTCTGCGAACGTTCCAGACTACAAGTAACCTCTAACGCCTAGCTAATTTAAGCGGCAATGTCTGGGCTGGGTACTCGACCAATCATTTTGCTTGCATTTGAACTTAGGCCATATAAATTATGACGTCCTTCAGACAATGTCTAGTGTGTTCCCTCCAAGGCGTGGTAACAAAGGAGTCCATTCATAGGAAACTGTAAGGATGCCAGATATTTGTATCACATACATGATGATTTGTGGCCTCTTTGTGGTTACTCTTTGTAATTTCCAATTGTCATGGGATTTTTAATCAATATCCGCATGACCTCCTATTTTATTGCCCTTATCTGAGAAGATTAAATTTCTGATCCATAAATAATGTTTTTATAAAGCATTTATAACAGTTTGTGTGAGAATGTTGACATAATCAGCTCATGATCAATTTCAGAAACTTTTGGAGCGTTGTGCATGCCTTGCCAGATGAAGATAAAAGGAAGCTGTTGCAGTTTACCACTGGCACAGATCGAGTACCTGTTGGTGGTTTGTCCAAGCTGAAGATGATCATTGCCAGGAATGGGCCAGATTCTGACAGGTACGCAGGCACGCTGGTCTGTCTGTGCTGCTGGCAGTGTTTTATGTTTGTTTGATTTGTGTTGTGTTTGGAACTCTTCATATATACTTTAAAGGGTTCGCTCTCTCTCTCATCATGTCTCATTGTCTCTCTATCACCT
Organism: Cepaea nemoralis; assembly: GCA_014155875.1. Taxonomy (NCBI): domain Eukaryota; kingdom Metazoa; phylum Mollusca; class Gastropoda; order Stylommatophora; family Helicidae; genus Cepaea; species Cepaea nemoralis. Next base: position 219,491 of record JACEFZ010001596.1, read on the forward strand.
GTCTCTCTGTGTTGTCTTGTCTCTCTGTCACCATGACTCTCTCTATATCTCTCTCTGTGTCTCTGCCATCATGTCCCATTGTTTGTCTGTTACCTTGTCCTCTCTCTCTTTCCCTCTCTTTGTCAACATCTCTTGCTCTCTCTCTCTCTCTATCCCTCTCTCTTTGTCTTTCTGTCAACATCCCTGTCTGTCTTTCTGTTAACATCCCTCTCTCTCTCTTTCCCTCTCTCTGTCTTTCTGTTAACATCTCTCTCTCTCTCTCTCTCTCTCTCTCTCTCTCTCTCTCTCTCTCTCTCTCTCTCTCTCTCTCTCTCTCTCTCTCTCTCTCTCTCTCTCTCTCTCTGTGTATTAGCCAATCTGTGTTGGCTTGTCTCTGTCAGCAAGACTTTCTCTCTGCTATCCTCTCTCTGTCACTTGTCTCTATGTGTCGGCTTGTCTCTCTGTCACATGTCTGCCTGTGTTGACCTCTCTCTTTCACTCTGTCACTTTGTCAACCTCTACCTCTCTGTCACCTGTCTTTCCTCATGTTAGCCCATCCATCAATTTCTGTCATTCCCCCTTCCCACTTAAGAGTTATTATTTTTAAGGTAATTGCTTCCAGAGTGAATAGCCCCAATATTTAACAGCTTTAAGTTAATTGCTTCAAGAGTGACTAGCTCCTATAATTAATAGCTGCAAGAGTTAATAACTCCAAGAGTTAATAGCTTCAAGATTTAATAACTCCAAGAGTTAATGGCTTTAAGTAAGTGTTAATAATTTTATGTTAATTGCTTCAAGAGTGATTAGCTCCAATAGTTAGTAGCTATGAGAGTTAATAACTCCAAGAGTTAATAGCTGCAAGAGTTAATAACTCCAAGAGTTAATAGCTTTAAGTAAATTGCTTCAAGAGTGACTAGCTCCAATAGTTAATAGCTATAATAGTTAATAACTTTAAGAGTTAATACCGAAGCAGGAAAGGAACTTATGAATGCAGTGCTGAATGTTGACATGTTTCAGACTGCCCACGTCGCACACCTGCTTCAATGTGCTGTTACTTCCTGAATACCGCACCGTTGACAAGCTCAAGGACAGACTGTTGAAAGCCATCAACTACTCAAAGGGTTTTGGAATGCTGTGATATACCTGTCCTGCGTGTGATAATATCTCCCTGTGTCAGAATACTATATAGGAAGTTACTTTCATCTTGTTATTTGACATGTATTTGATATATTGTTCCACTATTCTGTTTGGTACATATTTGATACAGTAATGCTAGGTAGTAAATGGCTTGAAATTACAATATTGATTTCCACATCTAGCAGTTATTAAAGTTATTTTTCTGTCGGGTGTGTGTATGCATAACTTTTCTGGAAAAATGTACATTTGACAGTCTTACATAACACATGGAACTGGCCCAGATTAGTGCAGTTCTTAGATCTGTCATGTTTAACTATCAGTGGCTGATGGTGCATGTACATAAGACATGGATCTTGTCCTGAGATCTTTCATGTTTAACCGTCCATGGCTGATGGTGCATGTACATAACACATGGATCTTGTCCTGAGATCTTTCATGTTTAACCATCAGTGGCTGATGGTGCATGTACATAACACATGGATCTTGTCCTGAGATCTTTCATGTGTAACTGTCAGTGGCTGATGGTGCATGTACATAACACATGGATCTTGTCCTGAGATCTTTCATGTTTAACTATCAGTGGCTGATGGTGCATGTACATAACACATGGATCTTGTCCTGAGATCTTTCATGTTTAACCATCCATGGCTGATGGTGCATGTACATAAGACATTGATCTTGTCCTGAGATCTTTCATGTTTAACCATCACTGGCTGATGGTGCATGTACATAAGACATGGATCTTGTCCTGAGATCTTTCATGTTTAACTGTCAGTGGCTGATGGTGCATGTACATAAGACATTGATCTTGTTCATAGATCTGTCATATTAGACATTCAGCAGCTATTTAATAGTTTTAACAGGGAGGAGATCGTAGTTTTAACACGGAGGAGATCGACGTGCCTGTCAATATATGCAGAGTGCCGGGGTGATAATTCATACAGAATAGAAGACATTAAAATTAGTGGTAGTTGTTCGAGGCAAAGGTGGGCTTAACTTGAATATCTTAGATATTTGTGATGATGGAAGCTTATTTTGTGAAGTTGGCCAGCTTAGTGAAGGAAAGCAATCACAGAATTCCAGCTATAAAGAAGATTTTTGGAGATGAATTGGGTCAAGAACCAAAATCACAGCACCTGGGACATTCCCATATGTGCTCCGCCCTCATCTGCAACAGCCAGCGAAGAGTCCCAATACTGGTCTGGTACAGTATTATATTTTTAGTTATTGTTTGTGGCAATTCCTTTGTTTCACTAGTTCTGCCTTCACTTTCCTTTTCTTGTTGTGCTATAACAATTTTATGTGCTTAATTGTGAGGAGTGTTAATAGCGAGAGACATCAACATCGGCAGAAAGGGTATGAGAGCTCGCCCTTGAACTTCTGTGTGCTGATGGTGGGGTTAGCCGTTGGACCCCTGCACCGGCATTAAGTTGGAAATGTTGACTTCTTGTTCAGAAAGTAATCAATCTGGGGTTGATGGCAAGGTCCTGTAAAGGACATGCAATGTTTAAAACATTATTCAGCCATAGCAAGGAAACTTTTAATAATATCAGCAGCGTACCGAGGTGATGATAAATGCATACATCCTGCGTATTGTGACAAATAGCAGACAAATTTAGTGCCAACAGTAATAATCGTTTTACTAAAGTTTACATGCAGTCCAAATACAGACTGACTGAATGACTGAAATCCTTGACAACCTGGCAATGTAAAGAAAGCGGATGGAAGCTGTAGACAGTGAGACAATGATTTGGTCACATCAGGCCACAAATGTTCAAGGCTAGAGTGAAGACAGTTGTTTTGAAATCCCCAATACAGTGACGGATGTTCAAGGCTAGAGTGAAGTCAGATGTTTACAAATCCCAGATACAGGGATGGATGTTCACAAATCCCATATACAGGGATGGATGTTCACAAATCCCATATACAGGGATGGATGTTCACAAATCCCATATACAGGGATGGATGTTCACAAATCCAAGATACCAGGACGGATGTTCACAAATCCAAGATACAGTGATGGATATTCATAAATCCCAGATACAGGGACGGATGCTCACACATCCAGGATACTGGGACAGATGTTCAAGGCTAGAGTGAAGACATATTTACAAATCCCAGATACACGATCAAATGACAAAACTGTTGGGAGCAAGGGTGAAAGGATTGACAAAACTATTGGGAGCTAGGGTGCAAGGAGATACTTTTGACAAAACTGTTGGGGAATAGGGAGAAATGAGAGGCCATTGACAAAATTGTTGGGAGCTAGGGTGAGAAGAGATACCACTGACAAAACTGTTGGGAACCAGGGTGAGAGCTGTGAGAATCAACAACCATTTAGGAGCATTTCATTGTTTGAAGAAGAGTGTCATGTCTCCTGGTTAGTTTCATTATGAAGAGTGTCATGTTCTCTGATTTATTTCATTATACTGATATCGGGTTGTATTTATGCTGATGACACTATCTTAACAGTAACACATCTGAAGGAACTACAGAAAATATAAGATACATTGGTTTAGAATGTGAAACAATAGATCTCTGCTTGAATAACAGAAAGACTAGTAATGGTAATGAGAGAAACATATCATGCCTGCATGTACTATGGATATCATTGGTGTTGATTTGAGGCAAGTACAGAAATTCAAGCATCTAGACACATGGAGAACATCACATGTAGAATGTATGACAGAGATAAAGAAAAGGACGAAGAAGGAAAGCTGCATTTTATAAAATGATCTTATGCAATAAATCCCTGTCATTGGAGGTTAGAAAAAGAACTCTTGCCTGTTACTTAGAACCAGTTTAACCTAAGGCTGTGAATCATGGACATGGAAAAAAATCCTTGAGGCCTCGGAGATGTAGTTTTACAGAAGAATACTGAAATCTCTATGTACAGCCAGAATAAGTAATCTAAATGTTTTGAAAGAGGCTACAGTACAAAGTGAACTTATCAAACATCAGAAAGAGGCAGTTGTCATATTGTGGCCACATTATGAGAAGAGAAAAACTGGAATATGTTGTGACAACTGAAAAGAATTTAGGAAAGAGATAGAGGAAGAAAATGTAAGAAGGTTCTTGACAGCCTTTAGTCATGGCATGGAAAGGTGTCTGCACATGAGTTGTTGCAGGGTGTTGAAGATGGCAAGATGCAGAGAAGCAGGTCACCCATGCCACTCAGTAAGGCACTTGCTGATGAACAACTTATACAGCTGAGTATGTTTATGATGATTAGTTGTTGTAAGTGTAACTTGACAGATAAGATTATGTAATAACTTAAATATCTGAGCATGTCCGTGATTATTCTGAATAGTCATTAGTCGCAGTTCCCACATCACTGCAATGAGTCGCCCACAATGGTCTGTTCCTGTGCCAGCATGTATCACACAAAAAACTCCTCACTGTCTCCCTTGTGAAAAGTGGAATGGACAGAAGTCCCGACAAAACCAACAGCACTCGCATGCATATAAAAGCATGCATACGGCTGCTGCAAGAACGCCAAAGCATGTCACCCACTAGAATTCACAGTTCATCATCGATTAAACCAGCAGCCACTAGAAAAACCAGCGGTTGCACTTGCATTACTGCATAAGGCAAACCATTTAGTTCAGCAACTGGCCGCCTGCCATTTTTCTGAACATGCAGTTGATAACACAAACCATCACAGACAGATGAAAAAGCATTCCACGTGAAATCCACAGCTCACAGTGATGCACCAAGTTCAGTAGCTGAGTGACGGAACCACGTACAAAAAGCCTAAACTTAGGGTAACGCATAAATAAATTGTAGCCAGAGGCAAAAACACACCAATGCCTTAACAGGTCACCTGACTATCTGCCATATTGAACCATAAGTCTGATTATTCTAATTGATAGTTGAAACTTAGGGGCATTTATAACATCAGGCGGAAGGTGCACAACAGAGATTAAGAGCAGAATAGGGTAAGCAAAAGCTGCGTTTCAGAAAATGAAAAGTATTTTATGCAATAAGTCACTATCATTGAATGTAAGAAAGATAGTTGAATTGCTACATAGAACCTGTTTTGCTGTATGGAGTGAATCTTGGAATTTAAACATTGAGCACAACCTACTACTGGCAACACTGATCGTATTCCGGTATGAACCTAAGGCCTTGTCCATGTCAATATGGAAGCACTAGACTTGAGTTTTGCTCTCATTTGAACTCGTCAGAATTGCATATTCTTGACGACCCAAGATTAAACTGGATCACTGGCATGTGAGGCGGGTGTTTAACCACTAGACCACATGGCACATGCTAGACCCGACAAAATTATCACACAATGTCACATCACTCATCATAGGCTATAGCTCAAAATTTGCCTGATCGCCGCGACTGACATCCGTCAAACAATGTAGCCTCGAATGATCAGATCTTCTCAACTGGCAAGGCACACCAGGCCGCCTAAAGTCCAGTGAGCAATAATCAGATTGATTTATTTGGTTTTTTTCCAGGATTTGAAATTGGAATGTAAATGAACAAATTAGGAAGAACTTGGAAGCAACAGAGATAAGGTTCCTAAGACGAATGTTGCAAATTCCTTGGACTGCCAGAGTAACTAACGACGATTGCCTGAAAGAGGCTAGCTAATGAAACTAAAACATTATGTACAATAATAAGAAAGAGACAAACAGCTTTCTTTGGTCATGTGATGAGAAGAGAGGCATTGGAGAACATCGTAACAACTGGAAAGATCGAGAGAAAGAGAGGCAGAGGCCGACCAAGAGAAATGATGCTGGATGGATTGAGTTGGTGGCATGGAGGATTATCAGCAGAAGGGATAATCCAGAACACCAAAGACCTAGATCTGTGGAGAGACATGAACGCCTGTCTCAGCCGGCATCGCACTTGATGATGATGATGATGATGCGTTTAAAGTGTAACTTGCACATTGATATAGTGCAACATACAGATCTATTTATTGTCTGTTCAGGAATTAAATTAGTATGTGTAGGCATATATTTTTACAGATTTAATTTGCATTTACTCAGCTGCCAGTAATAATGTAACCATTAAAATATAGACAGACATCAGGGAGTATATTATTTTCTCAAGAATATTCTCAGTATGAGGTGTTTGTATCCACACAATGACATGTTTGTTTTGGCCAGTAACTTTCATCAGTTTTGTATATCATAAAATGAGAGATAGTCTTATACATAAATGTGTGCCACTTTGATAAATTTGTAGCACCACTTGGCACCTGTCAGTGGGAAAAGCTATCTGCTGCATGGTACAACATATGCAAGCTTTGTGCAGGGAAATTAGACAAAGACAGGCAGAACATGCATTTTCTCTGAATTGTTTACCATGAGACATTTTCAGCAAATTTAAATATTCAACTGAAAGAAGCCAATTTCAAGTAAAGGTGATAGAAACACTTTCATGTAAAGGCGAAAGAATAAATTTCAAATAAAACTGAAAGAAGCCGTTTTAAGTAAAAGTGAAAGAAGTAATGCCAAATAAAGGAATCATTTCAAGCAAAAGTGAAGAATTCAAATAGTGTATGAGTAGTGTACAAGACAGAAACAGCAGCTGTTGTATGTTTACACGGAGGTTCGTACATTTGCTTGTCACCTAAGTGGTCCATGTTCATTCCCCAACAAAGACAGCACTGACTTCTCTGTCTAATTGTGCTGGTATTTCTGACCAGCGCAGCTCTTAGTAATTCTGACCAACGCAGCTCTTTTGGTAATTTGACCAGCACAGCTTTTTTGGTAATTCTGACCAGCACAGCTCTGTTGGTAATTCTGACCAGCACAGCTCTTTTGGTAATTCTGACCAGCACAGCTCTGTTGGTAATTCTGACCAGCACAGCTCTTTTTGGTAATTCTGACCAGCACAGCTCTGTTGGTAATTTTGACCAGCACAGCTCTTTTGGTAATTCTGACTAGCACAGCTCTGTTGGTAATTCTGACCAGCACAGTTGTTTTTAATTCTGACCAGCACAGCTCTGTTGGTAATTCTTGCTTTCTCTCTCTCTTTCTCTTTCTCTCTCTATGTGGATGTGTGCTCAACCGCGCACCATAAGCACTGGTCGGCAACTGGTCTAGGATGGAAGCTCTGACAGACAGACAGTTAGAGCATTGCTTTACTGATCTCGCAGCTTCTGCAGCTTGTATTGTTCCAGATGTATTGTGTTACCTTTCTTCTGGAGTAAAATAGGCAGGCAGAGAGAGGGATCATGATTCATGGGCAACACTTGGTTTCTACAATTCAGCCCAGGCTTTGTGCTATGGAGAAGTTATGCCTTTTTTTTTTAAAAGCACAATAACTTTTGTCTGTTAAGATGGCAAATTGCCGGTATATATGTATATATGTGTTTTCATAAAGCAATGGCAAACTAAAAGTTAGTTGGATATCCTTTACAGGATGTTTTCAGTCAACACCAGCATTTTTTTGCTGTTGTCTTCGCAAGTTTACGTTCAGTAGTTTGCCATTGCTTCCTGAACGACCAGCACCCATACCATTTTGTAAATAACCAGCGCAGCGTGGTCTACTGCCATATCGTGCGTAGCTGTGCTTCGAACGCGGGTATGCGGGATCACGAACTGCGTCCGTAATTCCTTCACCACCAAACTGCATCCATAACTCCTTTGCCACGGAGGAATGGCAAACTACTGAAGTAAAATGTCCTAGTAAATAATCTGGGGTTGATCGTAATGTCCTGCAAAGTACATGCAACATGAACGTGTGTGTGTAAGAGAGAGAGAGAGAGGGGATGTATACACATGCAACATGAGCGTGTGTGTGTGTGTGAGAGAGAGAGAGAGGATGTATACACATGCTATATTAAATGGCACTCAACAGAATATATACTACCTAACTGGAGAAGAGTGTCATGTGTGCTTTGTAGTGGAAGGAATGTGGCCATTTCTTGTGGGCTGTGATAAAAGATGACAGCAAGAATTGGTAATTAGTGGTGTGCTTATTTAAATTCCTTGGAGATGAATGAAGGGCAGTCAATGTACAGGGGAAGACACTGTCAACAGAACTAATAATAAAGTACAGAAAGAGAGCTGGCTCTTGTTAGTAGTGTTTTCCTACAGTATGATGCTGTTTGATGTCACAACTGTTTAGGTTTACTGTCTTGTTTTACAAGTAGAGCCAGGGGGAGTGTTTCAGTGTCATTACATGGTTCATTGCACTGAATAGATCACATGGGGTCAGCAGTACATTCATAGAGGGATCTACCGAACATCCACCTTGTTGACCTCGTCATGTTGACAATGTTATTTGAAGATTTGCCTGTTATATCTAGTCACCTTAGGTTGACGATTTGCTTGTCACAGGTACACCCTAAGTAAAGGTTTGCTTATCACATTTTTATGAAGGAAGTTCAGAAAGTAATGCATCACATCATTTTTCTCAGCTAGTAATGAAGATAGAAGAGTGAAATTGTGCACACTTCAAAAATGGCATGTGCCCATTGTGTGCACCAAATTGCAACCCAATCGGCCAAATAATATGGCTGCTCTAAACTGTTAAAATGGAGCATGTTAGCAACTTGCGTTATAAGCAGCAAATTGTGATAGAATTTCTCTTTGCAGAGAAGGAAACTGCTGTGAAATTTCACAAGCGTCAATGTGGTCTGTATGGGAGTTCTGCAGTCAACAGGAGTAATCAGTCGCTTGATTCAGAGAAAAAAAAAATAAGGAAGTGGAGATATGTAGCTGCTTGATTGGTCAGCTGTGGATGCCCTGCACAGCCAATGCAGAAATGTTGAAATGCACTGAGGGCATTAATCTTACTGATAGGCGAATCACTACTCAACAATTGGTCTTAAGTTGTCAGTCAGCAATGGTAGTGCATGTGCAGTTATAAAAACTTGGATTTTCTAAGGTTTGCGCTAGAAGGGATCCTCGGAGTCTCACAGAGACCACCAATTGCAAAGGAAAGCAATTTCATTTGAATTGTTGGAGGGTATCAATGCTGATGGAGAGAACGTTTTGGCTAAGATCATTACAGGTGACAAAACCTGGGCACATCATTTTGAACCTGAAACAAAAAGACAGTCAATGGAGTAGCATCATCCGCAATCACTATGAAAGAAGAAATTCAAGACAACTCCTTCTGCTGGAAAGGTCATGATCACTGTCTTTTGGGACATTGAAGTTGTGTGACTCTTGTGAATGTTATGCCAAAAGGAGAGATAAAAGATTGGTAAACTGACATTAAGACATTGAAAAACTCAATCAACGTTTTCGCAGTTTGGCTGCACAAGAATCCAGCTGGACCTGCTTCTCCTTCACGACAATGTACACCCTCACACAAGTTTGGCAACACAGGAAGCAATCACCAGATTGGGTTGAACTGTACTACCCCATCCACCCTATAGTCCCAATTTGGCACCCTCTGATTTTCATGTATTTGGTCTACTTATTCACTCCGTGGGACAAGGTTTGAAGATGATGGAGGAGTCATTCATTCTGCTAAGAAATGGTGACATGAACAAGACAAAATCTGGCATGGGCAAGGAATACATGCACTTATTTTGTGCTAGCATAAAGCCGTACACGTTTATGGGAATTGATTGATTGATTGATTTAGGAATCGACATCACAGCACTCGGGGCTTGTGGGAATTATGTTGAATAATACCGATGTTTACATGACATATCCATGTATATTGTGTAGAAATGTCATGCTTTTTGAATAAACAGCTCCTGAGAAAAACAATGTGGTGCATTATTTTCTGAATGCCCCTCAAAGATCACATGAGGATTTGCCTATCACACTTGAACCCACTACAAGACAAACATCATACATGTCATATGTAGATGTGTTCAGAGATGGTTTGCCTGCCGTTCTTCGACACAACAAGCGATGATAGTTTATCAAACTCAGACATGAAATGGTTTGTAAGTCACATTCAGACAACTACATGACGGTTTGTCTGTTACATTTAGATGCATAGCAGACATTTCAGTTTTGACACAGGTTTCATCATGTCCTCAAACATCATCTTCAGTTGTTTTTACCATTCAGTGAAACTAAGACTCTCCACAGCAAATTCATGGCCAGTCATGTGTGTTGAGACCATGCTTATTTGTCCTGGTTTTGACAGGAACAGTTTTCAATGTACTTATTTCTAAACACACAAGCCACAAACAATATGTTGCACCATTTATTGGCTGGCATATTTCGCTGCATCTCATCAGATGCATACTGCAGAGTTATATATCACATGAAATGAATAGATGAATAATACTTGAGCTGAAACAATTAAAACACATAGTTACAGGTATTGTTAGAATGTGGAACATCTGTTATACCCACGGTAAATTCACATTTACCACAAACTCTTTCTGTTTGCTCAAACCAGACTGCAACCACATAATTGCTAATGCCTCACTATATTTGAGAAATTGTTTATTGTTTGTTGAATACAGTATACAGAATTCATTTTCTTTGTTAGCGCTAAGGCCTTATTTTATTAGGTGTTGAGACATTTATTTTGATGTTGTGTAGATGGCATATTCTTGACAATATTGCACGTTTTGCTGTATCATAAATTGCCAAATCTCCTAAATTTACTAGTGCAATGAAATCACCAGAGAGACGAATGGAGGCGGATTGTATCTGCAGCAAAGAACCTCAATGGCTCGGAACGCTGAAGAAGAAGAAGAATGAAATCAGTGTTGACATTTATTCACTTGCTATGATATATAACTCTGCAGTATGCATCTGATGAGATGCAGTGTAATGTGTCAGGCAATAAATCGTGCAACATATTGTTTGTACCTTTTGTGTTTAAATTCACTAAGGGAATACAGTATGTTTAATACTTATTTCTGTTATTTCATCACATAATTGCCACATTAATGCCTTATCTTTTATCCTGAAGGAAGATTTGTTTTGTGATTGCTATCCAATGACTTCCTTGTTCATATTTTGTTTCTTTGTATTACATTTGTACACAGATTTCAGCACCAGTTGAGTGTTGTTGTCTGTGTTTTTGTTGGCTTTTCTGCAATATCATTTCTATAGTCACGTGCCATTAATCAAGCAGTGAAGAAATGACTTTATTGATGAATAGGAAGTACACTGAGAAAACTAGAGAATAGTACCGGATGTGATGGTTGTAGTCATACTACACTTTGTATTTAGAACAAATATGAAAAAAGAAGTACTTGATGTCATTAAAAATGTGCTAAAATATTCATTAAATTAGTTACAAAAGTCACTGCTATGGTCCAACACTGTTTTGGGGAAGCTGGGAAGTAATAATGAAGTATTCATTGTAAGAGGTGTTGGAAATGTCCACACGTCTCTTCATATTCTTTGAACAACCATCTGTGTGTATCGACCGCCATTTCGATACACTTGTTCAACCAAACAAATTCATTCTTCCGTTAACACCATTCTGTTTGGAATGCAAAGAATTACTCTAGCAGACGACAGCCATTTGCTGCATATTGCTTCACACTGGGCTGTGGAGCACATATTTTGATGACATCATGTACTTCATTTTTCATACTTGTTCTACATACAAAGTGTAGTGAGACTTTAAAAACACCCAGTAAAACTAGAAAGTTCTTTGTCTGGAATTCACAGGAGAAAAGAGATAGAGGAAGACCTGTAACACGTGATGGGACTTGATGGGATAGCTAAAGATAGGAGGGCTTGGAGTGACTTGGTTGAGGGCTGATGCCCCAATGGTGGTGTTGGGGTGGGGGGGGGGGGGAGGATACAAATTTGAAAGAAGAAGGGGAAGAAAACACATGCTGTTTATAAAAGCTTGAAATTGGACATTGAAAACTATCATTGTCCATGATTCCCTGTCATGTAGGTGGGCAGTTTTCAGTGGTTGATCTGTGGTGTCAGTGCTGTCCACAATGGATAGTTGTTGAGGGGAGTGAATGGTTGGGGTAGAACTGACCACCACTGAGGAAACACCTCAGGTGGTGTATACATGGGAAATACTAACCTAGGTGACACTTTCTGTAGCACAAGGGGATGCCATTGACAGAACTTTTTGGGACTAAGGTGAGGAGGAGAGCCATTCACTTGAACAGAACTGTTGGGAGCTACATGAGAGGAGATGTCATTGGACAGAAATGTTGGGAGATAGGGTGAGAGGAGATGCACATGACAGAAATGTTGGGAGCTACATGAGAGGAGATGGTCATTGACAGAAATGTTGGTAGGCTACATGAGAGGACTTTCGATGCCATTGACAGAAAATCCTTTGGGAAGCTACATGCGAGGAGATGCCATTGACATGTAAATGTTGGGAGCTACAGAGAGGAGATGTCATTGACATAAATGTTTGGGAGCTATGTGAGAGGCAGATTGCCATTGACAGAAATGTTTGGGCTAGGTGAGAGGAGTATGCCATTGACAGAAATGTTGGGGACTTAGTGTGAGAGGAGATGCCATTGACAGAAATGTTGGGCGTAGGTGTGAGAGGACGATGACAATTGACAGAAATGTTAGGGAAGACCTAAGTGGAGAGGAGATGCCAATTGACAGAAATGTTGCGGCTAGCGTGAGATGGAGATAGCCCATTGACATAAATGTTCGGGCATAGGGTCTAGGAGTGAGACAAGGGATGCCCATATGACAATAAATGTGGGAGCTAGCGTGAGAAGGAGATAAGCCTATGACAGAAAATGTTTAGAGGCTAGAGTTAGACGAGGAGAATACAGCCCATTGGACATAAATGTTGCGAGCTAGGTGAGAGGAAGATGCCCATTCGACAGAAATGTCTAGCGGCTTGGCTACGTTTGAGAGAAGATAAGCCCATTGACAGAAATGTTGCGGCACATAGGATGCTGAGCAGGACGATGCCATCTTGACAGAAATGTGAGTGCAGCTAGGATGCAGAGCGATTTGATGCCATTGAACAGAAATGTTGCGTGCTAGAAACGGTGAGAGCGAAAGATGCCATTGCACAGAAATGGTAGTGGGCCTAGGAGTGAGAGGAGGATGCCATTGACAGAAATGTTAAAAGGCTAGAGGCTGCAGAGGAAGATCGCCATTGACAGAAATGTTGCAGGAGCTAGGTGAGAGGATCATGCCCATTGACAGAATGTTTGGGTAGGGTTGACAGGAAAGCGAGATGCATTGACGAAATGTTGGAGGAGCCATACATGAGAGGAGATGTCATGACATAAATCGTTGGAGCTAGCGTGCACGACGAGCCGAGATGCATTGCACAAGACAAATGTTGGAGAACTACAATGATTGAGGCGAGATGCCATTGACAGAACATGTTAGGCCAAGCTACATTGAGAGGAAGATGTCATGACATAATATGTTACGGGCAGCCCTACATGAGAGGAGATGCTCATTGACATAAATGTTGGAGCTAGGGTGAGAGGAGAGCCATTGACAGAAAGCTTAGAACGGCTAGGGTGAGAGGCAGTATGGGGTGGCCGGTGTCAGCCATTGACAGAAATGCGCTGCGGCAGCCTACATGAGAGGAGATGTCATTGACATAATAGTTGGGAGGATAGGTGAAGAGGATAAGATACGACATTGACAGAAAATGTTACGGGGCCTAGGGTGAGAGGAGATGCCATGACAGAAATGTCCGCATTCACCGCGCCTAGGGTGAGGAAGAGATGGCATTAAGCAACAGAATATGTTGAGCGAGCTACATAGCAGAGGAGATGTCATCTGACATAAATGTTGGGCAGCTACCATCGAGCAGCAGAGATGTCATGACAGAAAATGTTGGGAGCTACATGAGAGGAGAGCGTTGTCATTGACATAAATGTTGGGAGTACATGACGAGGAGATGTCATGGATCATAATTGTGGGCGAGCTACATGAGAAGGAGATGTCATGACCATAAATGTTGAGCGAGCTACATGAGAAGGAGATGTCATGACATAAATAGATAGCCACGCTCTACGAGGCGCTACCATGACAGAGGCAGATGCCCATTGACAGAAATGCTTGGGACGCTACATGACGAGCGCAGAGACGATGTCATGAATAAATGCTTGGAGTACATGCAGAGGAGATGCCCATGGACAGAAATGTAGGGAGCCTACAGAGAGGACCGATGCCATTAAGTCGACAGAAATGTTGGAGTACATTAAGGATGAGGAGATGTCATTGCACAGAAATGTTCGCGGCAGCTAGCGTGAGAGAGATGCATGCTTGACAGAAATGTTGCGGCTAAGGGTGAGAGGAGATGACCATGACAGAAATGATTTTATTAAGGGACCCCCTAAGGGTTTGACGAGAACGATGCCATGACAGAAATGTTCGGGCTAGGCGTGAGAGGAGATGCCCATCGCCACAGAACATAGTGGGCAGGCGGGCTGCGAGGACGAGCATGACATAAATGTTGGGATGACCTAAGGTTCAGCGAGAGTAGGATGCCATCTGACAGAAAGTTGGGAGCTAGGTCGAAGAGGACGATAGCCATGACAGAAATGTTGGGAGTAGGCTGAGAGGAGCTATGTCATTGAACATAAATGTTGCGCAGCGAGCTAGGTGATGAGGAGATGCATTGAAAGAAAAATAGTTCGGGATGCCCCTAGCGGTTTCGCAGACGGAAGATAGATGCCATTGACAGAAAGTGTTGGGCTAGAGGAGAGGAGATGCCATGACAGAAATGTTTGGGCTAGCGCCGTCGATGAGGAGATGCCATATGACAGAAATGTGGGCCTAGGTTGGTTGCAAGTGCAAGAGATGATGCCATTGACAATAAATGCTGCGGAGCTAGGTGCAAGAGGAGACTGCCATTGACAGAAATGTGGGAGATCATAGCCGTCATGATATGGAGGATTAAGGCCATTGCACAGAAATGTTGGGCTAGGGCTGAAGAGGATCGATGCCATATGACATAAATGATGGAGCGGGAGTACATGAGCAGAGAAGATGCATTGACATAACTGCTATGAGAAGCCCACATGAAGAGAAGATGCCATTGACAGAAATGTTGCGGCCTAGGGTTGAGAGGAGATTGCCATTGACAGAATATGTTGACGGCCTCAGGGCTGATGAGGAGTCAGGAGATGACCATTGACAGAAATGTTGGCCTAGGGTGAGAGGAGATGCCATCCTGACAGAAATGTATCGCGTACCGCTAGGGCTACACTGCTTGGCAGAGCAGATGCCATGACAGAATGTTTGGGCTAGGGTGAGAGAGATGCCATTGACTATAAATGTTAGCGCGAGCCTAGGTGAGAGCGAAGAATAGCCATTGACAGAAATAGTTGAGGCTAGGGGTGAGAGGAGATGCCATTGACAGAAATGCTTGCGCCCCCTAGGGTTGCAGAGGATAGATGCCCATTGACAGAAATGTATGGGCTAGGCGTGAGAGGAGATTGCCATTGACAGAAAGTGTGCGCCTACGGGTGATGCAGGATGATAGCCATATGACATAAATCGTTGCAGGAAGCTAGGTAGAGATGGAAGATGCCACATTGACAGAAAGTTCAGGAAGCTGGGTGAGAGGAGATGGTTTTTTTTTTTTAACATTGACAGAAATGTTTGGGCTAGGGTGAGAGAGAGGATGCCATTGGACAGAAATGTTGGGAGCTACATGACGAGGAGATGCCATTGACATAACTGTTAGAAGCTACATGAGATGGATGATGCCATTAGACAGAAAGTTGAGGTAGGGTGAGAAGAACGACAGAGATAAGCATCATTGACAGAAATGTTGAGGACCCTAGGGTGAGCAGGAGATAGCATTGACAGAAATGTGGCTGATAAAACTAGGCTCGAGAGGACCGAGCCATTAGCACAGAAATGACTTGGGATGCTAGGTGAGAGCGAGATGCCATATGACAGAAATCGTTGCGGCTAGGCGTGAGAGGATCGATGCACATTGACATGAAATGCTTAGGGAGCTAGGTGATCAGGCACGATGCCATTGACAGAAATCGTTGGGCTAGAGCGTGAGATGGAGATGCAGTGACATATAATGTTGGGCTAGGGCCTTATGAGAGGACCTCAAGATGCCATTGACCATAAAGTTGATTGGGAGTAGCGTGAGAGAGATGCCTCATTGACAGAAATGTTAGGTGCTAGCGCGTGCAGAGGAGATGCCATTAGACCATAAATGTTGGGAGCTAGGCCTGAGAGGAGAATGCCATTGACAGATAATTGCTCTCGCGGCACTTAGGGTGAGAGGACCGATGCCCAATTGAAGAAATGTGGGCTAGACCGGCTGCATTGAGAGGAGATGCACCAATCTGACAGAAATGTTGCAGGAGCCAGGTGAGCAGGAGATCGCCCATCTGACAGAAATGTTGCGCGCTTAGGCGATGAGAGAGATGCCATTGACAAAAATGCTTCGGGCTAGGGTGGATTGAGATGGAGATGCTCATTGACAGCAAAATGTTGGGCTAGGGTCTGAAGAGGAGAGCATGACAGAATGTTGGGAGCTAGGTGAAGAGGAGGATCAGCCATTGGACAGAAATGTCTGGGCTAGAGGTGAGAGGAGATGCCATTGACAGAAATGTCTGGGAGGCTACATGAGATGGAGATGTCTCATTGAACATAAATGTTTGCGGTCAGCTATGTGAGAGGAGATGCCATTATGACAGAAATGTCTGGCGAGCCTACAGAGAGGAGCATGCCATTGACAGAAATGTTGGGGAAGCTTACATGAGAAGGAACGATGTCAAGTTGACATAAATGTTAATGGGAGCTACCTCGAGACGAGCATAAGTCATTGACATAACATGTTGGGCGCTAGGTGACCGAGGAGTGATGCCATCGTGACAGAAATGCTTGCCGACTATGGGCAGGTGAGAGGAGATGCCCATTAGCACAGTAAAATGTCTGGAGCTACATGAGAGGAGTGAGTCGTCATTGACATATATATGTTGGGCAGCTAGGTTCTGATGCACGTGATTGATGCATGACTCAGAAATGTTGCGCTAGGGTGCTCGCGATCGCGAGCAGGAGTTGACGCCATGGGTACAGTGAAATGATTGGGCCCTAGCCTGTGCTGAGAGGCAGATCGGCATTGACAGAATATGTTGCGGAGCAGCTACATGAGAGGGCAGCTGTCATTCGGACATAAATGTTGCGGAGCTGACATGAGACGAGATGCACGTCTATGACAGAATGTGAGGAGCTACGATGAGAGGGGTGATAGCACCATTGACATAAGTGTGCCGCGTAGACCCGGCTGACCTACCCTACATAACAGAGAGGACGATGTCATTGACATTTAATGTTGCGAGCTACATGAGAGGAGATGATCATGACATATAAATGCTTGGGAGCTACATGAGAGAGAGTTGTAGTGGCATTGACATAACAAATCGTTGGGAGCTCACTTGAGATGCGAGACGATGCCTATTGACAGAAATGTTGGCCGAGCTACATGACAGAGGGGGGGAGGGGGGGGGGGGGGGGGGGGGGGGGTGGGAGGGGGGGGGGGGGGGGTGGGGGGGGGGCGTGGGGGGTGGGGGGGGGGGGGGGGGGGGGGGGAGGGCGGGGGGCGGGGGGGGGGGGTTGGGGGGGGCTGGGGGTGGGGGGGGTGAGCGGGGGGGGGGGGGGGGGGTGGGGAGATAGTCATTGACATAACAGTTGGCGCAGCTACATGATGAGAGCATAGCCATTATGACAAGAAATGTTGGGCAGCTACAGAGAGAGATGATGCCATTGACACCTGAAATGGTCGGGAGCTACATGAGAGCGAGATGTCATATGACAGAAATGTTTTGGGAGCTAGACGCTCGAGATGGCTTGATGCCATGATCAGAAGAGAAATGTGAGGGCATAGGGTGAGCAGGAGCGATGCACCATTGACATGGAAATGTTAGTGCCTAGGCCGCTGAGAGGACGATGCCATTGCACAGCAAATGTGCGGCTCTAGGGGCTGTGGTGAGCAGGCGGAGATGACATTGACTAGAAAATAATGTTGGCTACGGTGAGGAGAGCATGCATTGACAGAAATGTTAGCTCTCAGCCTTTGACGTGAGAGTGAGAAGTGCCATTGACAGCAAAATGCTAGGCGCTAGGGGTCATGAGAGGAGATGCATACATATGAACACAGAGAAATGCTTGGGCTAGCGCGTATTGTAGCAAGATGATGCCATGTGACAGAAATGCTTAGGGCTCAGGCGCGTGAGCATGGCGATGCCCATATGCACACTAAATTGTGGAGCTAGGTGACGAGGAGATGTGAGCGGTGACATACAATGCATCTGCGGGAGACTAGGTGATGAGGAGCTGATGCACCATGACGAGAAATGTTGAAGGCTAGGGTGAGCGGAGAGCACACGCCGCATTGACATAAATGTAGAGGCACGCTAGTGTCATGGAGGAGATGCCATTGACACAGAAAGGTTCTGGGCTATGCGTGTGTGAAGTGGAAGGGAGATTGCCATAAATGATCAGAAATGTTGGTGCCTCAGGAGTGCAGAGGAGATGCCATTGACAGCAAAAATGTTCGGGGAGTCTAGGTCCGATGCAGGTAAGATAGATGCAGCTGCCATTGACACGAAGTGTCTGGGCTAGGGTGAGCGAGGATGATGCCCACAATTCTCTCGCAGAACACTGTCTGGGCTACTAGGGTGAGAGGAGGATGCATTGCACAGAAATGTTGGGCTAGGTCGAAGGCTCGTACGCTACTGAATTCAGATTCTTGAATCCGCCTCTAACGAGCTGCAGATGCCATTTGACAGAAATGTTGGTGAGCTAGGTGCAGAGAAATTGATGCCATTGACAGAAAGTTGCCGGACTCGGGTGAGACGAGGAGATCGCCATTGACAGAAATTGTGGGAGCTACATGATGACTGCAGGAGATGTCATTGACACTAATGCATTGGGAGCTAGCGTGAGCAGGACAGGAGACTGCCATGTGACAGAAATGCTGGGGAGCTACATGATGAGGAGATATGCACATCTGACAGAAATGTTGGCGGATGCTACATGGAGATGAGCATGTCATTCGACATTAAATATGTGGGAGCTACATGAGGAGGAGTATGTAGTGCATTGACTATAAATCGTTGGGAGCCCTAAGGTCGGAGAGTGTAGATGACATGAAGCAGAATGATTTATCAGGGCCCCTAGGGTTGTTAGCTGAGCGAGATGCCATTGACAGAGAAATGTTGGGAGCCACATGATGAGGAGATGTCATCTGACATATAAATGATTGGGAGCTCAGCGTGCAGAGCGAGATGCATATGACAGAAATGATGTTGCGTGCTAGGGTGGAGCGGAGTAGATGACCTATTCGACAGAAATTAACATAAGTTGGCGCATAGGGTAGGAGAGGAGTATGGCATCTGATCAGAAATGTATGGGAGCTACATGAGAGAGATGTGTCATGACATAAATGTTGGAGCTACATCGCCAGAGTGACGGATGTCCCTTGACACGAAACAATGATCTGGAGCTACATACGATGAGCGGAGATGTCATTGACATAAATCGTTAGCGCGAGCTCCATGAGAGGAGATCTGTCATTGATCATAAATTGTTTGGAGCTCGACATGAGAGGAGAGGTCATTTTTTAGACATTAAAGTGTCGGGAGCTACATAGACCTGAGGACGATGCGCATTGACATAAGTGTAGGGAGCGATACATGAGACGAGACGCATGCCATTGCACAGAAATGCTTCGCGGCAGCTACATTGAGGAGCGATGACTGTCAATGACATAAAGCTTTGCGCGACGCACTACATGAGCCAGGAGCATGGCATGACACGCAATGTTGCGGGCGCTATCATTAGAGAGCGAGATGCCAGTGCACAGAAAGGGGTTGAGAGCTACATAGAGCAGCGAGATGTCATTGACAGAGATGTGTAAGCCGAGACGCTATGCGTGTGGAGGACGATGCCATTGACAGCAAATCAATCGCTTATAGCGGCTAGGTGAGACGCAGATAGCCAACATGACAGACAATGTTGGCAGTAGGAGTCTGAGCAGGAGACCGATGCCACATGGACAGAATATGTGAGCTAGGCGTTGACTGAGGAGATGCCATGACAGAAACGTGCGCGACCTAGGGTGAGAGCGAGATAGCCAGTGACATAAATGTTGCGAGAGAACTAGTGAGCTGAGAGAGGGGATATGCCATTGACAGACAATGTTGCGGAGTACTAGGTGAGAAGGCGAGATGCACACTTGACAGAAATGTTGGCGAGCCTAGGCGTGAGAGGAGATACGTCATTGCACTATTAATGTTGGGAGCTAGCTGAGAGGATACGATGCCATTCGGACAGAAATGTTGGGCTAGGAGTGAGAGGATTGATGCATTGTACAGAAATGTTGGCCTCGAGGGTGAGAGGACCGATGACATTGCACAGAATGCTAGCGCGCTAGGGTGAGCGAGAGTGAGCGACCGATCGCACATTGACCGAAATAGTTGGGCTGGCTTTAGGCGTGAGAGGACGACGATGAACATGCACATAACATGATGAGGCAAGCTCAGTGAGAGGAGATGCCATGACTAGAAATGCTCTGGGAGCTGAGGGATGAGAGGAGATGCCTATGTGACAGAAGTAGTATGGGCTGAGACGAGCTACGAGAGGAGATGCCATTGACGTGACAGATTGTTGGGAGCTACATGAGAGTGTATGATAGCCATTGAACACATAACTGGTGGAGCGCAGCTATCATGAGAGGAGCATGCCATTGATCAGAAATGTCGGCGGCTAAGGCGTGTTGAGAGGACGATAGCCACTTACGACAGGAAATATGTGGGGCTAGCGAGCGTGTCGAGGAGGAGATGTCATCGCACATGATAAAGGCTGGGCTAGGGTGAGAGAGTGTATGATGCACCATGACAGAAATCGTTGAGGCTAGCGGGTTGAGTGAGAGATGAGCTGCCAAATTAGACAGAAATGCTTTCGGGCTAGTGCGTGAGAGGAGACGAATGCCATTGATCATAAATGTTGGGAGCTAGCGTGAGAGGATGATGCCACTCATCATTGACAGAAATGTATGTGCATAGGGTGAGAGGGAAGTCGTATGCATCTGCCAGAAATCGTTGCCTTTTGGGGCCTAAGTAGGTGAGACGCGAGATGCCATGCACAGAGAAAGTTATCGCTATGAGCGTGATGAGGGAGGCGAGAGCCATTGACAGAAATGTTGGGCCATAAGGGAGAGGATGATGCCATTGCACATAAATGCTTAGGCGGCAGAATAAGGTGAGCAAGGAAGCGATGGCATGCACTAGATATATGTTGGGAGCTAGGTGAGAGGAGTGCCATTGACAGAAAATGTCTGCCGGCCTAGCCGGTGAGATCGAGATGCCAATGCACAGAAATGTGAGGGTCCCCAAAAGCTACAGACGAGCCGAGATAGCCATTGTACCATAACGTTATGCCGAATGCCTACATTGGCTATGGTGAGAGGAGATGCCATTGACAGAAATGTTGGGAGCTAGGTGAGAGGAGATGCCATTGACAGAAATGTTGGGCTAGGGTGAGAGGAGATGCCAATTGACAGAAATGTTGGGCTAGGGTGAGAGGAGATGCCATATTGACAGAAATGTTGGGACTAGGGTGAGAGGAGATGCCATTGACAGAAATGTTGGGCTAGGGTTAGAGGAGATGCCATTGACATAATTGTTGGGAGCTAGGGTGAGTGAGAGGAGATGCCATTGACAGAAATGTTGGGCTAGGGTGAGAGGAGATTGCCATTGACAGAAATGTTGGGCTAGGGTGAGAGGAGATGCCATTGACAGAAATGTTGGGCTAGGGTGAGAGGAGATGCCATTGACATAAATGTTGGGAGCTAGGTGAGAGGAGATGCCATTGACAGAAATGTTGGGCTAGGGTGAGAGGAGATGCCATTGACAGAAATGTTGGAGCTAGGTGAGAGGAGATGCCATTGACAGAAATGTTGGGCTAGGGTGAGAGGAGATGCCATTGACAGAAATGTTGGGCTAGGGTGAGAGGAGATGCCATTGACAGAAATGTTGGGAGCTAGGTGAGAGGAGATGCCATTGACAGAAATGTTGGGCAGGGTGAGAGGAGATGCCATTGACATAAATGTTGGAGCTAGGGTGAGAGGAGATGCCATTGACAGAAATGTTGGGCTGGGTGAGAGGAGATGCCATTGACAGAAATGTTGGGCTAGGGTGAGAGGAGATGGCCATTGACAGAAATGTTGGGGAGGCTAGGTGAGAGGAGATGCCATTGACAGAAATGTTGGGCTATGGGTGAGAGGAGATGCCATTGACAGAAATGTTGGGCTAGGGTGAGAGAGATGCCATTGACAGAAATGTTGGGAGCTAGGGTGAGAGGAGATGCCATTGACAGAAATGTTGGGAGCTAGGTGAGAGGAGATGCCATTGACAGAAATGTTGGGCTAGGGTGAGAGGAGATGCCATTGACAGAAATGTTGGGAGCCTAAATGAGAGGAGATGGCATTGACATAAATGTTGGGAGCTAGGTGAGAGGAGATGCCATTGACAGAAATGTGGGCTACAGGTGAGAGGAGATGCCATTGACAGAAATGTTGGGAGCTACATGAGAGGAGATGTCATTGACATAAATGTTGGGAGCTAGGTGAGAGGAGATGCCATTGACAGAAATGTTGGGCTAGGGTGAGAGGAGATGCCATTGACAGAAATGTTGGGCTAGGGTGAGAGGAGATGGCATTGACAGAAATGTTGGGAGCTACATGAGAGGAGATGTCATTGACATAAATGTTGGGAGCTACATGAGAGGAGATGTCATTGACAGAAATGTTGGGAGCTACATGAGAGGAGATGTCATTGACATAAATGTTGGGAGCTACATGAGAGGAGATGTCAT
The DNA here is from genome assembly GCA_014155875.1 of Cepaea nemoralis. Classification (NCBI taxonomy): domain Eukaryota; kingdom Metazoa; phylum Mollusca; class Gastropoda; order Stylommatophora; family Helicidae; genus Cepaea; species Cepaea nemoralis. The sequence continues at coordinate 242,317 of JACEFZ010001596.1, forward strand.
TGACATAAATGTTGGGAGCTACATGAGAGGAGATGTCATTGACATAAATGTTGGGAGCTACATGAGAGGAGATGTCATTGACATAAATGTTGGGAGCTACATGAGAGGAGATGCCATTGACAGAAATGTTGGGAGCTACATGAGAGGAGATGTCATTGACATAAATGTTGGGAGCTACATGAGAGGAGATGCCATTGACAGAAATGTTGGGAGCTACATGAGAGGAGATGCCATTGACAGAAATGTTGGGAGCTACATGAGAGGAGATGTCATTGACAGAAATGTTGGGAGCTAGGTGAGAGGAGATGCCATTGACAGAAATGTTGGGCTAGGGTGAGAGGAGATGCCATTGACAGAAATGTTGGGCTAGGGTGAGAGGAGATGCCATTGACAGAAATGTTGGGCTAGGGTGAGAGGAGATGCCATTGACAGAAATGTTGGGCTAGGGTGAGAGGAGATGCCATTGACAGAAATGTTGGGCTAGGGTGAGAGGAGATGCCATTGACAGAAATGTTGGGCTAGGGTGAGAGGAGATGCCATTGACAGAAATGTTGGGCTAGGGTGAGAGGAGATGCCATTGACAGAAATGTTGGGCTAGGGTGAGAGGAGATGCCATTGACATAAATGTTGGGGCTAGGGTGAGAGGAGATGCCATTGACATAAATGTTGGGAGCTAGGTGAGAGGAGATGCCATTGACAGAAATGTTGGGCTAGGGTGAGAGGAGATGCCATTGACATAAATGTTGGGAGCTAGGTGAGAGGAGATGCCATTGACAGAAATGTTGGGCTTGGGTGAGAGGAGATGCCATTGACAGAAATGTTGGGCTAGGGTGAGAGGAGATGCCATTGACAGAAATGTTGGGAGCTAGGTGAGAGGAGATGCCATTGACAGAAATGTTGGGCTAGGGTGAGAGGAGATGCCATTGACAGAAATGTTGGGCTAGGGTGAGAGGAGATGCCATTGACAGAAATGTTGGGCTAGGGTGAGAGGAGATGCCATTGACAGAAATGTTGGGAGCTAGGTGAGAGGAGATGCCATTGACAGAAATGTTGGGCTAGGGTGAGAGGAGATGCCATTGACAGAAATGTTGGGAGCTACATGAGAGGAGATGTCATTGACATAAATGTTGGGAGCTAGGTGAGAGGAGATGCCATTGACAGAAATGTTGGGAGCTACATGAGAGGAGATGCCATTGACAGAAATGTTGGGAGCTACATGAGAGGAGATGTCATTGACATAAATGTTGGGAGCTACATGAGAGGAGATGTCATTGACATAAATGTTGGGAGCTAGGTGAGAGGAGATGCCATTGACAGAAATGTTGGGCTAGGGTGAGAGGAGATGCCATTGACAGAAATGTTGGGAGCTACATGAGAGGAGATGTCATTGACATAAATGTTGGGAGCTAGGTGAGAGGAGATGCCATTGACAGAAATGTTGGGCTAGGGTGAGAGGAGATGCCATTGACAGAAATGTTGGGCTAGGGTGAGAGGAGATGGCATTGACAGAAATGTTGGGAGCTACATGAGAGGAGATGTCATTGACATAAATGTTGGGAGCTACATGAGAGGAGATGTCATTGACAGAAATGTTGGGAGCTACATGAGAGGAGATGTCATTGACATAAATGTTGGGAGCTACATGAGAGGAGATGTCATTGACATAAATGTTGGGAGCTACATGAGAGGAGATGTCATTGACATAAATGTTGGGAGCTACATGAGAGGAGATGTCATTGACAGAAATGTTGGGAGCTACATGAGAGGAGATGCCATTGACAGAAATGTTGGGAGCTACATGAGAGGAGATGTCATTGACATAAATGTTGGGAGCTACATGAGAGGAGATGCCATTGACAGAAATGTTGGGAGCTACATGAGAGGAGATGCCATTGACAGAAATGTTGGGAGCTACATGAGAGGAGATGTCATTGACAGAAATGTTGGGAGCTAGGTGAGAGGAGATGCCATTGACAGAAATGTTGGGCTAGGGTGAGAGGAGATGCCATTGACAGAAATGTTGGGCTAGGGTGAGAGGAGATGCCATTGACAGAAATGTTGGGCTAGGGTGAGAGGAGATGCCATTGACAGAAATGTTGGGCTAGGGTGAGAGGAGATGCCATTGACATAAATGTTGGGAGCTAGGTGAGAGGAGATGCCATTGACAGAAATGTTGGGAGCTAGGTGAGAGGAGATGCCATTGACAGAAATGTTGGGAGCTAGGTGAGAGGAGATGTCATTGACATAAATGTTGGGAGCTAGGTGAGAGGAGATGCCATTGACAGAAATGTTGGGCTAGGGTGAGAGGAGATGCCATTGACAGAAATGTTGGGCTAGGGTGAGAGGAGATGCCATTGACAGAAATGTTGGGCTAGGGTGAGAGGAGATGCCATTGACAGAAATGTTGGGCTAGGGTGAGAGGAGATGCCATTGACATAAATGTTGGGAGCTAGGTGAGAGGAGATGCCATTGACAGAAATGTTGGGAGCTAGGTGAGAGGAGATGCCATTGACAGAAATGTTGGGCTAGGGTGAGAGGAGATGCCATTGACAGAAATGTTGGGAGCTACATGAGAGGAGATGCCATTGACATAACTGTTGGAAGCTACATGAGAGGAGATGCCATTGACAGAAATGTTGGGCTAGGGTGAGAGGAGATGCCATTGACAGAAATGTTGGGCTAGGGTGAGAGGAGATGCCATTGACAGAAATGTTGGGCTAGGGTGAGAGGAGATGCCATTGACATAAATGTTGGGAGCTAGGTGAGAGGAGATGCCATTGACAGAAATGTTGGGCTAGGGTGAGAGGAGATGCCATTGACAGAAATGTTGGGAGCTAGGTGAGAGGAGATGCCATTGACAGAAATGTTGGGCTAGGGTGAGAGGAGATGCCATTGACATAAATGTTGGGCTAGGGTGAGAGGAGATGCCATTGACATAAATGTTGGGAGCTAGGTGAGAGGAGATGCCATTGACAGAAATGTTGGGCTAGGGTGAGAGGAGATGCCATTGACATAAATGTTGGGAGCTAGGTGAGAGGAGATGCCATTGACAGAAATGTTGGGCTTGGGTGAGAGGAGATGCCATTGACAGAAATGTTGGGCTAGGGTGAGAGGAGATGCCATTGACAGAAATGTTGGGAGCTAGGTGAGAGGAGATGCCATTGACAGAAATGTTGGGCTTAGGGTGAGAGGAGATGCCATTGACAGAAATGTTGGGCTAGGGTGAGAGGAGATGCCATTGACAGAAATGTTGGGCTAGGGTGAGAGGAGATGCCATTGACAGAAATGTTGGGAGCTAGGTGAGAGGAGATGCCATTGACAGAAATGTTGGGCTAGGGTGAGAGGAGATGCCATTGACAGAAAATGTTGGGAGCTACATGAGAGGAGATGTCATTGACATAAATGTTGGGAGCTAGGTGAGAGGAGATGCCATTGACAGAAATGTTGGGAGCTACATGAGAGGAGATGCCATTGACAGAAATGTTGGGAGCTACATGAGAGGAGATGTCATTGACATAAATGTTGGGAGCTACATGAGAGGAGATGTCATTGACATAAATGTTGGGAGCTAGGTGAGAGGAGATGCCATTGACAGAAATGTTGGGCTAGGGTGAGAGGAGATGCCATTGACAGAAATAGTTGGAGACATAATGTTGGGAGCTAGGATGACGATGAGATGCCATTGACAGAAATGTTGGGGCTAGGGTGAGAGGAGATGCCATTGACAGAAATGTTGGGCTAGGGTGAGAGGAGATGCCATTGACAGAAATGTTGGGCTAGGGTGAGAGGAGATGCCATTGACAGAAATGTTTGGGCTAGGGTGAGAGGAGATGCCATTGACAGAAATGTGGGGCTAGGGTGAGAGGAGATGCCATTGACAGAAATGTTGGGGCTATGGTGAGAGGAGATGCCATTGACAGAAATGTTGGGCTAGGGTGAGAGGAGATGCCATTGACAGAAATGTTGAGGGCTAGCGCGTGAGAGGAAGATGCCATTGACAGAAATGTTGGGCTAGGGTGAGAGGAGATGCCATTGACAGAAATGTTGGGCTAGGGTGAGAGGAGATGCCACTTGACAGAAATGTTGGGAGCTAGGTGAGAGGAGATGCCATTGACAGAAATGTTGGGCTAGGGTGAGAGGAGATGCCATTGACAGAAATGTTGGGAGCTAGGTGAGAGGAGATGCCATTGACAGAAATGTTGGGCTAGGGTGAGAGGAGATGCCATTGACATAAATGTTGGGCTAGGGTGAGAGGAGATGCCATTGACATAAATGTTGGGAGCTAGGTGAGAGGAGATGCCATTGACAGAAATGTTGGGCTAGGGTGAGAGGAGATGCCATTGACATAAATGTTGGGAGCTAGGTGAGAGGAGATGCCATTGACAGAAATGTTGGGCTTGGGTGAGAGGAGATGCCATTGACAGAAATGTTGGGCTAGGGTGAGAGGAGATGCCATTGACAGAAATGTTGGGAGCTAGGTGAGAGGAGATGCCATTGACAGAAATGTTGGGCTAGGGTGAGAGGAGATGCCATTGACAGAAATGTTGGGCTAGGGTGAGAGGAGATGCCATTGACAGAAATGTTGGGCTAGGGTGAGAGGAGATGCCATTGACAGAAATGTTGGGAGCTAGGTGAGAGGAGATGCCATTGACAGAAATGTTGGGCTAGGGTGAGAGGAGATGCCATTGACAGAAATGTTGGGAGCTACATGAGAGGAGATGTCATTGACATAAATGTTGGGAGCTAGGTGAGAGGAGATGCCATTGACAGAAATGTTGGGAGCTACATGAGAGGAGATGCCATTGACAGAAATGTTGGGAGCTACATGAGAGGAGATGTCATTGACATAAATGTTGGGAGCTACATGAGAGGAGATGTCATTGACATAAATGTTGGGAGCTAGGTGAGAGGAGATGCCATTGACAGAAATGTTGGGCTAGGGTGAGAGGAGATGTCATTGACAGAAATGTTGGGAGCTAGGTGAGAGGAGATGCCATTGACAGAAATGTTGGGCTAGGGTGAGAGGAGATGCCATTGACAGAAATGTTGGGCTAGGGTGAGAGGAGATGCCATTGACAGAAATGTTGGGCTAGGGTGAGAGGAGATGCCATTGACATAAATGTTGGGAGCTAGGTGAGAGGAGATGCCATTGACAGAAATGTTGGGAGCTAGGTGAGAGGAGATGCCATTGACAGAAATGTTGAGCTAGGGTGAGAGGAGATGCCATTGACAGAAATGTTGGGAGCTACATGAGAGGAGATGCCATTGACATAACTGTTGGAAGCTACATGAGAGGAGATGCCATTGACAGAAATGTTGGGCTAGGGTGAGAGGAGATGCCATTGACAGAAATGTTGGGCTAGGGTGAGAGGAGATGCCATTGACAGAAATGTTGGGCTAGGGTGAGAGGAGATGCCATTGACATAAATGTTGGGAGCTAGGTGAGAGGAGATGCCATTGACAGAAATGTTGGGCTAGGGTGAGAGGAGATGCCATTGACAGAAATGTTGGGCTAGGGTGAGAGGAGATGCCATTGAAAGAAATGTTGGGCTAGGGTGAGAGGAGATGCCATTGACAGAAATGTTGGGAGCTAGGTGAGAGGAGATGCCATTGACAGAAATGTTGGGCTAGGGTGAGAGGAGATGCCATTGACAGAAATGTTGGGCTAGGGTGAGAGGAGATGCCATTGACAGAAATGTTGGGAGCTAGGTGAGAGGAGATGCCATTGACAGAAATGTTGGGCTAGGGTGAGAGGAGATGCCATTGACAGAAATGTTGGGCTAGGGTGAGAGGAGATGCCATTGACAGAAATGTTGGGCTAGGGTGAGAGGAGATGCCATTGACAGAAATGTTGGGAGCTAGGTGAGAGGAGATGCCATTGACAGAAATGTTGGGCTAGGGTGAGAGGAGATGCCATTGACAGAAATGTTGGGAGCTACATGAGAGGAGATGTCATTGACATAAATGTTGGGAGCTAGGTGAGAGGAGATGCCATTGACAGAAATGTTGGGAGCTACATGAGAGGAGATGTCATTGACATAAATGTTGGGAGCTAGGTGAGAGGAGATGCCATTGACAGAAATGTTGGGCTAGGGTGAGAGGAGATGCCATTGACAGAAATGTTGGGCTAGGGTGAGAGGAGATGCCATTGACAGAAATGTTGGGCTAGGGTGAGAGGAGATGCCATTGACAGAAATGTTGGGCTAGGGTGAGAGGAGATGCCATTGACATAAATGTTGGGAGCTAGGTGAGAGGAGATGCCATTGACAGAAATGTTGGGAGCTAGGTGAGAGGAGATGCCATTGACAGAAATGTTGGGAGCTACATGAGAGGAGATGCCATTGACATAACTGTTGGAAGCTACATGAGAGGAGATGCCATTGACAGAAATGTGGGGACTAAGGTGAGAGGAGATGCCATTGACATAAATGTTGGGAGCTAGGTGAGAGGAGATGCCATTGACATAAATGTTGGGAGCTAGGTGAGAGGAGATGCCATTGACAGAAATGTTGGGAGCTAGGTGAGAGGAGATGCCATTGACAGAAATGTTGGGAGCTACATGAGAGGAGATGCCATTGACAGAACTGTTGGGAGCTACATGAGAGGAGATGCCATTGACATAACTGTTGGAAGCTACATGAGAGGAGATGCCATTGACAGAAATGTGGGGACTAAGGTGAGAGGAGATGCCATTGACAGAAATGTGGGGACTAAGGTGAGAGGAGATGCCATTGACAGAAATGTGGGGACTAAGGTGAGAGGAGATGCCATTGACAGAACTGTTGGGCTAGGGTGAGAGGAGATGCCATTGACATAACTGTTGGGACTAAGGTGAGAGGAGATGCCATTGACAGAACTGTTGGACTAGGGTGAGAGGAGATGCCATTGACAGAACTGTTGGGACTGAGGTGAGAGGAGATGCCATTGACAGAACTGTTGGGAGCTAGGTGAGAGGAGATGCCATTGACAGAACTGTTGGAACTGAGGTGAGAGGAGATGCCATTGACAGAACTGTTGGGACTAAGGTGAGAGGAGATGCCATTGACAGAACTGTTGGACTAGGGTGAGAGGAGATGCCATTGACAGAAATGTGGGGACTAAGGTGAGAGGAGATGCCATTGACAGAACTGTTGGGCTAGGGTGAGAGGAGATGCTATTGACAGAAATGTGGGGACTAAGGTGAGAGGAGATGCCATTGACAGAACTGTTGGGCTAGGGTGAGAGGGAGATGCCATTGACAGAAATGTGGGGGACCAAGGTGAGAGGAGATGCCATTGACAGAAATGTGGGGACTAAGGTGAGAGGAGATGCCATTGACAGAAATGTGGGGACTAAGGTGAGAGGAGATGCCATTGACAGAAATGTGGGGACTAAGGTGAGAGGAGATGCCATTGACAGAAATGTGGAAACTAAGGTGAGAGGAGATGCCATTGACAGAAATGTGGGGACTGAGGTGAGAGGAGATGCCATTGACAGAAATGTGGGGACTAAGGTGAGAGGAGATGCCATTGACAGAAATGTGGGGACTAAGGTGAGAGGAGATGCCATTGACAGAACTGTTGGGACTGAGGTGAGAAAAGATGCCATTGACAGAACTGTTGGGGCTAGGTGAGAGGAGATGCCATTGACAGAACTGTTGGGGTGGAGAAAGAGGCCATTGACAGAACTGTTGTGAGCTTGTGCGAGGAATTGCCTTTGACAGAACTGTTGGGACTGAGGTGAGAGGAGATGCCATTGACAGAACTGTTGGGACTAAGGTGAGAGGAGATGCCATTGACAGAACTGTTGGACTAGGTGAGAGACGATCCATTGACAGACTGTTGACTGAGGTGAGGGAGATGCCTTGACAGAACGTTGGGAGCTAGTGAGAGGAGATGCCATGTGACTAACTGTTTGGGACTAGGTGAGAGGAGATGCCATTTACAGAACTGTTTTGGGACTAAGGTGAAAGGAGATGCCTTGAAATAACTGTTGGGCTAGGTGAGAGGAGATTCCATGGACAAAATGTGGGGACTAAGGTGAAGGAGTATGCCATTGACAGAAAATTTGGGGACTAAGGTGAGAAGGAGATCCATTGGACAGAAATGTGGGGACTAATGTGAAGGAGATGCCATTGACAAAACGTGGGGCCTAGGGTGAGAGGAGATGCCATTGCATAACTGTTTGCTAGGGTGTATGAGATACCCCCGGGAAGGTTAACCTTGTCAACAAATGCCCGCAGAAGTCGGAATGTGTCGGCCTAACGGCGCAAGAACGCAGCTCTGCTGTAAACAGGCACAAGCAATCACGTCCGGAAAAAAACTCCGGAATGAACGCAGAAGAAGAAGAATGGAGATAATGTTGACAGAGAAATGAATGAGGATACTAGAAATGATTCAGGCTTTGTGATATATTGATAGTATTATAAGGGGTCTGGAGGAGAGTTTATATTTTTCACAGCTAAGAGAGAGAGAGGATAGATAATGTTGGCTGAACTTTCATCTATGACAAGATGAAATACTGTTTGTTGAGAGAATGGGAGAGTACATACTGTTAGAATTTGAAAATCAAGAAGATAGAAACTGAGAGACTGGGACTATGGGCCGTACTGTTTGGGATGCCATTGTGAGAGTCAGTGAGATGGGACATACTGTTGACAGAACTGGAGAGTCAGTGAGATGGGATATATTGTTAACATAACTTGAGAGTCAGTGAGATGGGACATAATGCTGACATAACTGGAGAGTCAGTGGAAACGGACCTACTGTTGACAGAACTGGAGAGTCAGTGATATGCTACCTACTGTTGACATCACTGGAGAGTCAGTGAAAACGGACCTTTTTTTTTCATATCCTTTACAGGACATCGCTGTCAACACCAGCATCTTTCAGCTGTATGTTGATTTCTTGGCAAGATTACGCTCAGTAGTTTGCCATTGCTTTCTGAGCGGCCGGCTCACATACCCCGTAAGTTACCGATGCGATTCGAACCACTGCTGATTCTCACCGTCATCACGTTACCTACGTGATTCTCACCGTCATCACGTTACCTACGAGAGTATACGAGATTACGGAGAAAAGTCGCTAACCTCTAAGCCACGAAGCCGGTGAAAACGGACCTACTGTTGACAAAATTGCATCATTATATATTGACTGACCATTGCGTGCACGATTGAAGTGATCAATTGATGTATAACATAATTATCAACCACATAACAAGTATTATATTTTTCAGTAACTTAATGGAACTAAAAAACTGTTAGCAGCTCTTTCTTTGCCAACATAAGTCTTTTTAAAATGATTCAATCTTTGAATCTGCATTTTTATAAAACACTAATACTGTTTGTACTGTATTTGTTGAAGGATCACAGGATCTGAATAATGATTTCTTTGCCTACGGGGCTAGCCCATTCCATGTTGTGCAATCTATAATGTACAAAATAGAAAGACTGAATGATTGCAACAGCCTTGGGTGTGTCATGTTTGATCCTTTCAAGTGAGGTGCTCGCTCGCCCTCAACCTTGCCCTCCAGTGAGGGCAAGCGAACAAGAGGTAGACAAAGATACAAATGGGAAGATAACATAAAGCGATGGACGAACATCAGCCTGACAGAATGTACAGTCAGGGCGAGAGACAGACAGTGTTGGAGGTCCACTGTTGGATCAATAAAGCAATACTCTAAATGTCCACCTGCCGGAGCTTCCATCCTAGACCAGTTGCCTACCAAGGCTTAGGGTCTGGCCTGCCCTGCTTGACATCTAGTCTTTAGGTTGCATTTCTTTGCGCTAAGGTAAGGTAGATGAGACTTCTTCCCCCTGCCTCCTGGGCTATTTCGCTAGCATCAATCTAATACATAAACCCAGTGGGACATGAGTGAAGAAAACGGGTGTGTGTGTTTTATATATATATATATATATATATAATATATATATATATATATATATATACACACACACACACACACACACACACACACACACACCCACCCCCCCCCCCCCCCCCCCATATGTCCTGTTTTCTCCACATTAAATCGAATGCAAATGTACACATTTAGTATGGGAACCATGGATCTAGAACAAGCACATATGACAAGATACAGCCAAATGTTGACCACACTGACCTTCCTGTCATGTCAGAAGAGAGAAAACTGAGTGTATGAGAGAGAGAGAGAGACACACACACACACACACCCCCCTGTGTGAGAGGGTTGACATCCTGGTTGGAGAAGCAACAAATGGCAGCAGAGTGCTTCAGGTTCTAATCTCACCTACACTCACTGTGAGTGACATCTGCCTGACATATATACATTGTAGTGGAGTTAAAAACAAGGCTAGACATAGAAAGCTCAGAGGATAGTTTCCGCCGGAGTCAAAAGGCAATCCAGCAATCAACACGGCCTCAGCACGGAAAAGTTTACAACAGACACAAGCATCTTCTATTCCAGGCAGTGACAATTGGACAAACATGTGTCTGTGTGAAGAGGGTAAACACATTGTGAGGGGTCTTTGGCAGTGCAGAGGGGCGTCTGACCCCGCTCCAGAGAAAGAGGCAGTGTATGCTGATGAGGGGAATCTGATTCTGAAAAGGGGGGACATTATACTGACAAATCCCCTCTGCTGTGTGTCCACCGTGACGAGGTAGAGGGGCTTGCGCGTTCCAATGACCCCAAGAGCTATGCCGACGGTAGCACAGCTACTGGTAGGGTCACCTATGTCGGACATGTCAAGGGAGAGGGACCAGACCAAGCGACACACAAACCTGCTGCCTTGTAGGTAGACTGGGGACAGTCAAAGGCTAGGGAAAGCACCCCGAAAAATGCTTGTCGAAATCGGATGTACTGAGCCACAGGCTTGACAAAGCAGTGCAACGTAACTTGATTCATGATGTCACAATTTAAAATTAATCGTTATGGTGCTAATCCCGCGAAGTCCCATCAGGCGGTGATAGTGCCGGGCCCCCTGCCTCGAGGGGGTCCACCCATGACTACTGGTGGTCACCTTCCCCTGTGCTGTGGAGTCAAGGCACAGAGGAGTAGGTTAAGAGCTATTGACCAAACACCCCGGACACTCAACATACTACAGTGGAATGCCGAAGGAGTTTATAACAAGAAAGTCTCCCTAACACAGCGTCTTCATAAAGATAGAATAGATGTGGCATGCATTCAAGAGACACACCTCAATGCCAATCGCAAATTCTCAGTCAGAGGATACCAGGCCACACGTTTTGACCGCGAAGGACACAAAGGAGGAGTTCTAATACTTATACGAAATACAATACCTTGCAGCGAAGTATCTTTGATCTCTGACAACCAAACGGAAATTATAGGTGTTGATATAATGACAAATGACGTGAAAATAAGAATTTACAATCTTATAGCCCAGCAGATAAGGACCTTACACTCTCAAACATGAAAATAACTGACACAAACTGCATTATTGTCGGAGACTTTAATAGCCGTTCAGAAAGATGGGGATACCCAGATACTGACAAAAGAGGAGATGAAGTGGAGGACTGGGAAATAGACTCAAATCTCCATCTACTCAACAAAGCGGATGACACACCGAGCTTCTACTCCAGAAGATGGTTTACCACTTCTACTCCAGACTTAGCTTTCTGCACAGGAGACATCCTCCACAAAATCGATCGCCATGTGCTTGACCAATTAGCAGGTAGTGACCACAGACCAATCAAGCTTGTAATGAATATGGAGTATGTTCCACAGGAGCAAAAGCCTTTGCCCCGCTGGAATTACAAACGAGCAGATTGGGACAGATTTGCCATACTAACAGACAAATATTGTGAAAACATAAATACACGATATGGCAACATGAAGCAAATGGTGGAAAGTCTAAACAGAGCAATAATACAGGCGGCCACTGAGTCTATTCCTAGAGGAGCGAGGAGAAATTACAAACCATACTGGACTGAAGAACTACAAATCTTGGAGGACAAAGCTGAAGATGCCAGGAAGACAGCAGAGAGAGAACAAACAACTGAAGCGAACATCTCTCTCAAAGCCATCGCAGCAAAATATAAAAGAACAGTAAATCAAACAACAAGAGATTGTTGGAGGGAAAAAACAGAAAACCTGAATTTTGACAAGGATGGAAACAAACTATGGAAACTAGTGACAGCCATGAACAATGAAGGACCTAAAAACAAACAAATAACAATTAAATAAGGAAATGCCTTGCTTACAGGAAAAAAGGCTGCAAATGCACTAATGGAACACTATGCCAGTGCAAACCACATTGATATACAACCGAACAGAAGAAAGCAATCAAAGACACAAACAGATACATCATAGTAATACAGAGACAGCAGCAGAATATATGATGGCAAATCTAACAATAGAAGAAATGGAACAGGCAATGAATACCCTAAAAAAGAAGAAATCACCAGGAAAGGATGGTAATCACAAATGAAATGCTAATAGGACTAGTCACTAAGGCAAAAAAGAAACTACTAGCAATCCTAAATTACAGCTGGAAGAGAAGACTAGTCCCACAGGCATGTAAGGAAGCTATACTAATACCAGTCCCAAAGAAAGGAAAAGACCTGGAAGAACCAAATGGCTATCGACCTATCAGTCTACTTAGCTGTGTAGGAAAATTAATGGGATGCATTATCAATGGCAGGCTAACATGGCATCTGGAAGAAAACAAACTCTTAACACCACACCAAGCAGGATTCAGAAAGTACAGATCCACTGAAGATCAAATAACCTATATAGCTCAGGAAATAGAGGATACCTTCCAAGAGAAAAAAACACACACTAGCGGTCTGGATAGATTTAGAAAAAGCATTTGATAAAGTATGGAAGGATGGACTGAAAGTAAAACTGCAAAAAAATGCATGTTTGTGGGAAAATGTATAAATGGACCTTGAGAACAGAACTGCCAGGATAAAAGTACAAGGACAAACCAGCAAAATGATGCTGTTGGAGCAAGGTATCCCCCAAGGAGGAGTTCTGTCACCAACATTATTCCTAGCATATATAAATGACATCACTGAAAATTTTCCAGCCAGAGTACACACATCATCCTTTGCAGATGACCTAGCCATATGGACATCTGAAGAATATATTAGTGCAGCTAACAGCAGAATACAGCAAGCCTTATTAGCGCTAGAGGACTGGTCAAAATCATGGCTAGTGAAGATAAGTGAGGAGAAAACAACATGCACAGTGTTCTCCCTCTCAAATAAAACTCAGCAACTTAAGCTGGTATTGAATGGAAAAATATTGCGCCATGAAGAAAATCCAAACTATCTAGGAGTCACCTTTGATCGTCGCCTGACATGGAAGACACAGGTTGAGAAAAATCGAACAAGAGCAAGGCAAAGAATGGCAATCATGAAAAAGCTTGCTGGTACAACGTGGGGAGCACATGAGAAAGTTCTCAAGAAGTTATATACTGGACGGGTGAGGCCAGTACTGGAATATAGCATTGCAGCTTGGGCAACAGCAGCTAAGTCAAACAGCTAAGCAGCAGCAAAATCAAGGAATGCGAATCGTAACTGGAAGCCTGAAGACAACGCCTATTAATGATGCTGCGGAAAGAGACAAAACCATATGGGATAAAACCCGGTGCAATGAAGTCGACCCTGTCGACTTTTAAGCGACTTTAAGCCTATTAATGAACTAGAAAAGATCACTTGTTTACAACCAATGCAGGATAGAAGAGATAGCAGAGCCCAGCAACAAGCTGAAAAATTCAGAAGATTGACCGACGACCCTTTGTATAGCAGGTTTAATGGTTTTGGAAAAGGAAGACTGAAGCGTGGCAACTTTGTAGAAACTGCAAAACGAAAGATTAGGGCAGTTCCCATACTTGACATATCAACAGTCAAACCCATTTACAATGCACACAAGTTCCCAGCTTGGAGACAACAGCAACTGCCTGAGATGATAGAAAACATTCCTGGTATTGAGAAAAAGAACACTCAGAATGAAACCGAAAGAAGAAAAATAACCCTAAACTACATAAAAGAACATTACCTAAGCAGCAATTAGACCCATGCGTATACAGATGGATGAGCCAAAAATTCAATAGAAAATGGAGGATGAGGAATTCTCCTAAATTTAAAAAATGGAATGGAAAAAAAAAAAAACACAGTCAGTGGCAACTGGAAAATTTTCAAGTAACTTCAAAGTGGAGGTAGAGGCTTTGAAAACTGCAGCAGAAATGCTCTTGATGGAGGAAAATAAAGAGAAGCAAATAGCTATCTTCACAGATGCAAAGTCAGCTGTCTCAATACTGAAGAGCAAAAACGGCACAGAACTAGCTGACCTAAGAGCATCAGCACACCGGTTGTTTAAGAACACGCTTTCTTATCCATTCGGCCATGCTGACCTACACGAAAGTATATAAAACCTATACTGTTTTGTGCATGTGAAACACGCACAATAAGCAGACAATTCTTCTTCTTCAGCGTTCCGAGCCATTGAGGTTCTTTGCTGCAGATACAATCCGTCTCCATTCGTCTCTCTGGTTGGCCTTCTCTTGCCAGTCGTTGATTCCAAGTGCTTGTAGGTCTGTATATATATTATCTCTCCACTGTCTTCTTGGTCTACCTCGGGGTCTACGGTCATTTATTTCATGAGTGTAAGCGAGTTTTGTTTCCCTATTTTCTTCCATTCTTTCTATTCTTCCTGCCATGCTGTATCTCGGGGTGTAGAGTAAATTCCAAAAGAACTGTGTAAATAAATCAACTCGGCTCGAACGCAACGGCAGATGAGAAGCCGAACCAACAAAATTGACGAAATCCAGACAATTACCTTCTTACAGTTGTGACGCCGTTTATTGTGTAGCGCACAAGCTTGCCACAATACTAAATAATAATTAAATGTAGCTTACGTAACCTATTCTGTCTAGGTTGGGCCGTAAGAATAACATATTTCAGATCCCTGATTGTTACAAAGCCACACCTGTTTGAAGATCAACAATGTCCTTGTTCGTCCTCGCGGAAACCTTCTGTCACTCCGCTCCAATGTGCTTCGTGCCGCTTCGCAGAAATCTAGTTTACTGCGTCTGCCTGCTTATTCATTCGTGTCCACAATAAGCGTTGCTTCAATGGCTTGTCTCTTCTATTTCTAAGCATTCCTTCAGCCACTGAAGTGCCATTAAGCCAAATATTTAGCCGACCTATGGTAGCAGAATTAACATGAGCTGCCGCCTTGTTGAAAATTCCCAAGTAGTCTGTTGTTTCTATTGACATTGCCGTGTGACGATTCTGTGTTGTCACGTCATTTCCTAGCGTTTCTGTTCTGGGATTCTTTACTCTATCTAATTTACGTCATTGTGTCGCACTTGCTCCTTGGCAGTATTCCCCCTCCCCTTTGAAAATGAAGCAATCATTTTTAACTGACGAAAATTAAATTCACCTGACAAGTAGCAGTGCAGACATAATGAGCCCTATAAACAGACAATATGAGAAAAAAATCTAATGGCAGTGGAAATGTAGTTTCTAAGGAGAATACAAATAATACCATGGTAGGACAGAAATACCAGTTAGCAAGTCCTACAAGAAACACATGAAAATCATAAGCCGTAAACTGATTAGAGACATTATGCGTAGACAGACAAGATGTTTTGGGTACATTTTGGGGAGAAATAAACTGGACAGTTGAGTTTAGGTGAGCTAAGAAATTGGACATCACTGAACTCAGGACACTCCTATACGCGCTCCGTCCCCATGTTCAACAGCCAGCGAAGAGTCACACTACTAATCTTTCCAACCGCTATCTGATTGAAAGTTCTTCTGGTCTTCCCTCTCAGTTTTGGGATTCTTCCAGAACCCCTGCCGATCCCCCGATATATTTTTCTTTCCACATGCAGGTTCCCAGTCTGTTCCCCCACCTTCTTCACCTGGTCCTACAAGCGCTTGACCACCTCTCCCTTGTCCATAGGTAATCTACCACTAAGAGGTGCATTCTCTGCCAGCCTATCAGCCTATTCATTCCCCCGCACTCCCACATAGCCAGGGCAAAAAAATACATACAATTCTCGCACTCTGTGACCTCTGAAGCGAGGAAAGCCATTCCGCATGAAACATTCCTTTCTCCACCTTACTAAATAAAATCAGTGGATCTGCAGTAAAGAACCCCAGTAAAGAACCCTTATAGAACCCCAGCTAAGCGAAACACAACTTGGAGTTAGAAAAAACAAAGGATGCTCAGATGCCATTTTTGCTCTCAGACAACTTATAGAAAAATCAATCGAATTCAATGAAACACTATACTTAGCCTTTGTCGACCAAGAAAAGGGATTTCTTCTTCTTCGTTCATCCGGAGTTTTTTTTCGGATGTGATTGCGTTGTGCCTGTTTACAGCAGAGCTGCGTTCTTGCGCCGTTAGGCCGACACATTCGACTGCTGCGGGCATTTGTTGACCGGGTTAACCTTCCCGGGGGAAAAGGGATTTGATAGAGTAGATAGAAACAAGCCTTGGGAAATCCTTAAACAATATGGAATGATTACACATCTAACAAACCGGTGTAGAAGCTTATACGACAACAGTGAATACATAATGAGAGCAACTGGAGGACACTGTCACAAAAAATGCCTGGAGGATGCAACCAGGAGAGATATATTTTGCCAGGAAAAGGAAGACTTTTTCAGCCGCGCAGACACAGTAACCTAGCTAGCAGCTGGGAGAAGATTGTGTTATGGCCGGCTGGCAAGAACGTCTGTCTGGCTGCAGTAAAAGGAAGAATTGGTGCCAGTCTCAACATACAGTTTGAAGACTGTAGACATAACGTCCCCAGATTGGACTAGGTTCCACACTTCTAACTGCATTTCAAAATGAAAGGTAAGAGTGCTATCAGTAGTCCATTTATTTGGTCGAAAATCGCTATCGGCCGAGGTGGTTTGCATGAAGCAAATAGTTGCACAGAGGTCAAGGTCGAGCATGTAACTGTCTCCAACAAACAGGCTTGTTGACCTGACCCCATTTTCATCAGGCCTGTCTTGAACAGTTTGTAATGCAGTGAAGGTGCCGGTATTACACGCCTATCTCGCCCGTCAGACATGGCTGGGGGGAAATAGGAGTGTCCTAAATGTTGATGATTTGATGGCACTACTGGGCCACCTTTGAACTCAAACGTAGTCGACAAAACCGGAAGTCGGTGACGGCGTAACTAAAAGCTATCGTGTAGGATATCCTCCGACTCGGCCGGTCAAGACGAATCTCATGGGAATGTCCACAGTTGAATCGACGGGCATTTGAGCGATCCCGCGCGTGTCGAAGTTTGTATCTTTTGGCGGGGCGACTGCTGGGTTTTTCTTTTCCTTCCTCATACACTTTATGTTCAACATCTCCTTGAGGAACTATCAACCTAATCTACAGTAGGTTCCTATGAGGAGAACAACGGGGAGGGGAAAGAAGGAGAAATGATGCTACTGACATGTTCTGATGGTTGCAGGGGTGAGGAACTGGGGAAAGCAGGACCACCTGGGAAGAGTTGGAAGGGGGTTTTGCCAACGGCCCTCCTTCAGGGCCATCTTGCCTATGGGTACTGTAGACCCTCTAACCCTGTATGTCATTAGAAGACTTCCACTGGGGGGGGGGCAGATACTCATGATTAGTCACCGTGGGTTCACTCTATCCCCGGTCCAGGGAAACAGATGGTCTATTCCGCTACTTGTCAGACCCCAGACCTTCTTCCTCTGACCCTGAGGCATGGCCTGTAATTGAACCACCGCCCACCTTAGGGAGGTGATTCCCTATCTGAGTACATGGAATCAGTGTATCTCCATATGATGAGTCGTGGTCACGTGATTCTCACTGAGGGTTACCTGTGTCATTTTTCCAGATTCTACCTTCCGGAGAGGAGTGAAGGACAGTCAGTAAAACCATCATTCTGTGTCAACATCAGCAGTCTGGACAGACCAGCTAACGTGAGGTGATCCTACCGCCCACCACCCGGTCAGTCATATATGCCCTCAGGGCATATCCAGGATAAGTCATCCACCATTCAAAACTAAGGCTGCTGGGCAAGTATGGTTTGTGTAATCGTCCAGCTGTGCCACACTAGTTCACACGGATGATATTCTTGATCGTGAATATAGCTATAGACTTTAGGCTATTGGGACTTTAACCAGGAACAATGTTCTAATGTAAATTTAGCACTGGACATTGTGCTTTGCTATACTGTAATTCAGAAACTGTGCTACTATCAGTATATTGTTGAGTTGGTGCCACTGTTGGTAGAGCAATGAACTTTCGGATTAAGTTATACCTTTTATAGAGGCACCTACCTGATGGGATGTGAATGGAAATTCAGAGTTTCATTTGGACACATGCTCAGATGTCCCAGTGTCATTATCCTAACGGGCTGACAACTCGGAGAAGGTGCTATGTGGTCAAAGACTTCTCACATTCCACGTTCCTATTCTCACTCTTTTTCTTAGTCTGACACAAGGGATTTCCTTAGTAACACAGTCAGGATTAACTCCGTCATCACGATTACTAGTACTGGTCCCTGAGTCACACTCTTCCCCAGTGTTATCTGATCTGCCTGGCCTGGGGGTCTTGCCACCAGATCTCTTTCTTATTATGTTTTCTGTCATAGTTGATATGGTTTCTTGGCAAGTTTTGCAGAAGGTAGTTTATGTATTATAGTTAGACACGTTAAGAAGTTTGGATTCATAAAATAGTGATTTTTGATTTAAAGAAAGGAAGAAAAAAAAAATTAAATTGGTATGTGATAATCTTTTGGGACAACAGGAACTTCAAAACCACCACATCTTGAGCAGAATGATAAGCTCAGGTTTGCAAAAAGCGGTCAGAGAAATAAAAGAGTCGAAAATGATCGTAGCATCAACCACATATGCTATGGGTTGAATCAACGACGCCAGATGTGACGGAAAATATGGGTCAAGGAATAAATAACAAGGCAAATCATATACTACAATATGTAAATGATTGTGAGAGCAATACACTTTCAGAATGCACACTACCTTGACATAGTGCGTGAGGGCACGTGGAGAGGTCAAGAAGCCCATGTGAAACGAGACTGTAGAACGTGTATGAAGGATATACTAGATAGATATCCATTGCACCAATAGCGATTCGGAAACAGCATGGGGACGTCAGGGGACGTTTTTAAACTCATTGCGATGTTAGAACGTGTATGGAGGATATCAAAATAAAAGTCCCTATAGATATTCATTGCACTCATAGCGATTTCGTAGCAGCCTAAAACATGGTTGAGGGACTGCATGGGGACCCCCAGGGGACGTTTTGAAACTCATAGCAAGGTTAGACCTCGCCCCTCCCAGGCTGAGGCTACACGTCATAGGGACTCAAAAGGACGTGCCCGATTTAAATAATTTTCTTTTGTTAGTGTTGTGTTGTATTTCTGATATAGTTCATATGCTACACTTCATTCCAGAGTACATGTATGAATATGTTGAGTATACTATGCCTATGGAAGACCATGGTTATAAAAGGTAATGCACAAAACAAAGTCTTTGCAGACTTATGGCGAGTTGGTTAACAATGAAGGTTGAATAATGACATATAAATGGTCAAATGTTATATGGCCACCAGTGACGCTACAAACCTACAATATGCTAGACGTTGAATTATATAGTAGAGATGTGGAATTAAGGCTTTATTTCATAAAGTTCCATGATAAAGAAGTCAGAACAGTATTGATATAAGACATTTGACTCAGATAAAGATCGAGTCGATAATGTTAGAATATTTTCTTGTAGACAGCAGGAATTTTTGGTTCCACAGATTTTCAAAGTAGAATTTACAATGGTTGATTACAGAAAAAAAAAATTTTGCAAAATATTTGTTTAACTAAACCGGGGGTGAGTGCCATGGTCCAGTTGATACAGGTTGGGAACATGGCATGAGTCGTATTAAGCATGGTCAACGGAAGGAGATCGTGCGAGGTGGGTGACCTAACATGGCATGAGACGTATTAAGCATGGTCAACAGAAGGAGATCGTGCGAGGTGGGTGACCTAACATGGCATGAGACGTATTAAGCATGGTCAACAGAAGGAGATCGTGCGAGGTGGGTGACCTAACATGGCATGAGACGTATTAAGCGCGGTCAACGGAAGGAGATCGTGCGAGGTGACCTATCACGACATTGGTCACGAACACGTGAAAAGCAGACTAGACGTTTTGTGCAAGGACACGGCGTCACGTAAAGGTCAGTTGAATGAGGGCTAGTGTCAGAATAGGGCCTAGTCTGAGTTAACAGAGCATGGCTAAAATTATGCCGCTCTTTTATAATAGCATGTCTAAGTACTGTTATGTATTTCTGTGAAAACTCAAAGAGCAAATGGTTTGTTAGCGACATGTCAAGTGTAGCGTCTCAATAAAATAGACTGCGAAAAACCATCTCGGTGTCGGTTTGTACAAGTTTGGTTTCTGTAGTTAACAATTATAGACTGTACAAGTTGGAAAGGCTCAATGGTCAGCAGAAGTAGAAGTAGAGATGTCTATCAGTTACCGAACAAGCATCTCCAGAGATTTCAACGAAGCGCCACTGAACCAGGACTGTGGTGGTGCGGCAAGAACGAGATTGTCGTCCAATTATCTTAACGCACACGGCCTAGGAAATCTATGTGTTCCTCAACCAGGCCGGGTGTAAACCATCAGGTGTTTCCTGCCAACAATTGTGAAAGTAAAGAATGCCATGGGAGTTGTAATAAGGGACGAGCAAAGCAGAGCGATTCTCCGGCACCTGTGACCGACATCTCCCACACCACTACCAGTATACAATACCGTATCACAGAAACGAAAAGCTGAAGAACTGACCAAACAGTGACATCATCAGGTGACACCATCAGGTGAGTTGTCTCGCACTGTTTGTCAATCCCGTGGCTCAGTACATTCGACTCCGATGAGCATTTCATCGGGTTTATTCAACTTATAAACCTCACGGCAAGAGAAGAATACATCGAAGAAGTCGTGCGCGAACTGGAAATGATTACGTTACTGGAAGAGATCACTGCTGGATATTTACAGCACTTTAGGCATATGAAGAGACACAGCATCGTGATGATAGATGTATTGGGTGGGCACCGCGTGGAAGAGAAACGCTACGTACATACAAAATCAAGAAATGGAACAGAATATATCTGTATGAATGCACAATGTAGATATGGAACAGAAGGGCTAGAAACTCATTTTAATAGACGATAAATACAGAGATGAACATCAAGTATTTCAGCTCTTAGGGTGATCGTGAATTTTTCCTGACAGTTATCAGTGTTTTGCTGTGCTCTAATGTAATAGCCACACTGCTATTGCTATAATCTTGGGTGTGGTCGTGTCTCCTGGACTTCAATGGCCAACTGGGATTTGGTCTCATCTTTTAGCTGCAGCTCTATTTACATTGTTATAGTAAGTGAGTAACGTCCTAGCATCATTCTGGCTAAACAGGTTGACCACTATGTTACCCAGTTATCCTTATGGATTGGCCGCAGGGGTCGCAGGAGCAGGACGCACACTGGCCAACACCTTAGGAGCAGCTCTTCCTGGTATTGCCTATCCATAGACTGGATTGCCAGTCTGGCTAGAGTTCCACGAATCGCCCTGTCTGTCTTCTTCAGGTGTGAAGCTCAAGTGCTGATATTACACATGCCACTGATTCCTGAGCTTCGAAGAGCTCCCCAACACAGTCCCGTGAAGATAGAGCTCCGGTAACTACTCGCAAAGAAAACATCTTAACCAGTCTTACCGCGATAGATGCGAGCCATTTTCATGCCTCACGACCTTAGCACCAACGCAGCGGCTCTAGAGAACACTTGTCTCCAAACGTCCTTCCTACCAACCAGCCAGCCAGCCAATCAACCATCTCGATGGATACTCATTATGTGTTAATAATCATTCCGTTTCCCTTGTGTATTTTAATGTAATGATTATTCTTGCAACATGGAACAGCATTTTCTTTGTTTGTTTTTTGTTTAAACGGAGCATAATCATATATTTTTTTGTAGTCTTGCTTCGATTTCGTCAACCGACCGATACATTGATTATCTTCAAGGTAGAATGTTTCACAGTTGTGGGCAGTCGATTGATAACGGGAAATTACTTGATCGTTAGTCCTTGAACTTCAATGGCGGCAGAAAAAGGAGTCAAAGTTTTCTAATTAACTCACCCCTCACGGAGATCGCCGTAAAATGAACAATGGCTATTGTCGTGTCCTCCTTTAAAGTGTCGTCCCTGGAGTGAGGAGAGTCAACACCTACATTATAATATTTTCTTTCCTATCAATATCCTGGAGAATCCACCAGCTTCCGTCCAACACACTCCATCAGCCCATGGACACCTTTTCCTATCACTCTCTCACTGTCGTACTATGCCCCCTCTCATTCTCCCCAACGCAACATACTCAACAACTCTTGCTTCTAAAAATTAATAAAGATTAATTTATTAAAAGAAAAGTGTAACGTATATGAGACGTGTATGCGAAGAAAATGTGTGTCGTGTATTCTAATGTAAATGTATATGTCAGCCTTCAAAGTTCAGGATCAGAGTCCACTCATCATGGCAAGGATTACACGACATCACACGAGTCAGTACAATAGACCTCACCGAAGTCGTATCCTTCTCTCCAGACATGTCCTCCTCCAGGAGCTCTGATGACCATGAGATCTGAATCCCATGTAAATATAATCCGTGAAAAATACTATTATTGTTCCTAACACAACTGTTCCTAATAGTTTATAGAAACTCAGGCTTCATAATTCCGGCGCAGTGAAACAAACATGGAACACTGTCCTATGAACATGACGTTTTGTCTCTTGCTAAATGTTCTATAGTTCTCACTATTAAACAGTTATTGTCTATACTCCAATAGAGTCCTTTATTTTTGTTCTAGTCATAAGTGAACTGAATATCCATCACTACTGGTGTGTTAAAACTGGTATGACCTAAAACTCATTCGGTATTTATCCTGTAGGATACATATACCATTCAGCTCCACTGAGCAATGTTGATCATCTTCCTCTAGCATAGGCTCTTTGATAAAGTTGCTGGCCAATCTTCCTGCGCCAAACTTTATCCGGGATCGGATTTTTCCTTGGTTCCGTGTTCTTCTTTCCAACCAGAGGGAACCTGTAAAATAAATCATACAACTGGTGATAGCCTCCCCGTCACTGATCTCTATTAGATGATCGTGGCCATCGGCCTCGCTCAGAAAATACAGTGAACCTACTCTGTCAGGGACAGATGAACTGAACACATAGGTTATCATCAGGCCAAGACAAGAAAAAAAAATAACAAACAGAATGCGGAACCCCCCCCCCCCCCCCCACCAGGGAGCACCTACTGGAATATCCCAATTATCCCTCATTACTCAATTCTCAACTAGTAAAGCTTATCAACACTTCACTAATCTATTTTCAACTAACAGAGCCAAGTATCACTTCCCTACTCTAGCTAGTTTTCCACTAACAGTGCTAATCATCACACTATAGTTTTAACAAGGCTACAGTCCTATATTAATTAGGAACTAATTAGACTATATTGACTACCTTATGCAAAACCGCCTCAGTTCCGGGATGGCTGCTACACTTTGCCATAACGACACATGCTAGTTAATATTAAATTAATCTAACACTGTAGAGCTCTCCCACAAACACGTCCATCATAATCCACGGTTTTAGTTCAACACCTTTCTCCCAATCATGGTTTATGGCAAAACCTAAAATTGGTCACGTGACGGTATTGATGTCCTGCAGGTGTTATTTTGGCATATCATCCATTGTCAAGAATCTATCCTCCCTGGCTTAGTCACTGTCAGAGTTGTCATCACTTGTTTTGACATCCCCAACGAGCTAGCGAGTTACTGTATGATCCCAACAACAGTTTTCCACTAACAAGCTGCCAATCTGCGTGATGTCCGGAAACTCTACATGACAGACTGGACTGTTTTCTTCCGAGCTGAGTACTTCCGCTTTCAATCTGACCTGTTTATAAACTATCAAAGTGGTGTATTGAGTCATCATACTCACTTCCCCTACACATCTGCAGCTGTTAACTTTGTCCTGACCTGTGATGGTTGACATCTGATTGTAACCAGATCTGACGGGTTCTATCTGTATTCGAATGTTGATAAACTGTCAAAGCGATGCCAGGGATTTTCCTCACTCACCACCGAATGTTCCATATCTGTCGACCAGATGTAAACACGAGCAGCTACATTTTCTGGATTTGTTGAAACAACCCTTGGCCTCGAACATGCCGCTAATTCAGAACGCCTTTTATTCTCATCTCTGGTTAAATCAAGTAGGTCTATTATGTGACAGCTATGCGGTTGTCGTTGAGATATGTATGTGTCGGACTTAGCTCGTCTGCAGCCACGGTGTAGATTGATGTTGTCTTTATGATTGCAATGATTCTTCTCCTTCTTTTTCATCGTCTCTTACTCTCCTCCTTCTTCTTTCCCTCTTCCTACTAGTCCTCCTTTTCTCCTCTTTCATCTTCTGCTTCTTCTTGGTCCGGATTTTTGGATATATGTTGTTGCTGTTGGTACTCTTGTTACATTCGCAAATTGCCATATATGGATAAGTGTGTGTGTGTGTGTATGTGTGTGTGTGTGTGCGCGCGCGTGTGTGTGTGTCACCGTCTCAGTCACTCGTAGTCTTAGTTATGACAGGATTTGATACATGCATGAATAATCTGTCAACACAATGTACATGTGTAGGTATTTATTAACGTGAATATGCTCTACGTTAATCACAAGTAACGTTTATAACAATTTATGGCAAAATATAATACAATACTCAGCAATGCAATAGTGCGCTCTTGTATCTCAAGTTATCTCACATATTAGCGCACAGGCTATTCAATGCCACACTCTCTCAGCATTAGCAATCAGGTATTCGGTACGCTCTCTCTCTCTCACAAATATCTCATATACATCCTTCCTCAATACCCGTCTAGTCCAGTCTGTCTGTTTTTTCTCTCGGTCTGTTGTCACGTGGTACTTGACCTCGTGTTGTCCGTAATAGTTGTGCTAAGTATGATGTCTAGGTATACTGGATATCGTCCTGTCATTCGCCCGTCTGTTGAGGCTGGTGTCTCAGGTAGTCCAGTCCAAGGTTGGCTGTCATTCAAGGACAGTGTCCTGCCTATAAACCCAATGTCCTGTCTATTAAAGGGTGTATAGTCCTGTCTGCTCTACCCATGCTGTACCTATGTCATGTCCCTGTCATATGTCCTCTCTTTTCTACTTCTGGGACTCTGACACGCTCGCGTGGCTCCCCCTTGTGTCACTTATATTACACTCATAAGTGACACGTTGTCTCATATATATGTAATTAGTTTGAACCAATTCGTCAGAGGCCTCAGGGAGTCACTAAGTCGTCATGGTTTCTGTAGGTTGGGGGGATCGCAACTGTAGTTTGTAAAAGGTCTGATCTACTGTCGAAACACAAACCAAATGGTGTATGTTCAGTGGTGTATTCTTGGTCAGTTGACAAAGAGTCTATATCTCTAGCTCATTTCACTACTGGGGACTGTTACCGGACCAAGGTATCGTTGACTTATATTCTTGGAGTGAACCTCAAATAGCAACCCTCTCAAGCACCAAACAGTGATACGGAAATGGTCTCTTTTTATGGAGACTCGTCAAGGGAAATATTATTACCCCTGGTCCCCGTAAAATGGCTATTCAACCTATTGTCCAAGACGTATGAACAAACTGTTATACCCCTGTCTAGCTTCCGCTATTTTGGGCAGTGATTCTATGTAGTAGCATGTGTTTCCCCTTTAAGAACTGCTTATGTCCCCTGGTATATGTTGGAAAGTCTCCCGTTCCCCATTATAATGGGTGACGTACTTTATTTGTTAGTGTGGCGTTTGTGTACGATGTATTGTAACAATTTGCCTGTTAATTACAAACATATGTGTATGTTTATAATACGTGTAGTAAATTTCTCTAAGTGTAAATAGTTTGGTTCTCACAGTTCATGAATGATTGCATATTCATAATTCATGAGATGGAACAACAAACTATGATCCTTAGATACATGCCCCCCTCTGCCGTGCGTCCACCTTGACGAGGTAGAGGGGCTTGCGCGTTCCAATGACCCCAAGAGCTATGCCGACGGTAGCACAGCTACTGGTAGGGTCACCCATGTCGGACAGGTCAAGGGAGAGGGACCAGACCAAGCGACGTACAAACCTGCTGCCTTGTAGGTAGACTGGGGACAGTCAAAGGCTAGGGAAAGCATCCCGAACAAATGCTTGTCGAAATCGGATGTACTGAGCCACAGGCTTGACAAAGAAGTGCAACGTAACTTTATCATTTCATGATGCCACAGATGAAAATTAATCGTTATGGTGCTAATCCCGTGAAGTCCCATCAGGCGGTGATAGTGCCGGGCCCCCTGCCTCGAGGGGGTCCACCCATGACTACTGGTGGTCACCTTCCCCTGTGCTGTGGAGTCAAGGCACAGAGGAGTAGGTTAAGAGCTATTGACCAAACACCCCGGACACTCAACATACTACAATGGAATGCAGAAGGAGTTTATAACAAGAAAGCCTCCCTAACACAGCGTCTTCATAAAGATAGAATAGATGTGGCATGCATTCAAGAGACACACCTCAACGCCAATCGCACATTTTCAGTTCAGGGATATCAGGCCACACGTTTCGACCGCGAAGGACACAAAGGAGGAGTTGTAATACTTACACGAAATACAATACCTTGCAGCGAAGTATCTGTGATCTCTGACAACCAAACAGAAATTATAGGTGTTGATATAATGATAAAGGACATGAAAATAAGAATTTACAATCTGTATAGCCCGGCAGATAAGGATCTTACACTCTCAAACATGGAAATAACTGACACAAATTGCATTGTTGTCGGAGACTTTAATAGCCGTTCAGAAAGATGGGGATACCCAGATACTGACAAAAGAGGAGATGAAGTGGAGGACTGGGAAATAGACTCAAATCTCCATCTACTCAACAAAGCGGATGACACACCGAGCTTCTACTCCAGAAGATGGCTTACCACTTCTACTCCAGACTTAGCTTTCTGCACAGGAGACATCCTCCACAAAATCGATCGCCATGTGCTTGACCAATTAGCAGGTAGTGACCACAGACCAATCAAGCTTGTAATAAATATGGAGTATGTTCCACAGGAGCAAAAGCCTTTGCCCCGCTGGAATTACAAACGAGCAGATTGGGACAGATTTGCCATACTAACAGACAAATATTGTGAAAACATAAATACACGATATGGCAACATGAAGCAAATGGTGGAAAGTCTAAACAGAGCAATAATACAGGCGGCCACTGAGTCTATTCCAAGAGGAGCGAGGAAAAATTACAAACCATACTGGACTGAAGAACTACAAATTTTGGAGGACAAAGTTGAAGATGCTAGGAAGACCGCAGAGAGAGAACAAACAACTGAAGCGAACATCTCTCTCAAAGCCATCTCAGCAAAATATAAAAGAACAGTAAATCAAACAACAAGAGATTGTTGGAGGAAAAAAACAGAAAACCTGAATTTTGACAGGGATGGAAACAAACTATGGAAACTAGTGAAAGCCATGAACAATGAAGGACCTAGAAACAAACAAATAACTATTAAACAAGGAAATGCCTTGCTTACAGGAAAAAAGGCTGCAAATGCACTAATGGAACACTATGCCAGTGCAAACCACATTGATATTACAGCCGAACAGAAGAAAGCAATCAAAGATAAACAGATACATCATAGATATACAGAGACAGCAGCAGAATATATGATGGCAAATCTAACAATGGAAGAAATGGAACAGGCAATGAATACCCTAAAAAAGAAGACATCACCAGGAAAGGATGGAATCACAAATGAAATGCTAATAGGACTAGGCACTAAGGCAAAAAAGAAACTACTAGCAGTCCTAAATTACAGCTGGAAGAGGGGAATAGTCCCACAGGCATGGAAGGAAGCTATACTAATACCAGTCCCAAAGAAAGGAAAAGACCTGGAAGAACCAAATGGCTATCGACCTATCAGTCTTCTTAGCTGTGTAGGAAAATTAATGGAACGCATTATCAATGGCAGGCTAACATGGCATCTGGAAGAAAACCAACTCTTAACACCTCACCAAGCAGGATTCAGAAAGTACAGATCCACTGAAGATCAAATAACCTATATAGCTCAGGAAATAGAGGATGCCTTCCAAGAGAAAAAGCACACACTAGCGGTCTGGATAGATTTAGAAAAAGCATTTGATAAAGTATGGAAGGAAGGACTGAAAGTAAAACTGCAAAAAATGCATGTTTGTGGGAAAATGTACAAATGGATCAGCCACTACCTTGAGAACAGAACTGCCAGGACAAAAGTACAAGGACAAACCAGCAAAATGATGCTATTGGAGCAAGGTGTCCCCCAAGGAGGAGTTCTTTCACCAACATTATTCCTAGCATATATAAACGACATCACGGAAAATTTTCCAGCCAGAGTACACACATCATCCTTTGCAGATGACCTAGCCATATGGACATCTGAAGAATATATTAGTACAGCTAACAGCAGAATACAGCAAGCCCTATTAGAGCTAGAGGACTGGTCAAAATCATGGCTAGTGAAGATAAGTGAGGAGAAAACAACATGCACAGTGTTCTCCCTCTCAACTAAAACTCAGCAACCTAAGCTGGTATTGAATGGAAAAATATTGCGCCATGAAGAAAATCCAAACTATCTAGGAGTCACCTTTGATCGTCGCCTGACATGGAAGACACAGGTTGAGAAAAATCGAACAAGAGCAAGGCAAAGAATGGCAATCATGAAAAAGCTTGCTGGTACAACGTGGGGAGCAGATGAGAAAGTTCTCAAGAAGTTATATACTGGACGGGTGAGGCCAGTACTGGAATATGGCATTGCAGCTTGGGCAACAGCAGCTAAGTCAAACTTTAACAAAATAAGTAGAGTCCAAAATCAAGGGATGCGAATCATAACTGGAAGCCTGAAGACAACGCCTATTAATGAATTAGAAAAGATCACTTGTTTACAACCAATGCAGGATAGAAGAGATAGCAGAGCCCAGCAACAAGCTGAAAAATTTAGAAGATTGACAGACCACCCTATGTATAAAAGGTTTAGTGGTTTTGGAAAGGGAAGACTGAAGCGTAGCAACTTTGTAGAAACTGCAAAACGAAAGATTAGGGCAGATCCCATACTTAACATATCAACAGTCAAACCCATTTACAATGCAGACAAGTTCCCAGCTTGGAGACAGCAGCAACTGCCTGAGATGATAGAAAACATTCCTGGTATTGAGAAAAAGAACACTCAGCATGAAACCGAAAGAAGAGAAATAACCCTAAACTACATAAAAGAACATTACCCAAGCAGCAATTGGACCCATGCATATACAGATGGATCAGCCAAAAATTCAGTAGAGAATGGAGGAGGAGGAATTCTCCTAAATTTAAAAAATGGAGTGAAAAAAACACATTCAGTGGCAACTGGAAAGTTCTCAAGTAACTTCAAAGCGGAGGTAGAGGCTTTGAAAACTGCAGCAGAAATGCTCTTGATGGAGGAAAATAAAGAGACGCAAATAGCTATCTTCACAGATGCAAAGTCAGCTGTCTCAATACTGAAGAGCAAAAACAGCACAGAACTAGCTGACCTAAGAGCAGCACTCCATGGTCTATGCCAGAAATCCAAAAAAGTTATAATACAGTGGATCCCATCACATTGCAGTATACCTGGAAATGAAGAGGCTGACAGACTGGCAAAAGAGGGCGGACGACTACCACAGCCTGACATAGACATAACCTATAATGAGGCAAAGAGGTTGATAAAAAGCACTTATAGAACCAAATGGGAATCAGAGCATCCAGGCCACCAGAAGGATGATGCATATTACAAACTCGACAGAAGAGAACAAGTAGCAATCTTCAGACTCCGCACAGGACATAACAGGCTGAAATACCACTTGTTCAACAAACTAAAGATAGGAGATACAGATGAATGTAATTGTGGAACTGGTAAAATGACAGCTAAACATTTGCTGCAAGAGTGCCCAATATATGCAGAACAGAGAAAGATATTTTGGCCCACACCTGCTTCATTCGAGGACAAGCTCTATGGAGATATCAACAAGCTCAAGTCGACTGCAGCTTACTTTAACTGTATTCAGGTTGACATTTAAATGTACATTAAGAAGTATTTAGACTGCCACACTTCATACCACAGGCATGTCGGTTACACAAGCCTCCCAGAGGCATGAAATGGAATATTGCTTGGATAGCAAATCCATTACGTGGAAAGTCCGAATAGAAAGCTCACTGTGTGGGCTTCATAAAAGGTGGAAAAAGTGTCCTAGTGGCACAAAATGGAATATTGCTTGGATAGCAAATCCATTACGTGGAAAGTCCGAATCGAAAGCTCACTGCGTGGATGTCATCTGCAAACAGCATTCTTCTGGCTTCTGGAAGAACAGCCTATGGTGAACGGAAGGCCCAATATACGGAAGTGAGGCTAAGCAGCCATGTGCAGGACGTGACGATTCCTTGGGTGAGCCCAGTACCAGAGCGCTGTGTGTTGGCTCTGCAATTATGGAAGCCTCCTTGGATGGCGGGGAATGCCCATGGTCTGCCCCTGCCTTCCCTTGAGGGCCGACCAGGATGCCGCTGGCTGTTCTATATGGGCCAGCTGGGATGGGAGATAACACCGCAACAGTGAGTCTAACGTCCTAAGAAACCCCCCGGGAAGGTTAACCCGGTCAACAAATGCCCGCAGAAGTCGGATGTGTCTGCCTAACGGCGCAAGAACGCAGCTCTGCTGTAAACAGGCACAACGCAATCACGTCCGAAAAAAAACTCCGGATGAACGAAGAAGAAGAAGAAGAAGATACATGCCTATAGGTCTAATGTAATTGTAACTGTTACACATATAAAATTGACACAAAGCACATGTGTTGTAGATGACGAATAATATATATATAACATTGAGTCAAATGTGCGTCGCATCTCGCACATTGCTTTTCACTCCCTCAATTTTAATACATTTATAATGTCTTTCGTACATATTTTCTCACACAATCACACTGCATGTTCCTATTAAAAATATATATGAAGTTAAGGTAATATATATATTAAGGTAAGGTAATAAGTATTAAGTTAAGGTAATATTATGCCCTTGAAAAATGAATCTATTAAGTTGGAAAAATTTACTGAAGAAGGCATATGACTTGTAAGCTTTCCTTATAGTTTTAACATTTTAGTATTTAAATATATACAATGTGTTTTAAATAGCATTAATAGTTTAAGTACACAAAACGGTCATAAATTTAGAATTCGTACAGTCATAAGGAAATCCTGTCCTAAACTAAATAAATACGTATAATATGTTTGTCTTGTGTTTCTTGTGGGAAAATCTATCTACTAAACCTATTATGAATAAATAACTAAATAAATAATTCAATTAGCACTGTTCTATCTGTGTATGATTTCGAAAAATAACTAACACAGTTCTGTCACTGTTTGTGAAACTACATAAAATATCATAATTAATTAAAATGTGGTGAAGAGGTTGGTCCATATAGTTGGCTGGTGTGTCTGGTATCCTTTTAAGAAGATCAGCTAGGATGTTGTCAACTTCTTTTATGTGACGTATTGTAAAAGAGTAGTCATGGAGTATTAAGGCCCATCTAGTTATCCAATTATCCTTCGGCCTTCCCTGCTGGATGTCTAGCAAAGGCGAGTTGTCTGACTCGATGAAAAAGTGTGTGCCTGCTAAATATTTGGAGAGTTTAGTGACACTATATACCAAAGCCAAACATTCCAACTCCACTATGCTGTAACAACCCTTTGCTGGTGTTAGCTTTCTAATAGCATAAATCACTGGATGGTCTATTCCGTCGTAGCGTTGGAGCAATACAGAGGCGACGGCAGTGGTGCTGGCATCTGTTTTCAAAATAAATGGAATGCTTGTGTCAGACAATCGTAAGATAGGTGGGGTAGAGAAAAAATTCTTTATCTTTTTGATTGTATCTTCTAAGCAAGCACTTGTAACAACTGAAAAAAAAAATACTTGTCAACTCAGCCAGATTCCCCTCCCCCCTAAAAAAATCGACTCACAGATTTCACTATTATTAACTTGAAAAATCAATAACAATACCCGCCTATGTCAAACAGACAATTAAGAACACCTTTCTGATCAGAAATTAATATATATATATCTATCAAATGTTCGCAATCCTAATCTGTCCTTGAGTGATGATGACTAGTCTTGTCTTCCTCCTCAATACCTTGAATATAATCCCCATTATCCAGGGAACTAATAATAATCCCATCGATTCGTAGCTACAGAAGTACTGGAAATAAATAGGTATATTTAGCTCCTGTGAAAAGAAGAGACATACTAAACACAGACACGATGCACGTACCTTACGAGGAAATCTATAGTACACAGGTGAAAACAAAGTTAGTGACTTATCCAAAATCAGAAGAAATCAATAAATATATAAAATGAAATAATAACATAAAAAATAAACAATAAGTACAATGGGACACAAAGGACGGCCGACGTTTCGATTCTAAGAATCTTTGTCAAGATCAGGACAACACAAATAGATTTTTTTAACGAAAAAACAAAACAAAACAAAACACACACACACAAACTAAATGGACACAACTACTTGGTTCCCATGTGGGAGCAGAAATGGGGGTTTGAGCCGGTTTACAAAGGCACTCTTTTGGCTACAAAATTTACGTATATTTAGGTAGCCGGAGGGCCAGATAGGATTTATGTTGCTAAAGATATGTGAACAGTCTGATATGACTATATAGAGGTGTGTAGACAGTTAGGTATAAATATATAGAGGGAGGGCAGCATAGTTATAAATAGTGTAAAATGTTCGGTATGAATAAACAGAGGTGTGTTAACAGCTGGATATGAATATATGGAGGGAAGACGGCATTTTATACAGCAGCGTCCACAACAGTATTGATACCTGCTGGATGGAAGCATTCCAGAGAGTTCGTTAATTGGCTTTCAATTTTGAGCCTAATGGAACTGTTGGAGAAGCAAGGTTTCAATGCAGTGACACATACATCGTCGACTCCATTATGGTTAGAAGAATTAAAATGGTTGGGGACAGGTTTGTCAGCGCCCTGGTTAATATCTCTGAGGTGTTCCCTAAAGCGGTCGGCAAGGCGCCTGCCAATTTGACCAATATATTTCAAATTACATCGTTTGCAGATGATAACATATATAAGATTGCGGGATGCAAGTAAAAGAATCAATCAAGGAGAAGGTGCCTATGGGGAATGCAATCGCCGGTGTCTGAAATAAGTATGGGCATGTCAGACAATTCTTACAGTGGCATTTGAATGTGCCCATAGACAAAGTAGCTGTGGGGAGGGGACTATGCACAAGGTGATCCCTGAGGTTCTGGTTTCGGCGGAAAATTACACTAGGGCCATTAGAGAACACCCCACGAGTATTTGGATCGGATTCCAGGATAGATCAGTGTCGGAGAAAAATATGCTTGATGGCATAGGTATGCGGTGGAGGGTGAGCATAAGCTTAAGTTCATTATTAGGAGGTCGCGTTTTCTTGAGAAGGAACATTTCACGCGAGACTTGGATTATGTGACAGAAAGCTGTAGACAGGATGTTCTCTGGGTAGGCCCGTCTGCGGGAAAATTCGAGCATTTCATGGGCTTTCTCGAGGAAGTTATTATCATCTTGACAGATGCGACGAAGACGGAGTAGCTGGGAATGTGGGATGGAATGTTTTCAGCGTTTTGGGTGGGATGAGATGTATAGGAGGAAACCGTGAGCATCCATAGGTTTGTAATACACGGAGGTCGTGAGGCCTGTAGGAATTATTGTAATTGTGGTGTCAAGGAAATTGACAGAAGGGGTTGAAATTTCTATGCTATTGTGTGTTTATGCACAGCGCACATTGGCACAGGGCCTATTGTTTGTGTTTGAAGTAGAGGTGTAATGGTACAGACATTACCCACAATTGGTATTGGGTATATGGTGCTTAACCCTTTCAGTGTGTGGTGGACGAGCGTCCACGGTAACTCACGGACGCCTTTTACTGAGACTGATCACGGCATATAAGCCCGGAGATCACGTACTGTTATGATACTATTACCAACCCTGGGCGCTGCTTAACCAACTTTGGAACAGAGCAGCTGTGAGGAACTACATGGCTGTTGGAATTAGTGACATTCACTTAAAACATCGCATTCCTCATGACTGGACGTTAGAAGGGATGGTATAAATGTATAATTACAGGCGTACTAGACTGGAGAAGTCCTTCCTAGTCTAAACGGTAGGACAGAGATATAGGGGGGAGGGAACGCAGTATAGCTGGAAGAGAGACACAGCCAGACTTGTCATTGTGAGTGTGTTTATCATGATAGATAGTATGTATTACTTAGGACTGTACTGATGTAGCGCTAGATATAACACATTCTTGACTATTTCTTCCAAGCTCTCAATAAGAGCGCCTGAGGATTGATCTCAAGAACTAGGGACGGCCAGGTAGTGCCAGGACTGGCAGACGTCAGAAGACCAGCAAGCTGATTCTACTGAAGAGTGGAGATCTTATCATAGCTGCTTAGCTGATCTGGACCACAGATCCAAACAGGATCCAATGATTTCAGAGTTATGTATATGTACTTTCCATCATTTAACCTGTATGAGTGTATACTGCATAGTTCACCATCACCATCACGATAATCATCCATGACTAATGATAGACAATAAATGTCATCATCATCATCATCATCATCATCATCATCATCATCATCATCATCATCATCATCATCATCATCATCATCATCATCATCATCATCATCATTGTCGTGTCCTCCTTTACAGTGCCGTCCCTGGAGTGAAGAGAGCCGACACCCACATTATAATATTTTTCCCCTTATTCATATCCTGGAGAATCCACCAGCTTCCGTCCAACACACTCCATCAGCCTATGGACACCTTTTCCTGTCACTCTCTCACTGTCGTACTATGCCCCCTCTCATACTTCCCCAACGCAACATACTCAACAACTGTTGCTTCTAAAAATTAATAAAGACTAATTTATTAAAAGAAAAGTGTAACGTATATGAGACGTGTATGCGAAGAAAAAGTGTGTCGTGTATTATAACATAAATGTGTAGGTCAGCCTTCAAAGTTCAGGATCATAGTGTACACATCATGGCAAGGATCACACGACATCATTCGAGTCAGTACGAAAAACCTCACCAAAGTCGTATCCTTCTCTCCAGACATGTTCTCCTCCAGGAACTCTGATGACCATGAGATCTGAATCTCATGTAAATATAATCCGTGGAAAATACTAGTATATTTCCTAACGCAACTGTTCCTAATAGTTTATAGAAACTCCGGCTTCATAATTCCGGCGCAGTGAAAACAAACATGGAACACTGTCCTACTAACAAGTCTTTTTGTCTCTTGATAAATGTTCACTAGTTCTCACTATTAAACAGTTAATGTATCTAGAATAAAATGGCTTGCTTTATTCACTAGATATAGTCTGAAAGTTCTGATTTCCTTGATACGTGGAACAACTACACTTCAATGTTTGGTTTCATCTACTGTGAACATCAGTCCCTACTGATCTAGTTCCACATGGGCTGAACCTCCATCACTTCAGGTGTGTTAACGATTGGTATTCACTCATGTAGGATACATATTCCATTAGACTCCACCGAGCAATGTGTCTTAACTTCTTCCATTGCGAAAGTTGCTGGCCCATCTCTCCACATCATAATTTATCCGGGATCGGATGTTACATTGGGTCCGGGTTCTTCATTCCAACCCGAGGAACCTGTAAAATAAATCATACAACTGGTGATAGCCTCCCCGTCACTGATCTCTATTAGATGATCGTGGGCCATCGGCCTCACTCAGAAAATATAATGAACCCATCAGGGACATATGAACTGACCACATAGGTTATCATCAGGCCAAGACAAAAAATATCAGCAAACAGAATGCGGAACCCCGACCACCAGGGACACCTACGGGAAGATCCCAATTATCCCTCATTACTCAATTCTCAACTAGTAAAGCTTATCAACACTTCACTAATCTATTCTTAACTAGCAGAGTTAATATCACTATTCTACTCTAACTAGTTTCCACTAACAGTGCTAATCATCACACTATAGTTTAACAAGGCCACAGTCTATATTAATTAGAACTAATATTATAATAGGTTATACCTTAAATGGCACTACTGCAGTCCTATCAATCATATCTACATCTGCCATTATAGGCACGTGTAAAATTAAGTCACTAATTAACACACGGTAGATATTATTTCCACTAAGCACTGCAGTGCCCTGGCACTCCGACTAGAGCATTTTCAAGTCCCCCTAGTTGGTCCCAACTCGGGTTTATATGGCAAACTACCAAAGTTGGCCACGTGACGTTATCCTTTATGCCCCCACACAGGTGGCACATTGGCAGATCATCCCCTGTCAGGGATCCATCCCCCCTCTGGCTCCCTCCATGTTAGATCTGTCATCACTGGTTTAGATTCCCAAAACAAGCCAGCGAGTTCCTGTATACCCCCAACAACAGTTGCCAATAACCCCGTCAATCTTCTCGATGTTCCGGAAACCCAGAATTGACATATGTACTGTTACTTCCGTGCTAAGTACTTCCGTTTTCCCTCTGATATGTTTATGACTTGTCAAAGTGATATATGATTCAGCGCACTCACTTCCTCCTCACTCACCACCAAATGTGTATATGGGCTGACCTGATGTATCCCGTGCAGCTGTGTTTACTCTGTTAGTACGACTGTTGTGGCCTAGAAAATATACGCCAAGCAAACGTCGGTATTATTATCTGGTTAACTCATGGCGAGCTCGTGACATAGGCCCCCTCTTAAGAGAGTAGTCCATCTCACTCTTCTCCACCATGAGTTAAATCCAGATGATTCATTCCTCTTCTTCAGGAGCTGGGTGTCTTGACAAGAAGTCCGCTCCAACATTTTCCTTCCCAGGAATGTACTCTACTGTGAAATTATACGGTTGAAGTAACAACGACCACCGCATCAAACGTGCGTTGAGCTTCTGAGAAGTAGCCAGGAACATCAGGGGCTGATGATCCGACTGGACCCGAAACTTAACTCCATACAAATATGGCTGAAATTTTTGCACTGCCCATACAAGGGACAAGCACTCTCTCTCGACAGTTGAATAATTCCTCTCCGCCTGTAGAAGTTTCTTACTTGCGTATGCCACAGGTTTCAAAACCGAAGCATCGTCTTTTCCTTCCTGTAACAAAGCGGCTCCAATTCCAATCGCACTCGCATCCGTTCTCAACACAAATTGTTTGGAAAGGTCAGGGAGCTGTAATACAGGTTTGCTGACCTAAGGCCTCCTTTAACTGACTATAGGCATTCTCACATTCTGGTGTCCAAATGATTTGGTCCGGGAATCCCTTTTTCAAGGTTTCCGTCAACGGAGCTCCCAGTTCAGTGAAATGTGGGATAAATTTGTGGTAGAACCCACACAACGAGAGAAAAGATCGCACATCCTTCTTCGTTTTTGGTCTAGGTGCATTTCTGATTTTCTCCAGGTTCTTCTCTTCTGGAACAATGTGTCCTGGAGTGATGGTGTGACCTAGAAATTCCAGAGTCTGGTAACCAATCATGCACTTGGTTGGACGAGCAGTAAGCCCTGCTTCCTTGAGCCTATTAAACACTCTCTCCAAGGATTGTAAGTGGTCATCCAAGCTGTCACTGGAAATCAGAATATCATCCATGAATGAGATGATGGACGGATCCTGTAACGGATCTAGTAAAGTCCTCATCATGCGTGTAAACACACTAGGTGCATTGCTGAGTCCAAAGGGCATGACCTTGAATTCGTAGTGTCCACTGGGTGTACTGAAAGCTAACAGTGGTCGAATCTCCGGTTTGACTGGTATCTGATAGTACCCCCGACTCAGATCCACCTTTGAAAAGTACCGAGCCTTATGGAGCCTAGCGAATAACTGAGTTGGATTCGGCAAAGGTTCCACCTGAAACTGTGTATGACTGTTCAGAAGTCGGTAATCTATACACAACCTGTGTTCTCCACTTGGTTTGCGTAACAAAACTACCCCCGCATTGTATGGGGATGTGGACGGTGCAATCACGTCATCCTCCAGCAATTTTTGTATTTCCTCCTCCAGGGCCTTTTCTTTAGAGAATGGCACTGGGTAAACCTTCTGACGAACCGGCTCCTGTGTGGTCAAAGTCATCTCGAACTCCACCAACCTCGTTCGTCCTGGTTTATCAGTCAGTATCTCCTTATGAGACTTGAGAACCTGGGTTATCCTTTCCCTCTCCTGGGAGGTCAGATCAGGGTTCACTTGTACATCCCTATAGGTTTCCTGGTGTACCAAGGGATATTCCCTGCCCTCGTTGGTTCCCACTTCTGTCTCCACAGCAACTGCCATTGCCATGAGGTGCGCTGCCTTGTCTCCGGGTCTCTCTTCGTATTTCCGCAAGAGATTGATATGGAAAATCTTCGACTTTCCCCGGATCCGGATCTGATAGTTGGTTCTGGATATTACCCTTTCCACGGGAAATGGTCCTTGCCAACCTATCTCCAGTTTGTTGTTTCCCGTTGGGAGTAGCAACAAGACTTTATCTCCCACCTCTAGAGATCTTTCTTTAGACCTACGGTTGTAGTAAGCCGCATGTCTTTTCCTGGCCTTTTTCAAGTTTTGATTTGCCAGAGTCCATCCCTTGTGGAGTTTTTCTTTCAGTTCCTCCACGTATTTATAGGATGAGATCACTTCTTCTGACGTCCCCTCTTCAGTCCAACTCCTCAACATGGCTTCCAACGGTCCTTTGATTGGACGACCAAACAGCAACGTAGCGGGTGGTAGTCCTGTTGAGCCATGAGGAACTTCCCGATAGGCAAAGAGTGCTGCTGGGATATATTCATCCCACCTATCAGGTTTTTCCTGCGCTAGTTTCCTGAGCATTGTCATCAACGTGCCGTTGAAACGCTCTACTTGTCCATTGGCTTGAGGGTGGTAAGGGCTGGTATGTATGTGGTTAGAGTGAAACACCCTAAATACCTCCTCCATGAGTTTTCCACAAAACTGAGATCCATTGTCCGTCAGAATTTGATCCGGAAAGCCTAATCTGGTAAAGGCCTCCATCAGTGCGTCCGCCACTCTTTTCGAGTCAATCGTGGTCAACGGTATGGCTTCACCCCACATTGTACAGCAATCCACCATTGTGAGTATATACATGTTCCTCTTCCTAGTCCTGGGAAGTGGACCCACGATATCGATGGCTACCCTCTCGAAAGGAGAGTTCATGATGGGCATCTCACCCAACACCACCGGTGCTGTCCAGTGTTTCGGTGCCACCCTCTGGCACTCAGGGCATGACTTCACATACCGACGCACATCATCTGTCATTCCCGGCCAATAGTAGTGGCAGGAAATCCGCTGCATGGTGGCAGCAATACCCATGTGTCCACTAAAGGAAATGGTATGCCCCATATGAAGAATCTGGGACCGGTGAGCTTTCGGGACGACCAACTGACCGTATAGGTTGTCTCCCCTTCCTGCTCTCCTGTAGAGTATCCTATTCTTCATGTAGTACTGCCCCCGTCCTGGTGGATCAGCACTTTTCTGCAGCTTTTTGTAGCAAGGACGTAAAGTATCATCCTCACTCTGGGCAGTTCGTAGCTCCCCCGGCATTGGGTTAGTCACAATTGCGTCTGCCTCTTCCGTTTTCGTCTGAGAGCGAGTCTGCATTGCTCCCATATGAATTGGCTCCCTGGGCATTCCCAGAAAGACATACCGGCAACCTAGGATGACTGGAAAAATGGGATCGGTCAATACAGCGGCCTTGATGGTGCCGGTGACGTACCTTGACCGAATCTCCACATTAGCAATAGGACAACTTCATGACTACAGCACTCTTCTGTGCAGGCTGTATATCCAAGGTTTCACCTGTGAATTGTTCTGGATGTACCAGATCCGCAGAAATCACGGCCTCCCCGTCCAGTCCTGTGTCGTATAAACACTCCACTTGACGACCGTTAACCTCTACCAATTCCACTACAGGTGGTTTTTCCTGGTCTGGAGTCTCTTCCTCGGCCTCGACCTGTTCGGTGGGCTCCACCTTAGGTTTCCCTGAGCACACGACGAATTGAGTGTCTCCTGACTTTTCCCTGCAGTCAATAGCATTGTGCGTGTTTGACTTGCATTGGTTGCACCATTTCCCTGTCCTAGATTTTCTATTGTCGGACTTGAGTGAGCTCTCCTGGTGGCGAGCTTCCTTGTTGACCTTGGCATTTTCCGTGACAACCTCCTTGGAAGTCACTTGACATGCTGCAAAGTGAGGGTTCTTAGCCTTCGATTTGCAGTCCCTCGTATTGTGAGAGGGTGACTTACAAATTGAACACCACTTCTCCGACCACGGTCGTTTAGGTGTAGAGCTTGAAGTGCTCTTGCTTCCCTCCTTCTTCTTCTCTGAACTATCCTCTGATTTGTGCACATAAGGTTCCCACTTTTTTGTTCCTGAGTTTTTGGCTTTCTTCTTGTCATGTTTCTCTTGACTTTTGGAGTTGGTGGAAAGGTTTTCTCCTGCCTCCCCATGTACCTCGACGAACCGTTCTGCTAATTTCGTCACGAGGTCAATACGTTCCGCTCCTTGTTCTCCCAGGAACGTCCTGAGAGGTTTAGACATTTGCTTCTTCAGCTGGTCGACCACCATGAGCTCTTCCAGACTCTCATAGTCATGTGCGAACCCAGCCAAATCCATCCACTTATGGAGATAAGATTTAAGACGCAAACTGTAGGCGGCAAACAACTCTCCTGGTTCTCGTTTCGCTGCTCGAAATTTTTTCCGGTAGGTATGTGACGTAACCTCGAATCGTTTCAGCAGAGCCGTCTTTAACTCGTCATAATTGTTCTCATGTCCTGGTGGCAGGCGAGTATAAACCTCGTATCCGGTCCCGCGTAATCCCTGGGATAGCTTAAGATTCCATTTGTTACGCTCCAGACCCATAGCAACTGACATAGCCTCGAAGCGTTGAAGGTACTGGTCAATCTTCTCTTTGTCCTCCTCGTAGACCGCTAAAGGAAACTTCATAGCATGGTACCCATGTCCACCTACTGGTGTTGATCCTGGGATGGAGGAACCTCCAACTGCTCCCTCAGTTTCTCCATTAGATTGACTCTTGAGCTCGAGTTCCCGCATCCGGTACTCGTGCTCCCTCTTCTGTGCTTCTTGTTCAGCTTCTAATTTCCAAGCTGCTTGTTCAGCTTCAAATTTCCTAGCTGCTTGCTCAGCTTCCAATTTCCTAGCTGCTTGCTCAGCTTCCAATTTCTTAGCTGCTTGCTCAGCTTCCAATTCCATCCTTCTCAATTCCAGCTCGGCCTTTCGATCTTCCTTTTCTGCTTGACGATACTCTCTCTCCACTTCCTGTATGTAATCCGTTAGAGCAGACCCCGCCAATCCCATGTCCTCCCCCTTTGCCTTTAATTCTAACGTGGTTAGTTTAGGGGTGGCCATTTTACAGAGCGGTAAGCTAGCAGGGCGAGTACAATATAACTGCAAATTACTATACAGATATATGAACAAGTACTATAAATCTAGATATTACCACACACAACACATTCACTCAGTGACAAGAGTAGAATCAGGACCACAGACCTATGCAGACGTGTGACGTGTGAACAGGTAAGATATTAATTAGTCCTAACCCCTATCCACATTCACTCTAGCTGGATTCTCCAAAATGATATCTCCCTCTTATAACTAAGGATCCCGTGTCAAAAGACCCCGTTGTCAGAAGATCCCACTGTCAAAGGTTCCTGCTTGCAGGAGATCTCGCTGTCCAAGGATTCCGTTTACGGGAGATCCCGCCGTCCAAAGATCCCGTTTACGAGAGATCCCGCTGTCCAAAGATCCCGTTTACGAGAGATCCCGCTGTCCAAAGATCACGTTTACGAGAGATCCCGCTGTCCAAAGATCACGTTTACGAGCCCCCAATAATGTCGTGTCCTCCTTTACAGTGCCGTCCCTGGAGTGAAGAGAGCCGACACCCACATTATACTATTTTTCCCCTTATTCATATCCTGGAGAATCCATCAGCTTCCGTCCAACACACTCCATCAGCCTATGGACACCTTTTCCTGTCACTCTCTCACTGTCGTACTATGCCCCCTCTCATACTTCCCCAACGCAACATACTCAACAACTGTTGCTTCTAAAAATTAATAAAGACTAATTTATTAAAAGAAAAGTGTAACGTATATGAGACGTGTATGCGAAGAAAAAGTGTGTCGTGTATTATAACATAAATGTGTAGGTCAGCCTTCAAAGTTCAGGATCATAGTGTACACATCATGGCAAGGATCACACGACATCATTCGAGTCAGTACGAAAAACCTCACCGAAGTCGTATCCTTCTCTCCAGACATGTTCCTCCTCCAGGAACTCTGATGACCATGAGATCTGAATCTCATGTAAATATAATCCGTGGAAAATACTAGTATATTTCCTAACGCAACTGTTCCTAATAGTTTATAGAAACTCCGGCTTCCTAATTCCGGCGCAGTGAAAACAAACATGGAACACTGTCCTACTAACAAGTCTTTTTGTCTCTTGATAAATGT
Source organism: Cepaea nemoralis (assembly GCA_014155875.1). Classification (NCBI taxonomy): domain Eukaryota; kingdom Metazoa; phylum Mollusca; class Gastropoda; order Stylommatophora; family Helicidae; genus Cepaea; species Cepaea nemoralis. The sequence goes on from JACEFZ010001596.1 coordinate 284,907, forward strand.
TCACTAGTTCTCACTATTAAACAGTTAATGTATCTAGAATAAAATGGCTTGCTTTATTCACTAGATATAGTCTGAAAGTTCTGATTTCCTTGATACGTGGAACAACTACACTTCAATGTTTGGTTTCATCTACTGTGAACATCAGTCCCTACTGATCTAGTTCCACATGGGCTGAACCTCCATCACTTCAGGTGTGTTAACGATTGGTATTCACTCATGTAGGATACATATTCCATTAGACTCCACCGAGCAATGTGTCTTAACTTCTTCCATTGCGAAAGTTGCTGGCCCATCTCTCCACATCATAATTTATCCGGGATCGGATGTTACATTGGGTCCGGGTTCTTCATTCCAACCCGAGGAACCTGTAAAATAAATCATACAACTGGTGATAGCCTCCCCGTCACTGATCTCTATTAGATGATCGTGGGCCATCGGCCTCACTCAGAAAATATAATGAACCCATCAGGGACATATGAACTGACCACATAGGTTATCATCAGGCCAAGACAAAAAATATCAGCAAACAGAATGCGGAACCCCGACCACCAGGGACACCTACGGGAAGATCCCAATTATCCCTCATTACTCAATTCTCAACTAGTAAAGCTTATCAACACTTCACTAATCTATTCTTAACTAGCAGAGTTAATATCACTATTCTACTCTAACTAGTTTCCACTAACAGTGCTAATCATCACACTATAGTTTAACAAGGCCACAGTCTATATTAATTAGAACTAATATTATAATAGGTTATACCTTAAATGGCACTACTGCAGTCCTATCAATCATATCTACATCTGCCATTATAGGCACGTGTAAAATTAAGTCACTAATTAACACACGGTAGATATTATTTCCACTAAGCACTGCAGTGCCCTGGCACTCCGACTAGAGCATTTTCAAGTCCCCCTAGTTGGTCCCAACTCGGGTTTATATGGCAAACTACCAAAGTTGGCCACGTGACGTTATCCTTTATGCCCCCACACAGGTGGCACATTGGCAGATCATCCCCTGTCAGGGATCCATCCCCCCTCTGGCTCCCTCCATGTTAGATCTGTCATCACTGGTTTAGATTCCCAAAACAAGCCAGCGAGGTCCTGTATACCCCCAACAACAGTTGCCAATACCCCCGTCAATCTTCTCGATGTTCCGGAAACCCAGAATTGACATATGTAATGTTACTTCCGTGCTAAGTACTTCCGTTTTCCCTCTGATATGTTTATGACTTGTCAAAGTGATATATGATTCAGCGCACTCACTTCCTCCTCACTCACCACCAAATGTGTATATGGGCTGACCTGATGTATCCCGTGCAGCTGTGTTTACTCTGTTAGTACGACTGTTGTGGCCTAGAAAATATACGCCAAGCAAACGTCGGTATTATTATCTGGTTAACTCATGGCGAGCTCGTGACAATCATCATCTTCCACTTCTGCCGTCAAGCGTCGTGGAGAGGAATAATTTGCGCCCCAGCGTCCAGTGTGTGGCACTGGATAGTGTCATTCCGTGTGGTTTTACAATGTCTTTGATGTCGTCAATCCATTTTCTTTTTGGTCGTCCTCGTGGTCTCGTCGCAGATGATCGTTGATGTAAGGCCAGTGATGATAGTTGCTGGTGTTGCATTCTAACGACATGGCCAAACCACTTGATCTTCTGTCGTTCAATAAATGTGGCAGAATGTGTTGATCCCACAGTCTGTCTGACAATAGTATCTCTTACTCGGTCTCGGATTGTTAAGTTGGCAGCTCTCCCCAGGCATCTCATTTCGCAGGTGTTGATTTTACGAAGGTGTAATTTGGATAAAGTCCAGGTTTGAGATTGGTAGCATAGATGAATATGTCGTTTTGCGGGCATGGGTATATTTGGATGTTTCAGTAAGGGTTAGTTAGTTAGTTAGTCACGGTTCCAACTTCACAGCAACGGGTCGTCCCCATTATGCTCCGTTCCTGTGCCAGTGAATATAACATAAAACGCTCCCCACTGCCCAATGTGAAAAAGACAGGAGTCTCGACAAACAACAGCCGCACAGATACACTGTGCATAATGCCGCCGCCAGAATGTCAACACTATAGACCCCCACGAAACATCCAGTTTATCTCTGATGGAATCGGCAGTAATTTTCCCATCTGGATGTTTCCTAGATGTTCACCCACACAGTCCACGAAAATACAGTTCATCGTCGATGGCAGTGGCAGTCAACCAGAAGCCCAGCAGCCACGCATTTCTGCATTAGGCAAAAACCGGTCAACTCTGGGACATAGCCAGCTGCCATCGCTCCGAACATGCAGTCACGTTCCAAGAAACCTCGGGCAGATTCAAAAGCATTTCACACGAAACTCACAGCTCACAGTGTAGCGCCACGCACTCACTCAGTAGCAGGGTGATAGTTGATATGTAATTGCGCTAGCCTTTTGACATCTGATTTTGATTTCTCTCTCCAATCTGCCATCTTCTGGGATCATACTTCCGAGATATTTGAATTCTTTAACTTGTTTCAGAGTTGTGCTATTTATCTGTATACTTAGTAGGCCCGGCGATCTGCTAACTCGCATTACTTCGGTTTTATTTGTATTTATACTCATATTGTATCTCCTGCATGTTGAACTCAGATTATTAATATGATTTTTGCAGTCTGAACCCGTCACTATAAAACAGGCACTGATAGTCTGCAAATAGAAGTTCATTTATTTCCTGTGGATCAGTTGTTTCATCTGCAGTAAAGAGTTCTAAATTTTCTGAATCTGTTCTGTCAAGACTTGCTTCTTTGGAAATTCTGTTCATGTAGATATTAAATAGCTGGGTAGAGAGCACACATCCCTGCCTCACTCCTGTATTGACTGTGAACATATCTGATATACCTTCTTGTGTTCTTACTGCACTTCGGCTCTTGTGGTGTCCTTGTATCCCATAGTCTTCAAGGATGGTCCATAATGTGTATCTGTCTACTCTATCGAAAGCCTTTTCCTGATCTACAAACACTATATTCTGCTGTTCACTATATTCGATAGTTTTTTCACATATTTGTCTAAGTGTAAATAATGCATCAGTGCAACTTTTACCTTTCCGAAAACCTAATTGTACTTTGCTTAACTGTTGTTCAACTATGGGTCTAGCTCTTTGTTCCAATAGTTTTGCATACATTTTCCCTATATTGCTCATGAGTGATATACCTCTGTCATATTGCCTTTCTTTTTCCATATTGGTACTATTATTGCCTGTTGCCAATCATCTGGGACTTTTCTTTCTTCCCATGCTATATTAAAAAGTCTTGTTAGCCATTTAACTCCTGTTTCCCCCACGGGCCTGAATAGCTTCTATGGTTATTCCATCTGGACCTGGTCATTTGTCTTTAGGACTTTTCTGTATAACTGCTTTGACTTCTGCAGGTATGAAATTTAGTAGCTTCAATTCGGAGATTTAATTATGTGTTCTGTGCGTGTTTCTTAACACCAATCTGTTCACATAGGGATGAACCTACGACAGGTCCAGCAAACCGATACGGAATTTATTGTTCAAGCACTATGGCTCGAGAATTATGGCGGAAATTGAAAGAAAAACGCAACTCTATCAGCGTTCACGCTGGAAACAAGACACCGAAGCCGAACAACAAGCCACTAACAACAACTGCTAAACTTCGGAGCACTTCAAATAGAAAGCAGATGTTCGCGACTTTGAATGTTACTGGTCTGGATATAAGGAACCAGCTCTCGTAGAGTTTATGAAAAAATAAATGTTGTAGTTTGTTTTAAACTAAGTTATCTGTTATTTTTCCAATCGTGCATGCATGTTTGTATGTGTACATTGGTGGGGGTTTACTTAGACAGTCAGGAAGAAAACCTGCACTGGGCTAGTAGTCAATCTGTAGACTTAAATCTAACTCAGCTAACCTTCTCCTTCCCACTCCTTGGCGAATATTAAGCACAGCTAATTTCATTTTGTTACGAGCCACTTGTAAGCTGTACTCTTGATATTCATGGGCTTAATCTGTAGTTAAACCTTATAGATTTTGTCCCTAGTCACTTTCTGACTAATTGGGGGATTCTCGCCAGTGAATAATACATTCAACTAGGTGGTGGCACACACCCACTTCTGACACTCGCCCCTCCGCATTGCTTCCTTGAATGGTGCCTTTGTGGTAATTGCGATCTGTAAGGCTGTAACATGCCTGGGTTCATTAACATTACCGGCCATGAGAAATAATAGACTGAGGTAAAATGGGGCTGGGTGGTATGTCCCCGGAAAGGGCAAATAAGAAGATAGACGGGGAAGGTGGGAGGCAGTGAGTTTAAGGGGGAGTTGAGGAGGCGTCAGCCCGCTAGTGTGGTTGCGAGGCAGACAGCTTGGGCTGAGGAGTAGTGTTGTGTGGAATCAGGGGACTGGAGAGTCAGTTGAAGCATAGACCCAGAGAGGGTCGGATGGTTAGTTGAAGCCTAGACCTAGAGGGGGTCGGATAGTAAGTTGGAGCGTAGACCCAGAGAGGGTCGGATAGTTAGTTGAAGCCTAGACCCAGAGAGGGTCGGATAGTGAGTTGAAACCTAGACCCAGAGAGGGTCGGATAGTGAGTGGAGGCCTAGACCCAGAGTGGGTTGGATCGATTGAGTTCGGGCCGGGAATAGTGGCTGGTTAACTGTGGTGGTGGATGACATTAAGTAGGCCTGGAGCAGGCAGTGTTATTCGAGTGTTCGGTTGTGATGAGGATACATTCTGGAATTACTGTGACTGGATTTATATGTGTTGCTTGTTTCCGTGTTCATTCATCATTAAAGGGATATTATGTGCGCAAACTCAATCTTGTTCAGTGACTAATAGATTTGTACTACAGTAATGACTTGTGTTGTGGGACATTGGATTAACCCAGCTTACACTCTGTAGTGATATAGAAGGAGCATCAGGATCTAGACAACAACCAATCTCATTCTGTTGCTAAAAAGATTGTGACAAAGGCGTCTTTGTGTCTTTGCAGGTACGGACAGCCCAAGTATCTTGCTCCATGTTTGCCCAGGCAGTTGACGCAATTATCTTGTTGGGTGCTCGGAAGTACGTCCTGTTTTGCCAGCGGACACTCCTTGAAGGCGTGGTGATCGGCGCTGTATCGGCAGATTTCTGTCTTACTGCGACATGTTGCTCTGCTGTATCCGGCCATCTCGCATCTAGAACATTGAGTGATTCTTGGTATGGATTATACCGGCTGTTGTATTTTATGGTTTATCGATACTTGGCGTGGTATCTCGCTGACCTCAGTCGTCACCACCGCCAGCGTGGTAGGGATATTTGAGTACATCAGGATCCGCTCCGCCTTCAAGATTCGGATGTTGAGATTCTCTTCTTGTAGCTGCTTCATTTGTCTTCGTCTTCTTCTTTCGTTCACCTGAAATATGTCTATAACTGCAATGTTGTCTCTTGTATGAATCTAACAGTCTTTTATAGTTCATTCAGCGGTCCATAGAGTTTATCTTCGACTGTTGTCTCTCTAGGCCAGAAGGTTCGCCTGGATATGTTGTAGTTTGGGCAGTACTGGAGTATGTGCTCTGCTGTCTGCGACGCCAAACCACATGTGCACATGGCTGAGTCACCAATCTTGAATTTTGTATACATGTGGTTGCGTAATCTATTGTGTCCTGTTCTGAGGCGCAGAATAATGACCTGTTCTGATCTGTCCATTACGTGGTAGTCGTCTTGAGTAGGGTTTGTTGGCCTTCTGACTGATTTGATCATTCTTTTCTTTTGGTGGTATGTAATGGGCACATCAGGTTGTTCTTCTTTTGCTCCTTCCTTAGCCAATCGATCAGCTCTGTCGTTTCCGGGAACTCCACAGTGGGATAGTATCCACTGTATGGTGACCTTATGCTGACTGCTAAGTTCAGAAAGTAGTGTCCTTAGAACTGGCAATTTCCCAGACAGGAGCGCCTCTGTTACTGATTTTGCATCTGTCAATATCACCGCAGGATGTGTACCATGGCTGGTATTTTGTAATTTCTCTGTTGCTATCTTGATTGCCCCAATTTCAGCATCATAGTTATGGCAGTACTTTCTTGTTGGAACTCTGGCCGTGTCCCTAGTATTATTTGGGTATTCTATGTACACTCCCGTTCCTCCATTTCGAACAGCATTTTGTGCTGACCCATCTGTGTAGACTCGGATCCAGAGATCCTGTGGGTATTCGTCATCAAGGAAGCTGAGAGTGGCTGTTCTGCGCTGTACACTGTTCTGTTCTTCCTTGTCAAATATTCCTCTCACTTTTGTCTGGATTTGTAGCGATAGTCTATGTTCATCTTTCCATGGGGTTCTCTCTGGAATAGTTGCCAGGGGGATACCGACTGTGGGAAGATCGGTGGTTTCTCTGGGACTTTTTTCTCCAGTTTCTCTGGGACTGAACACTCGAGTCGTTTGGCCTGGTTCAACCGCCCCATAGCTAAATTTTCAAATCGGTTCTTCATAGGGTGGCCTGGCAAGCTGAGGAACTTTTCTGCTTGTATTAGCGTTTTTGTATCTCTGCGTTCTCTCAATGCTTGCGTCTTCCCCATTTTCTCCATTGCTACGATAGGGGTCGATCTTATCCCTCCTGTGATGACTCTAAGAGCTTGATTTTGCACTTTTTCCAGCTCTTGTAGTGTGGTTTTTGATGCTGAACACCACGCAGTTGACCCATATTCCAGGTGTGGTCGTATGCTCTGTTGATAAACTTTGCTAAGTATTTTCCCACTGGCTCCCCACGTGGTTCCACTTGCTTTCTCAGGATGGCTATCTTCATTCTGGCTTTTGCTACTGTTTTTTTAAATGTGTTTTCTCCACGTCAGCCTGTCGTCGAATGTTACACCGAGGTATGTAGGTTCTTTATCTTCTTTTAGGGGTGTTCCATTTATCTGGATAATCCCTGCCTTTTGCTTCGGTAAATAGATTGGTGCTGCACTTGTCAGTGTTTATGTTGACACACTATCTATCCGCCCATGCTACAAATGTATCTACAGCTCTCTGTAGCAATATGGTGGCCACTGATGCATGTTCATTTGCGCTCCTTAAATCCAGGTCATCAGCGTACATTGCCGCTTTAATTCCATACGGTAGATTAGCAACAAGATCATTGATGAAGATTAGAAAAAGTGTGGGGGACAAGACTCCGCCCTGGACTGGTGCAGTAGTACTTTCTTGCTCTTGAGTCCGTCTGTCTGTACTCAGGCTTTTCTGTTGCGCAAGTATGCTTTTACCCATTTGTACATTCTTCTATTGACTTTACAGTTTCTCAGTTTCTTCATCAGACCTTCTTTGCAGACTCTGTCAAAGGCTTTCTTCAGATCTATCCATGCAGCAAGTACCAGCTTCTTCTCTTGGAATGCATACTCAACTTCTTGAGAGAGATAGGTTGTCTGATCTTCTGTAGAGTAGCACTGCCTAAAGCCAGCCTGTTTTAGCACAATGATGTTTTCACTTTCAATGTACTACTGTAGTCTGTGATTCATGACGCGTTCCATTGTTTTGCAGAGACAGCTGGTGAGGCTAACTGGTCTGTAGCTGGAGGCAATGGAATTGTCTTTCCCAGATTTTAGGAGGGGTATTATGATTGCTTCTCTCCAGGCTTGTGGAACACTGCCTAAGGTCCATGTGTTATTGAAGATCTGTAACAGCTTTGCTTTGGCCTCTTTTCCTAGGTTCCTGATAATTTTATTGGAGATACCATCTGCTCCTGGTGACTTTCTCATTTTCAGTTTTGATATGTCTAGCTCCAATTCACTGATTGTAATAGGTGCCTCCATAACCTCATGCACTATTTCCTTCTGTTTTGTATGTTGCCATTTCTGCCGAATCTCTTGTTGTTTCTCTGGACTAATTTCGATATTGTTATCTTGTTCGAATGAGTCCGCAAGATGGTCAGCTACTTGCTTTCCTGTTAAGATGTTTCCGTCTTTATTAGTGCAATTTTTGAGCTTCTCCCTGTGACCTCATCGCTAGGCTGTTTTATTAGCTTTCACAACTTCCTTGTGTCGCTTTCAAAGTTCAGTGACTCTTTTCTCCTGCCAGCTTTTCCGTCTAGCCTGCAGCTGGGCCCTTTGAAATTTGGCTTTTTCGTGCAGGTATTTATTGTGGTGCTCTTGGCTGGGGTTGGCCTCCGCTTGCCTTCTACACACTTCTACATCATTATGCAACTGTTCCAGTTCACTACTCCATTAGGGATTATAATATTTACGGGCTATTGGTACAGTATCTCGTGCTGCCTGTAGTATGAATTTCCCAAACTCTTCAGCTACTTTATTTATGTCCTTCTCAGTGTTCAGGTTTCTAACCAGCATGCTGGTGCGATGCTTGCACATTGCCCAATCTGCTTTCTTGTATTTCCACCGTGAGAGAGTGTTGCTTTCACTTACAAGCTCATTTTCTACAGTTAAAAAGACTGACCAATGGTCACTGCCACCTAGCTGTTTCCCTACAATTCGTTTAATGTTCCATTCCAGGTCTGGCGAATGAAAAGCCAGGTCAGATGTAGTTGTAGTGTGCCATGATCTCGAGTAGAAGGTATGTGGATCAGACGGCTTGTTAATCAAGATGAATCTATTCTCATTATGCCAGTCTTCCAGTCTCTCTCCTCTCTGGTCCATGTGATCATAGCCCCAGCTCTGCGAGTGGCTGTTGAAATCGCCACACACAATCATTTTCCCTTCGTGATTTGTTCGTCTGACAGCTCCACTTGAATACGCTTGACAACCCATCTGCCTGTTTTTGAGTCGGTGTTTCCGACTCAAATGTCTTTCTTCTCCTTCTCAGCTGTGTTGGCTCTTGTCTGTGATGGGTTGTCGTCGATCTTCCTCGTGGTGGCTTCAGTAGTAATTGTAGTTTCAGATTCTTTGTTGCAGCTAACATGAAAGTTCTCTCCGCCCTTCTTCTTTTCGGCTTTGTCGGCTCCCACGCTGCACATCTTGGATACCACGTGTCTTATGGTGTTCTTGCCACGTGCCATTCTGCGGATAAAGGTGTTCAGATGATTTGTCTTGTTAGCGCTCACATCGCAAAACACTTTTTTTTTGCTTTAAAAGCAAAAATTCAAAATTCGGCCTCATTCAACCTGCTTCTTTCGGCTGTGGTTATTGTTGAGGTCCGTGGTTTTTGTGGGTTTGTTCACTCTGATTCTTGTCTTGTGCGCTCTTACGAGTAGGTACTGTCTATCTTTTACTTGCACATCCCGCAATCTTATATATATTATCATCTGCAAGCAATGTGACATGAAATGTATTGGTCAAATTGGCAGACGCCTTGCCGACCGCTTTAGGGAACACCTCAGAGATATTAACCAGGGCGCTGACAAACCTGTCACCACCCATTTTATTTCTTCTAACCATAATGGAATCGACACTGTATGTGTCACTGCATTGAAACCTTGCTTCTCCAACAGTTCCACTAGGCTCAAAATTGAAAGCCAATTAATAAACTTTCTGGGATGCTTCCATCCAGCAGGTATCAATACTGTTGTGAATGCTACTGTATAACTATGCCATCTTCCCTCTATATATTCATATCCAACTGTTTACACACCTCTGTTTATTCATATCGAACTGTTTACACTGTGTCCTCCCTCTATATATTCATACCTAACCGTCTACAAACCTCTATATATTCATATAGGAATGTTCACATAGCTTTGGCATCATAAATCCTATCTGGCCCTCCGGCTACCTGACTATACGAAAACTTTGGAGCCAAAAGAGTGCCTTTGTTATCCGGATTAAACCACCATTTCTGCTCCCACATGGGAACCAAGTAGTTGTGTCCATTTAGTTTGTGTGGTTTTTTTTTTTCGTTTAAAAAAAAAAAAAATCTATTTGTGTTGTCCTGATCTTGACAAAGATTCTTAGAATCGAAACGTCGGCCGTCCTTTGTGTCCTATTGTATTTATTGTTTATTTTTATTTTATTATTTCATTTTATATATTTATTGATTGCTTCTAATTTTGGATAAGTCATTGACTTTGTTTTCAACTGCGTACGATGGATTTCCTGGTAAGGTATGTTCATGTGTCTGTGTTTAGTATGTCTCTTCTTTTCGCAGGGGCTAAATATACCTATTTGTTTCCAATTCATATTGTTATATCCTGCTGCAGCCGCTACTTTTTCTTTTGTTCCATATCATTTACTTCCCTGGTTGCTACCTCTTTTCGTCGTCTGTTTTTCTGCTGTTCGTGTTTTAGTTTGTATATCCATTAGTCTATGTGCACTGACCCATAGCTGATCATGCTTGCTGACAGACTATGTCATCTCTCCACCGCACCGTCTCCAACATATGTGCTCTCATACCCCAGGATATGTCCCGTACAGCCATTAGCCTCGCACGCACTATTTTCAACATCACTAATTTTTCTTTCCAGCTCAAAATTACACCCAAAGGTTTCCGAAGTAACATTCATCTCTCGTTGGGCAAACTGATTTCTGCCTAGATGCGGCTCTTCAATCGCCTGGCACATGAGCAGTCCGTGAAATACATGAAGCTGGCAGTGACTGTGCATCAACGACATAACTCCGAACTTAAATACACCAAGCACAACCTGTACCGGACTCTGCATCCACTGACGTATAACAACCAGATTTCTTTTGATTTGATCACTTCCATCATTCAACATTATAATAGAGAACTATACATATATATAGCTATCCACACACAAGAAAGACAAAATTAGTTATCTACTCCCCCATGCCCCTTCCCCCACTTCGACACCCATTAGCCACACCAAAGTGGTATGCATACCGTCTGACCTACCACTGTCTCCTCAAGAACATGTTGTGTTAGGTAAAGGTCTCAGTTTTGTCCCTCTACGCCCCCGTATGGACAGCCATGCTATCTTGGAAGACCTTTCCAACTTCCACAGACGACTTCGCCTTAAGTATCACCATCGCGATAAGCCTGTACACAGTCCCACCACACAACCCCCTTACATTTTTCAATCTTCAACTAACTCCCGTTCCACATGGACCCTACCTTCCGAGTTTCCATTTCGCTTTACCTATACATAGCCAACAAACTCCATGATATTAAGCAACGTTCTTACCCTAGCCGTAAACGCTATAATCTATCCCCTCCCGAATGGCGCGCTACATCCCAACTACAGCGCCGACATGAGATGGTCATCAAATCGGCGGATAAAGGTGGTTCGGTGGTTGTTTGGGGTAAAGATCTATATGTCGAGGAAGTCATGTCCCAACTTAATAAACCTAATAATTATTCCCCCTTCGCCGAAGACCTCACTCTCTCTTATAACCAGAAGATTCATGATACCACCAAATAGTTCATACGTGAGGATGCCTTACCACCCAGTGCCTCTTCACTTCACATCCATGACTCTAACCTCAGCACAACCCACCCTCTACATGCTGCCCAAAATACATAAACTTAACAATTCTGGGTCCGATAGTTTCAGCCTGCTCATGCCCGACTGAACTAATCTCAGCGTTTCATGACAGTATTTTCCAACCTCTAGTTGCGAATCTCCCGTCATACATCAAAGATGCAACGCATGCGCTACTTTCATTCAACTCTCCCCAACTGACTTCTGGGAACACATACAGACTATTCTTAATGGATTATGTTCTCTCTATATCTCCATTCCTCATGCTGATGGCCTCATGGCGCTACAATTCTTTCTGGATCAACGCACAGATCAAGCCATCCCTACACGCACACTTGTGAGACTCGCTGAATTGGTCCTCACAAATAATTCCTTTTGAGTTTAATGGCCACTACTTTAAACAAATCAGCGGTGTCGCCATAGACACTAAAATGGGACCCAGCTACGCGTGTTTATTTATGGGACATTTGTATCACCAGATTGAACTCAGCTATGATGATCTTCTCCCTTCTTTTTACCGACTCTATATTGATGAAGGCATCGGGCTCAATGACATGACAGAGGTGGAACTAACCGCTTTATCAATTATGTCAAGAACTTCCATCCGTTGATCAAATTCACCACAGAAAATTCCACCACTTCTGTCACTTCCTTCACACCACTATTAAAATAAATCCTACAGGCCTCACGACCTCCGAGTATTACAAACCTACGGATGCTCACGGTTTCCTCCTATACAGCTTATCCCACACTAAAAGCTGCAAATATTACATCCGCTATTCCCAGCTACTCCGTCTTCGTCCCATCTGTCAGGATGATAATGACTTCCTCGAGAAAACCCATGAAATGCTTGAATTTTTCCGCACACGGGCCTACCCAGAGAACATCCTGTCCACAGCTTTCTGTCGCATAACCCAAGTCTCGCGTGAAATGTTCCTTGTCAAGAAAACGTGACCTCCTAACAATGAACCTAAGCTTATTTTCACCATCCATCCACATGCCTATGCCATCAAGCATATTTTTCTCCGACACTGGTCTATCCTGGAATCCGATCCAACCACTCGTGAGGTGTTCTCTAATGAACCTAGGGTGATTTCCCGCCGAAACCAGAGCCTCAGGGATCACGTTGTGTATAGTCGCATCCCCACAGATACTTCATCTATGGGCACATTCAAATGCCACCGTAAGAATTGTCTGACATGCCCATACGTTTATCAGACACCAGCGATTGCATTCCCCCTAGGCACCTTCTCCTTGAATGATTCTTTTACTTGCACATCCCGCAATCTTATATATGTTATCATCTGCAAACGATATGACATGAAATATATAGTTCAAACCGGCAGACACCTTGCCGACCGCTTTAGGGAACAACTCAGAGATATTAACCAGGGCGCTGACAAACTTGTTCCCAACCATTTTAATTCTTCTAACTATAATGGAATCGACGATGTATCTGTCACTGCATTGAAACCTTGCTTCTCCAACAGTACCATTAGGCTCGAAATTGAAAGCCAATTAATAAACTCTCTGGGATGCTTCCATCCAGCAGGTATCAATACTGTCGTTGACGCTGCTGTATAAATATGCCATCTTCTCTATATATATTCATACCCAACTGTTCACCCACCTCTGTTTATTCATATCGAACTGTTTACACTGTTTATAACTATGCTGCCCTCCCTCTATATATTCATACCTGTCTACACACCTCTATATTCATATAGGACTGTTGGCATATCTTTGGCAACATAAATCCCATCTGGCCCTCCGACTACCTAACTATACGTAAACTTTGTAGCCAAAAGAGTGCCTTTGTAAGCCGGCTCAAACCACCATTTCTGCTCCCACATGTGAACTAAGTAATTGTGTCCATTTATTTTGTATTTTTTTTTTCGTTTAAAAAATCTATTTGTGTTCTCCAGTTCTTGACAAAGATTCCTAGAATCGAAACGTCGGCCGTCCTTTGCGTCCTATTGTACTTATTGTTTATTTTTTATGTTATTATTTCATTTTATATATTTAATGATTGCTTCTGATTTTGGATGATAAGTCACTGACTTTGTTTTCACCTGTGTACGATAGATTTCCTTGTAAGGTGTGTGCATCGTATCTGTGTTTAGTATGTCTCTTCTATTCACAGGAGCTAAATATACCTATTTATTTCCAGTACATCTGTAGCTGTGGATCGATGGTATTATTATTTGTATTACTGGGATTTGTAGTAATATACTCCCATGCTTACTTGCAGTGACTATCAATACTATCTGTTTGGAACACAACTGTATGTACTTTATTCGTTCCCTGGATAATGGGGATTATATTCAAGGTATTGAGGAGGAAGAAAAGACTAGTCATGATCACTCAAGGACAGATTAGGATTTAGATATGTATTAATTTCTGATCAGACAGGTGTTCTTAATTGTCTGTTTGGCATAGGTGTATATTGTTATTGATTTTTCAAGTTAATAGTAGTGAAATCTGTTAGTCGATTTTTTTAAGGGGGGTGGGGGTCTATTCTTTGCTTTCATTGAATTATTTTAGAATTCATGTATTTACAGTACAGGAACACGTGCTTGATATCACCGGTCATCTCACAGATCCTTTATAAACCCCATAATTAGTAATACAGTGTGTGTATATGTGTAATCAAGGTCATGACTTAATTCAGAGTGAACGTTTGTTCCAAAGTTGGTGTTTACCGTCAATACTTTGTTGATGTTTGTTCACACAGGGGATGTCTTGTACTACCTGTGTATGTCCAGTTCATTAATTATATGTTTAAGTGTATCCAATATACATAGGAATAAACTATTGAAGACCCCATGAGGGCGGGCAACTTCACACTAGTTACTTCCCTCATACATAGAGGAGGTCATCTTCTATTAGAGCTAGTGTAACAGCCCGTGATCTCCACACCTTCTACAGGAATATATTCATCTATATTAGTATTGACCTTATACCCCTAGCAAACTTAGCCTTATTCTCATTTATTATTTTTTAACACCTCACATTGGTCATGCGCCGAAGTACACTTGTTCCTGCAGCGAGGCGCTGTCGATATTTGGAGGTGACAGGTTCGAATCCTGGTCGGTAACTATAGCTTTCAAATTTTATATTGTCTAATGCGTCCTTTAATCTCTACTTCCTTCTTCTCCTTCTATGAGCGCCAACCAATACTATGGAGATATCTAAATATGGCAGCTACAGATATTGTTCCACCTAAGAGGGCCATACAGAGCAAATGGATTACAAATGATACGTTGGAGCTTATAGGATTATAGCGAGGGCAAAAGGAAAATCAAGTGATGAGGAAATTGCAGCTTGTAAAAAATTGCCGAGAAATATAAGAAAGAAGTGAGGTTCGTCATTATCGCACTCTGGACATGCCCATAAGTGGTCAGATCTCTTCTTTAACATGTTGTCCGTAATGTCATCTTCTGAAAGCGAATCAACTTCAATCTTCCCTCTACCAGGCGCTGACATTGACAGGCTGACCGCTACACTGCGAAAATTCAATGTGAACGACAGAATCACAAAAGCAACAGTCCATGTTGGTGTCAACGATATAATGGACAGAAAAATCATAAGCAACTCACAACTAGCTACATTGGAGGTATTGTTGCGCAATAAATTTCCTAAATCATCTATGTGCATTTCATCAATCATTCTACCATGTTACGGATTACAGCGTCGTAATGCAGATGCTGCAAATCTAACTCTGTATAAATTTTGTAAAGATAACAACATGAATTTCATTAATAATACCCCGTACTTTACATCGCTGTCCGGGGCTTCTAAGAAAAAACTATATAGGGACCAAATACATTGTTCCAAGCTAGGAAGTAGCATACTAGCGAAGGACATAAAATATCTCGAACGTGCACAACAATCAGCACTAGTGAGAGGAGGAAACCGTGCTACACCTCCAGCAACAGCCATCTCTCAGTGTTTAGAGAACACTCCCGCTCTTCTCACACAACCCTTGCTCATACCCCAGGAATATAATGCCATGAATAGCAACCCATGCTCCAATCCAAATGTTGCTAACTATGATACTTTGTTTCCTCACTTACCCGTAAAGCAATATCCCCCACCAGGTCATATGAGACGTTGTTAAACAATGATGCTGTGCCCATGATGCCAGCTTCCAATGTAGGCACTTCCAATGATAATCATAGCAGTCGTTCCTCGTTGAACGGTAATCTACACTTCTATCAGTGGAACCGTCAACTCCAGCAGCTAATGCAGTATAATCCTGCAGCCCTGCACCAAGCTTCCATGATGTCACCCAGCAAAGACATTTTCCTACCCCGTCTAACAGCCTTAACCACTACTGAATAAACTGTCAAAAACCCTGCAATCTTATACCACAAGCGACATCTTCCTTTCATTTTGCAATGTTCGCCAATCACGATAAGTGGCTCAACAAAAATGGTCTATATATACGCCGTGTCAACATACTTCATCTGCTCAATAAATCACCCGAACTCTCAGTAATACTGTCCAAACAGTTCCATGTGTTTGGAATCACAGAAAGTCGTCTTAACGACAAAATAACTGACTCCGAAATCTATCTTATGGGGTTTAAAATAATTCGGAGAGATGCAAATCAAAAATTAGAGACTGGTATTGCTGTAAACATTTCCAATTCCTTCAACTGTTCCGCAGAAGTGATATCGAGACCGTAGGCATAGAATGTGTTTGGTTATAGGTGAAGCCAACCAGCCAGCTAACTTTTCTCATCGGATACCTATATAGGAATCCTTGTGCCGGGTACAGCTGGTATGACTGCTTCACTACAATGATGGATAGAGTGTTTACAGCAGGTAGAGAAATTATGATACTAGGTGACTTCAACATAGATATTAGTATATCCAACCAGACATGGGACGATATCATTCTATCTTACAATTTAAAGCAACTAATAAACCGTCCCACAAGGGTTACAGACTCCTCCGCAACTATAAATGATCATATATATGTTACTTGTCCAGGTAATATTATTGAATGTTCCGTTCCTGTTAGTACAGTTAGTGACCATTACCCTGTATGCTGCACATGGTCAAAAATTGGGTTCAAAGCTCCTAAAAATAAACATGTAAGCATCAAAATTAAAAACTTTAAAGCGTTCAATCAAGAGTTATTTTTACAAGACTTAAAAAATTCAACCCTTGATCACGTTTACCAACTTCCTGATCCGGACGATGCATTAGCTTTCTCGATAAAGACAGTCTAAAGTGTGTTTGATAAACACGCACCAGTCAAAGAAGTTCGTGTCAAGAATCAACAACATTCCCCATGGGTCACTAGTGAAGTTCTGGAAATCATGAGAGAGCTAGATGCAGCACACAAACATAAAGACTTCATCAACTACCGGAAACTAAGAAATAAAGTTAAATGTGAAATTCGTAGGATAAAGAAAGAAAAATTTTTTAAAATTTTTTATTGCAGATAAATCAAATAGCACAAATATATGGAAGGCGATTAATTCGCTAACCAACAAGAAACACTCGTCAGAGTCTGCAACACCAATCTCTATAACATGCGAGGATTTCAGCTGTTTCTTTCAATCGGAAATAAAGAATCTAAAGTCTTCAATACCAAACGCATCATGTAATTTATGTTCATTGCTATCATTCTGTGAGGAGAAGTGCACTAGAAATATTCCCGCTGAGATTCCCTTTATGACGGTTGCAGAAGTATATAAATATCTCTCAAGCCTCAAAGCAGCAAACTCACACGGCCTAGATGGGAGCTGTAATAGAATTCTTCGCTGTGCCGCACCAATCATTAGTGAGTCTTTAACGTTCATACATAATCAATGCCTGGCCAAAAACTACTTTCCATCTGCATTAAAAATTGCTAAAGTCTATCCTCTATCTAAAAATGGCTCAAATGACAACAGCGTGTTAGGTAATTATAGACCTATTTCCTTACTATCGTCGCTATCAAAGCCATTAGAAAAGCACATTCGTAAAATAACATTACATCACTTAATCAATAATGATCTAATAATTGACAGCCAATCTGGGTTTCGACCTAAATATTCTTGCCACAGTGCTCTAACAAAAATGACCGATAACTGACATTTTAACATCAACAATGGCAACATTTGCAGAGCGGTGTTTGTAGACTTTTATAAAAAGCCTTTGATATGGTAGATCACAATATTTTAATTAGCAAATTGAAACAAATGAAGACTAGTGCCAATGTGGTGAAGCTGATTACGTCATTTATATCCGACAGACAACAAGTCATGTCCTTTAACAACCGCCTATAAAGACCCACACAGCTTAATACTGGTGTGCCTCAGGCTCAATACTAGGTCCGCTGCTTTTCGCAGTTTATATTAACGACCTTCCTCTATATCTCAATACTACATTTGTTCTATTTGCAGACGATTGTACTGTATATCCTTGTCAGGAGAACCGTAGTGAATTATAAAGTTATTTACAAAAAGAACTTGATAATCTTATTAGATGGAGCAATGAAAACCGCATGCAAATTAACATCGACAAAACCAAATCCATGCTAATAACGACCAGACAAAACCTTCAGACACTAGCCGTAACTGGGACAGCGCACGAACTCCGCATAGACACGTTACCTACAGTTAATGTAAATGAACATAAGTCATTAGGTCTTTTAATTGATAGCCATTTAAATTGGAGTTCCCATGTCCACGTCCTAACCAAGATAATAGCACAGAAAGTTTACCAACTTGCTAAAATTCAGCACTTTCTGGACGAAAGCACGCGAAAGTTACACTTTACATCCTATATTCAATCTCATCTCGATTATTGTTCCACAGTCTGGGATGGTTGCCCTATATCCGATATGAAACGACTTTGTTCTCTTCAAAAGCGGGCTATACGTCTAGTTTCTGGCACAAAACACGCTGAAAGTGATAATTTATATAGTCATCTAAGGCTTCTACCACTTCGAAAGCGTTTCCTTTTTAACAAAGCCAAATTAGTGAATAAAGTAATATCTAAAAATACCCCAGAGTATCTTCAACCGTTGATTCAATCTCATGCAATGAACAGTAAGCGCTTAAATTTATTATATGTCCCAAAACCTAGATTGGACTTATACAAAACATGCTTTGCATATTCTGGTGACCACTAAAGGAATAACCTTCTCACAGATTTGAAAACTCCAATGAATCCCTACACATTCAACCGAAAACTATTTCAATACTTACTCCAAACCGACTATATGCCTCCATGAGTCACCTAGTGGTATCATTTTTCACCGTGTGTGTGTATGCGTGTATGTGTGTGTGTGTGTGTGTGTGAAAGTAAGTGAGTAAGAGAGGATGTAAGAGAGTGAGTGAGTGAGAGAGTAAGTATGAGACAAATAGCACGAGAGAGAGAGAGAGTGTGTATGTGTGTGTGAGAGAGTACGAGAGAGTGAGGGCGAGTGAGAGACAGAGACAGAGAGAGAGAGAGAGAGAGAGAGAGATAAACAATGAGGGAGAGAGTGTGAGACAATTAGAGAGATAGTGTAGTGTGCGTTAAAGAAAAATAAAGAGATATATGCTATTCCATACTTCTTCTGTACCCTCATCTTTCATATTATCATTTTTACTGCCACTTTTAACATGTACTATATGCACTGTGTATTTCATAATGTTTATGACAACTCCAGGAATTTTATTCTTTATTGAATTGCATAACCTTTTCTTCCTTACACAATGTATAACACATTGCTTCAATTTTAACAATTTTTCCATTTGGGGATGTGTTTGTGTGTGAGAGTGTGTGTGTGTGTGTGTGTGTGTGTGTGTGTGTGTGTGTGTGTGTGTGGGTGGTTAGGGGATTGTGTGGGTGGGGAGACATGGGAGGATGGGGGAATGTGCGAGTGGGTGAGGATGTGTGTGTGGATGAGGGACGTGTCGATTGGTGATGTGTGATTTGGGTGGAGACCTGTAGGTGGGGGTATGTTTTTTGGGTGGGTGTGTGTGGGTGTTGGTGGGTAGTGTGATTTGTGGGTGTGGGTGGGTGGGAATGTGTGTCGTGGTGTGTGTGTGTGTGTGTGTAGGTGGCTTGAGGGATAGGTGTAGGGTGATGTGTATGGGTGGGTGTGTGTAGTGTGGGTAGGGGAAGGCGTGTGGGTGGGGATGTGTGTGTGGGAGGGGATGCATGTGTGGGTGGGAGACGTGTGGATCGTGGGGATGAGTGGGTGGAGGATGTGTGTGTGAGGATGGTGTGAGTGGGTGGGGAATGTGTGAGTGGGTGAGGGATGTGTGTGTGGGTGGGGGTATTGTAGTTGAGGGATGCGTGGTTGGAGGATGGGTGATTGGGGGTGTGTGGGTGGGTGAGTGTGTGTGGGTTGGGGGATGGGTGGTGATGTATATGTGGGTGGGGCTGTGTATGTTGGTTGATTCGAGATGTATGGGTGGGTGGCGGGAGAAGGTGTGGGTGGTGGATGTTTGGGTAGGTGCGTGATGTGTGGATTGGCGGGGAGTGGATGTGTTTGTGTGTGGGTGCGCATGTGTGTGAGTGTGTGTGTATGCAAGAAGAGAGAGAGAGAGAGAGAGAGAGAGAGAGAGAGAGAGAGAGAGAGAGAGAGAGAGAGAGAGAGAGAGAGAGAGAGAGAGAGAGTTGAGCGCACCACGCAATGTCAAGTAACATGCTATTCCATATTGTTTTGTGTATTCTCATCTTTCATATTATCATTTTGTATGCCACTTGATATAATCACGTATAATACGAACACATGCACACTACTGTAAAGTGAGTGAGAGAGTCAGTGTGTGTGTGTGTGTGTGTGTGTGTGTGTGTGTGAGAGAGAGAGAGAGAGAGAGAGAGAGAGAGAGAGAGAGAGAGAGAGAGAGAGAGAGAGAGAGAGAGAGAGAGAGAGAGAGTTGAATTGCATCACTAAATTTTACGTTACACGATGTATATGTAAAATTTTTCTAAATATTTTAAAATTTTTGCGAGAACGCACACGACAATCGTCAGTGTATGCTTGTGTAAAGTGTCGGAGTTTGTTCATACTAGTTTCAGTGATTATGTGAGGCATCATGTAAGTGTATAGATGTAAGGATGTTTGTGTGAGTGTGTGTGTGTGGGGGGATGTGTGTTTGTAGGTGGAGGATGTGGGAGATGTGTGTGGGTGGGGATGTGAATGGGTCGGTTGGGGATGTGTGGGTGAGGGATGTGTGTATGAGTGGATAGGTATTGGTGGGTGGGGGTGTGTGGATGTGTGGGTGGAGGTATGTGGATGGGTTGGGGGATGGGGTGGCTGACGTGTATATGGATGGAGGAAGTGTGTGTGGGTGGGGGATGTAAGAATGGGGAGGTGCAGGGGATGTGTTGGTGGGTGCGTGGGTGGAGGGATGTGTGGGAGGGGGATGTGTGTTTGGGTTAGTGTGTTTATGTGGGTGTTGGTGGGTGGGAGATGTCTGAGTGTTGGTAGGTGGGGGGATGTGTGTGGGTGGGTGTGTTGGGGCGTGTGTAGGGGGTGGGGGGATGTGTATATGCGGGTGGGGGGGGTGTCGGCGGGGGATGTGTTTGTGGGTGGGGGTATATGTGTGGTTGGTGGTTTGTGTGGGTAGATGTGAAATGTGTGTATGGGTGGGGAAATGTGTGTGGGGATGTGTGTGTGGATGGGAAAATGTGTGGGTATGGGTGGGTGATGTGTGAGTGGGTGAGGGATGTGTGTGGGTTAATAGGGATGTGTGTGTGGGTGGGTGGGTGGAGCATGTGTGTGTATAGGGGTGAGTTTGTGTTGGTTGGCGTATGTGTGAGTGTGTGGTAAGATGTGTGGTAGTGGGGGATGTGTGTTATCGGTGGGTGCAAGATGTGTGGGTTTGTGGGGGATGTGTGAGTGGGTGAGGGATGTGTGCGTGGGTTGGTGCAGGATGTGTGTGTGTGTGGGAGGGGGGATGTGTCACATAAGATGATAATATGCATTGTTTATGCTTACACCATTCATTTGACAATGTTTTTTTCTTTCTATGTGAATGTACCATGCACTGTTGATGAATGAAAGATGAGTGATTGGAAGGGCTGAATGTAAGACGGGCCTATGTGCCCAATTTGTAACCCTTTTAAAATAAAGTTCAATTCAATTCAATTCAATATATCGACTGATCGCCCCAGTTCTGTGTTAGTTAATCAAATGTCTTGTCCTTTTGACACAATGTTCATGTCTCGCGGCTCCCCGCTTCACATCAATCTCCCTCACTCTGGACAAGGAAACACATTCCAAAGTGTCCTTAAAGGCATCTGTTCGCACAACGTCTCTTATTGTCATAATGATGATGATATCTGGCCAATCCATTGCCCTTCCCACCTCGATCACTGCCATGTTCGTCAACCTAACGGCTCGCTCGTAGCCCTCCTCGCCTGAGTGTCCTTGTGCGTAGTTGAAGCTGACTAACTGTGATGTATGTACTCAGTGTGCCGAGCCACTTATGTCGTATGAAGCCAACCTAGACCTACTTTAGCATCTTCATCCAGTCGATCTGTATGCACGTTTGGGAACGATTTTACGTGTTAAGCCAGTTCAAGGTTTTGGTTACAGCAATAGGTTCAATAGTAAAGAAAAGCACCCCTTTCTTGTTTGACAGTTGTGCACCTCGAGCTGGCAAAGAACACCCCGATTGCCTTACACCCATTACACCCCGATTGCCCCGGACCACAGTCACCTGTAAACAGCAGTTTGTTCAAGCTGGTGGACTAACAAAGTGTGAACATGTGTTATGTGTTGTGTGAAAATATGGGACACAGAATGAGAGTCAGCGGGCATGGTGAAGACAAAAAAATACCACACACACACACGCACGCACACACGCACACACGCACGCACACACGCACGCACGCACGCACGCACACACACACACACATAGCCATTTGCAAATGTAACAAGAGTACCAACTGCAACAACATATATCCAAAGATCCGGACCAAGAAGAAGCAGAAGATGAAAGAGGAGAAAATGAGGGCTAGTAGGAAAAGGGAAAGAAGAAGGAGGAGAGTAAGAGACGATGAAAAAGAAGGAGAAGAATCATTGCAATGGTAAAGACAACATCAATCTACACCGTGGCTGCAGACGAGCTGAATCCCACACATACATATCTCAACGACAACCTCATAGCTATTGTTCAATTTACGGCGATCTCCGTGAGGGGTGAGTTAATTTGAAAACTTTGGCACCGTTTTCTGCCGCCATTGAAGTTCAAGGACTAACGATCAAGTAATTTCCCGTTATCAATCGACTGCCCACAACTGTGAAACATTCTACCTTGAAGATAATCAATGTATCGGTCGTTGTTGACGAAATCGAAGCAAGACTACAAATAATATATGATTATACTCCGTTTGAATAAACAAAGCAAATGTTGGTCCATGTTGCAAGAATAATCGAATTTACATTAAAATACACAAGGGAAATGGAATTATTATTAACTAATAATGAGTATCCATCGCGATGGTTGGATGGTTGGCTGACTGGTTGGTAGGAAGGACGTTTGGAGACAAGTGTTCTCTGGTGCTAAGGTCGTGAGGCATAAGAATTGGCTCGCATCTATCGCGGTAAGACTGGTTAAGATGTTTTCTTTTCGAGTAGTTACCGGAGCTCAATCTTCACGGGACTGTGTTGGGGAGCTCTTCGAAGCTCATGAATCAGTGGCATGTGTAATATCAGCACTTGAGCTTCACACCTGAAGAAGACAGACAGGGCG
Source organism: Cepaea nemoralis (assembly GCA_014155875.1). NCBI lineage: Eukaryota > Metazoa > Mollusca > Gastropoda > Stylommatophora > Helicidae > Cepaea > Cepaea nemoralis. Next base: position 307,934 of record JACEFZ010001596.1, read on the forward strand.
ATTCGTGGAACTCTAACCAGACTGGCAATCCAGTCTATGGATAGGCAGTACCAGGGAGAGCTGCTCCTAAGGTGTTGGCCAGTATGGATCCTGCTAATGCGACCTCTGCGGTCAATCCATAGGGATAACTGGATAACTTATAGTGGTCAACCTGTTTTAGCCAGAATGACGCTAGGATGTTACTCACTTACCATAACAATGTAAATAGAGCTGCAGCTAAAAGATGAGACCAAAACCCAGTTGGCCATTGAAGTCCAGGAGAAACGACCACACCCAAGATTATAGCAATAGCAGTGTCGCTATTACATTAGAACACAGCAAAAGACTGATAACTGTCAGGAAAATTCACGATCACCCTAAAAGCTGAGATACTTGATGTTCATCTCTGTATTTATCGTCTATTAAAATGAGTCTCCAGTCCTTTCTGCTCCATATCTACATTGTGCACTCATACAGACATATTCTGTTCCATATCTTGATTTTGTACTTACGTAGCGTTTCTCTTCCACGCGGTGTCCACCCAGTACATCTGTCATCACGATGCTGTGTCTCTTCATATGCCTAAAGTGCTGTAAATATCCAGCAGTGATCTCTTCCAGTAACATAATCATTCCCAGTTCGCGCACGACTTCTTCGATGTATTCTTCTCTTGTCGTGAGGTTTAGAAGTTGAATAAACCCGATGAAATGCTCATCGGAGTCGATTGTACTGAGCCACGGGATTGACAAACAGTGCAAGACAACTCACCTGATGGTGTCACTTGATGATGTCACTGTTTGGTCAGTTCTTCAGCTTTTCGTTTCTTTGATACGGTATTGTATACTGGTAGTGGTGTGGGAGATGTCCGTCACAGGCCCGGCTGAAAGTTCAGATCGTTGTTGTGCTTATAAAGGAAAGCCCTGTACCTCACACCTGTGCATTACCCTCTTTGAACAACAATCACCTTCAAACTAATATCCTATTTACGACTGACTCAGTCACTGGATTATTAATCTGAGGCAGAGATGGACCCTAATATAACTTCTTTTTGTGGTTGAACGGGGTACGGATAATGGTATATACGAAATTTAAAATCACATCCGTGCTGGGTTTACGGAACTCCATAAGACGTCTGCCAAACGTTGAATTGAGTTAAGTTTAAGTTAAGAACCGACACCACTACACTCAGGACATTCCCATATGTGCTCCGTCCCCTCGTTTAACGGCCAGCGAAGAGTCATACTACTAATCGTTCCTATTGCTAACTGATTTAAAGTTCTCCTGGACTTCCCTCTCAGATTTGAGATTCTTCCAGAACCCCTACCGATCCCCCGCAATCAATCTCATTCTTTCCATATACGAGTTCTCAGCCTGTTCCCCCGCCTTCTCCACCTGGTCCTATAAACGCATGACCACTTTCCCCTTGTCCATAGGCAAACTACCACTAAGAGGTGCATTCCCTGCCAGCCTTTCAGCCTATTCATTCCCCCGCACCCCCGCATGGCCAGGGCAAAATATCCATACAATTCTCACAATATGTGACCTCTGAAGCGACGATAGACATTCCACAGGAAAGATTCCTTTCTCCACCTTATAAGCATACTCTTTGAATCCGTAATGAGTGCAATATGTGTTGCAGTAGTCTCCTCTAGCCACCGGAATGCCGCTGTTACTGCCTCCACCACCATTCTCATGCTGGAGGTCGTAGTATCATATGCCAAACCATCCTTTTTCAAGACTCGTCCATTAGTCTTTGCAATAAAACGCCAACCACTACGTCTATTTCTCTCCATTGACCTATCGGTGTAGATGACTATGTCATCTTGATGTGTGTTGCTCTGGATCAGTTGTTGCATTTCAAACTCAGTGCGGCCCGCTGCCCATTCTCTGCACTCACGACCCAGTGTTACTATTACATTGTGCCAGTCCGTCATGTCTTCCGGAACTGCAGCCCACTTTTTTTCACTATTGATGGTCTCCAGATCACACACCTGACGTGTAGATATTTCTGCCGGCGCCATCCAGGATCTGCCTCATCTTAGTCTATGACCCTTGATCATATCCATGGCTTCTTGCAGGGGTGATCCCTTTCTGCAGCAACTCTCAGGTACCATTTGGCCTGAAGGATCATATGCCTATCCGTCATTGTTGGTAGCACCAGGATATGCCTCATGCATATAATTGCCAAACGTTCTCGTCGTAAACCACGTATAAATGACCACAACGTGCCCGAACCAAACTGACAGGGGATCTGGCAGTTGGTGGCCCCAAAGGCGCGGCGATCAGAAACCATCAAGTATGATCACTTCTGACACGCATGTCTACCACAACAACAACAGTGACATTCACTTTTGGGCGCGCCCACTCGTGCTGAACTCAAACGCCTTGAACTCAAGCGCAGTTACACGTTACTTTTAGTGTACTGGACTGAATTTTGCGTGTGAATTATCTTTCCCTATTACCAGTATCCCTGGACTCGGGCGAACCTGCTCCGACTTCAGAGGTACTTGCAGTTTACCTCCCCAAGGCAAGGAAGAGAAGTCAACACGTTAATCCAACTGAGCGGTGTAGGGGTTGAACCCGCTACCTCAGCATCAGCACACCGGATGTTTAAGAACGAGCGATCTTATCCATTCGGCCATGCTAACCTCACACGGGTAAATGATGTCCATCGAAAGTGTGCTCAATTATTTTGACCAATGAATTCTGATGCTCGTCGTGTATGATTCCTATTAAATGACAATTAGCTTTCAATGTCGAACAAGAATCTTACTGAATAATTATTCGGTTTCAATGTCGAACAAGAATCTTACTGAATGACAATTCGATTCAGATGTCAAACAAGAATCTTACTGAATGACAATTCGGTTCAAATGTCAAACAAGAATGTTACTGAATGACAATTCGGTTCAAATGTCAAACAAGAATCTTACTGAATGACAATTCGGTTCAAATGTCAAACAAGAATCTTACTGAATGACAATTCGGTTCAAAAGTCAAACAAGAATGTTACTGAATGACAATTCGGTTGAAATAGCAACTTAATATCGTCAACTTGACTCAATATCGCTACAAGGAGAGAGAACCTTGCTTCGTTGTCAAACCCGACTCTGCCATATCGATTGGCTTGACTCGACAGGTGCATGCCCAAAACCGCCCCACCGCCCAGGAACATGGAAAACATGTTTCCCTGCATGGTTCTCTGTGGTTGGTGCTCAATGTAGAACACACTGCTCTAGGTGTAAATCAACACAGGAGGCCTATTTAAGACCCGGACCATGAAAACAGACAGCAAATTAGGCTATAAGAACGACTAGCACTGTGCCAAGGGATTGAACCACTCGGGGTGTTAAAAAAGTTCATTGCATAACCTTTACAGGACGTCGCAGTCAACTTCAGCATTCTACGTTTGCCATTGCTTTCTGAACGACCGGCACTCATACCATTGTATGAAAACCAATGTAACGCAGTTTGCTTCTAAATCGTCAGCAGCTGTATTTCGACCGCGGTGTGCGGGATTGCAAACTACATTCACAATCCTTGACCACAGCGCCGGATCAGGGTGCAGAGGTCATCAAAGTCTACTGACGGCATCTTACTTGTCTCTAAAGGCGCAGCCTGTGATGAACAGAAAGTGAGGCTAAGCAGTCATGTGCAGGACGCGACGATTCCATGGGTGAGGTCAGTACCAGAGCATCAAGGGTTAGGTCTGCATATTTGCAGGTCTTGAACATTGGGAATATCCACAGATTGTTTTTGCCACCCCTGTGGGCCAACTGGCATGCATGCGATTGTTCTGTGCAGATCTATTTTGGGTAGGAGGGTGTGGGACTTGTAGATAGAAAGACGAAGATGACATCACCACTCTGCGACAGTGGAAAGCTCTACCAAACTATCCTGGAAGGCTAACCCGGTCAGCCATATGCTGGGAAGGAGTCGAATGTGTCGCCTGAAAGGCGCAAATATCACAATAAACAGGCATACTCAATTACATCCTCAACAAAAAATATCGGACCACCAAAGAATAAGAATAGTGATAAATATTTGTTATTATCTGTCGTGTTTACACGACAAGAAGGGTGTGGTTACAAAAAGCAAACAACTTGCCATCGTTTGATAGGTCTGATCGATTAGTTATCAGCCTACCATGGCAGCAGTTTCTCCCGGCATCCCCCACAGACATGGCAAGGAAACGGTGTGGGGTGGTGGGTTAAAATGCTTCGTTTACATTGATTGTTTGTTCTAATTTCGTTTCTAGTTACGCAAATATCACACGCGAGAACATAGAATGCATTTCCTTCATCTTACTTGATTTGTTAAACGTGTGCAAGCTTTCTATACTGTCTGATACAATGCTGTCATCTCTCTATCTCTCCCACCTTCCATCTTTTTTCTTCCTCTCCCTCTCTCGCTCACCGTCCATCTCGTTCTGTCTGTCTGTCTGTCTGTCTGTCTGTCTGTCTGTCTCTCTCTCTCTCTCTCTCTCTCTCTCTCTCTCTCTCTCTCTCTCTCTCTCTCTCTCTCTCTCTCTCTCTCTCTCTGTGTGTGTATCGCTTTGCCCTAATTTCTTGTCTGCTTGTAGATCGCTGATACCTTATATCTGTTTCAGTCTGTCGTCTCAAGATTTCTTGTAGATGGTTGTTTCCTTGTTTGTTACTTATTGCTTGCCTCTTCATTTCTTGTCTCCTTGGTAATATGAGTCACACAATCACACCATCAGTGACGAGGATTGTTAATTATTGGTGACTGACCCATGTTACCAATAATTAAGAACCTTCGTGACACGATTTGTAAGTGCCTACACTGATGGCATGACCCATGTCACCAATAATTAAGAACCCTCGTAACACGACGTGTAAGACTGCCTACACTGATGGCGTGACCCATGTCACCAATAATTAAGAACCTTCGTGACACGATGTGTAAGACTGCCTACACAGATGGCGTGACCCATGTCGCCAATGATTAAGAACCCTCGTAACACGACGTGTAAGACTGCCTACACTGATGGCGTGACCCATGTCACCAATAATTAAGAACCTTCGTGACACGATGTGTAAGACTGCCTACACAGATGGCGTGACCCATGTCACCAATAATTAAGAACCCTCGTAACACGACGTGTAAGACTGCCTACACAGATGGCGTGACCCATGTCACCAATAATTAAGAACCCTCATGACACGATGTGTAACTCTTTCGCTACCGTGAGCCCATCTTGGGACACGGTGGATTTCCTGAAATGGCAGTCCGCCCTTTTCGTCCCACAAAATGATCAGTGGTTTATTTCATATATTTCTGCTCCGTTTCGGAATTTTAAGTTACAGTAAACTAAAAAGTCGTACAGCGAAAAGATTTCTACGCCATATTGGTGTTTTCTAATATTGGATTCTTGTGAATTTTCAGTTTTAAGGTAGTGTTAATTTGTTTGTTTGGGTTTTTCACAATGGAAACGCCCACCAGTTTGCGTCCACGTAGTATGACTTGAGATCAAACTAGATTATTGTTTATAATTGTTTTAAACAATAGTGATTCCGATATCAGTGAATATTTAGAAAGAAGTTTTAGTTGTGCCTAAAGTTTTAGCACGTGGTGATAAAGAAAAACCAGTGAATGTTCATCAACAGCTGAGTGTCTGACAACGAAGCCCGAATGGCTGAAGTTTACGTCTGTCATTATTGCTATGGGACTTGATCCAAGACCATGTATCAAAGACTACCGGTGTACAAGTGCACATTTATATACTCCTTGGTATGGCACTGCCACTACGTTTCCCAGTAATCAATTAGAATTTATTTATCACACCATATTTCACGTATGTGAACCCGAGGCCAAAAATAAAAAAATAAAAATTGATCCTCTTGTTTACATGATTCTGAAGAATATCCAGGAAGCATTTCACCCATTTGAAAATGTGTCCATTGATGAAATGATTATTTGGTGGAAGGGCTAAATAAAGCTAAAAAAACCATGCATTGTTGTCTCTACCAAGTCTGTAGTTAGAACTGTTGAGAGCGGATTGCGAAAACCGCAAAGCAAGCCGAAGATGGTCTCCATGAAAATAACACGGCGATGAATGGCTGCGACAGAATGGACCAAATGGTTGGATATTATAATATCCATGATAGGAAAACCATTAAGTGGTGGAAGAAGATCTACTACTAGATCTTTGAAATTGCACAGATCAATGCTCACATCCTACATTCCATATGGCAAACAGAGAAAGGAGGATAAAAATTGTCATAGAAGGATTTCAAGTAAAGGAAAGTGCTCATCGCGAAGTAGCTCAGAGTAATCCTGAAAGTTTGACACTCTGCCTGCCGAAGAATTTCAGTCTGTTGCAGGAAATTATGCCGAAAGATTTACATGAGCCAAGCATTTAATAGAATTTGTCGGTGTCAATAGAGACTGTGTTTTTTGCAGCACTCGAACTAAACGAACACATATCATCTTTTGTTTGCTCCGGCTGCACTAATAGACCAGACTTGTGCGCCAAAGTTTGCTTTGCAGCCTATCACAAATAGACTGCCACATATAGTAAATAAAAACAGACAGACATGACAATTAAATGTAAATCTGCCAAGTGTTTTCCTAATTTTTGTCTGAAAAAAGAAAAATACATGATTCAGAATCTGCGGCAAAACTTCTTTTCGGATGATTGATTCGGAGCAATTGTATTTATAGTTTAGAAAAGTGTTGTTTGTGCAGTAAATTCAACAGGATTAGCAGTGATCAGGATATTGGATAACAACGCCCCCTTGGTAAGTACAATTTTTACATTATTTTTACCTCTTTTTAACAAATTATTTTAGAAGTTATATTATTATTTTTATTTTATTTACAACATACAGCAAACATTCTCCTACCAACATATTCCTTGTGCAATCCCCTTTATTTTGATATATAATACAACATTTCTGCTACAATTTTAACCATTTTCATAACATTATTGCGACATACACCAACTTCCAGATTTCGGCCATTAGTTTTTTTCATTTTTGTGAAAAAGACATGGTTCAGAAAATGCACCAAAACTTCTTTTTGGGCTACTTTAATGAGCAATACTGTTTATATTCTTGAAGACAAGTGGTGTTTGTTTGATTATTCAGTAAATTAAACATGATTAGCAGTATAGGAGTGTAGAAAACACCTTATAAGTGCAGTTTTTAAAATAATTTTTACCTCTTTAATTTCAGTTGTTATTATTAAACCTCTCATTATTGTCATAATATTTGTAACCTATCAATTAATTATTAACACTGTCATGTTCCTTGTGCAATCCTCTTTAATTTGATATGTAATACAATAGATCTGCTACCATCTTAACCATTTTAAAAGCATTATTGTAACACACCCCTAGTTCCAATTTTCTGCCATAAATTTCTGTTTGGTCACAGCCCAGTTTTTGTTTGGTAGTGAAAGAGTCACCAATAATTAAGAACCCTCGTGACACGATGTGTAAGACTGCCTACACTGATGGCGTGACCCATGTCACCAATAATTAAGAACCTTCGTGACACGATGTGTAAGACTGCCTACACAGATGGCGTGACCCATGTCACCATTGATGAAGAACCCTCGTCACATGATGTATAGGTCAGCATGGCCGAATGGATAAGTAAGCGTGTTCTTAAACATACGGTGTGCTGATGCCGAGGTAAAGAGTTCACCACTACATTGGACAGCTGGACTAAAATGTTGACATATCGTCTTTGACTTGAGGACGTAAAGTACAAGTACCTCTGAAGCCGGAGCGGGTTCGCCTGATGGCAAGGTATAATGGTAATAGGGAAAGCTAACCCACACCAAATTCAGTCCCGTGCTACTAGACGTAGAGTGTATGGACTACGCTAGAGTTCAAAACGATCGAGCGCTAAATAAAAAAGATAGAGTGCGATTTTTTACGTTAGTTATTTTATTCCTAGTATTTGATGTTGAGTCTGTTCCCGGACGTTTGAATATAATAAATACGCATCCTGAAGAATATTCTCAGCAGTATCGCTGTGTCATTCTAAGTTAGAGAAGCGGTCTGAAGAGCCATGTGGAGCCAATTCTGATGTACGGAAGCCAATCATGGAAAGTTAGAGGACACTTGAGGAATAATGTGGAGTTATGTGGAGCCAGTTCTGATGTACGGAAGCCTGTCATGGACATTTAGAGGTCAAGTGAGGAATAATGTGGAAGCCACGGAGATGTGCTTATAAAGAAGACGACGAGAACACATTTGACGAATACAAAATTAAAGAAATGAAGATATCTGGAAATAAATTAACTCAGAAAGAGAACAGGATCATTTCACATTGTTTGGACAGTTCACGAACTGACGTGAGGTGTAGTCCGTTGTGACACGTCAAGTTGGAGGGAAAGAGAGGCAGGCTGGAGGAGGAGTGAACTACAAGAGAAGATGCTGGACAGTCTGACATCATGACATTGAGGAATATCAGGATTAGAAGTGTTTGACAATACAAGAGACAGGAGGCTGGGGACATCAGTATTAGAAATGTTTGGGAGTACAAGAGACAGGAGGCTGTGGACATCAGTATTAGAAATGTTTGGCAGTACAAGAGGCAGGAGGCTGTGGACATCAGTATTATAAATGTTTGGCAGTACAAGAGACAAGAGGCTGGGGACATCAGTATTAGAAATGTTTGGGAGTACAAGAGACAAGAGGCCGTGGACATAAGTAGTTGAAATGTTTGGTAGTACAAGAGACAGGAAGGAGACGGGACATCTCTGATCACCAGTGTCATACTGCGTTGACCATAGGAAGCTTTTGTAAAAAAAAAAATTTGTCTTGGACATCCGCACACACACAATTTATTGAGAAAGATAAGGGTTATAGCAGCGGCCATGCGCTGACTACGTCCCTTCCTAGACAAACTTTTAGGATAAGGAACTTACGGCATGATTTAGACCTGCATGAAATGATTCATCTACAGAGCTACCGATGAAAAACTGCTTTTTACCTATCCAATATCCCGCAGACAGACGGTCACGATTTCTTGCACTTTTGTTTCAGACTTCAATATTTTCGTATCCAGTTACCTGAGTTGTACTGTGGAAGATTATTGTACTTCCTCATTAGCAGCTACTTGGACAAGGAAGTCGTCTCCTTTAACTGAGCAGAGTATTTATAAATGAGAGGGTTACCTCCCTTGCCATAAGCATCCACTAAGAAAGTCGTAACCTGTTTCCCAAAAGACTTGGGAGTTACCGACCTGGGAATGACACCTGGGTCAAGCGGCAACATTTGCATTTGATGTCTATGAGGGCTTCCATGATAAACAAGAGACATTGTCGGTGGCTCTTGACCTGGAGGATTGTGACAAAACCAACCAGATCCCGTGTCTTTACTATGCAGGGGATCCCTTCGGTCGGAAAATAGACGAGTTGTCTCCCGTCAAATCTGAAAAAAGCTAGGGAAATCCCCGGTTAAATTAGTCCCTGTCGAGAAACTTCTAGGTTATTCTAGAAAATAGAGGCAGAGTGTGTACATGGTGTTGGCAGTCACGTAGGACATACAGTCCCATCGGGTTGCTCGGGATTCTGGACTTCTCCGTGACCCATGAGATTCTCAGGGGTCGAGAAGAATTTGAAACTGCGCAATCAGCTCTGAGCAGTCAGTCGCCAGCCAACTGTCAACAGACAAGGCCGCAATGAACTGACTACTGTGAAATGATGTCTTTTCAACCGCTTGCCAGAGCGTGACACCGAAGCAGTCAAGTGGTGTGGTGATTCTCAATCTAAGGTAATACCTTAATACGTTATTACGTAGCAGTTGTCCTTAAACAAAACGCCGGTGTCAGAAATGATTGTAACCGTGGCGCGAATATTTTTCTTTCCAACCGTCTGCATAAGTAATTAGCTATATCGATCGGCTAGGGAATTTAGGTCAGACTCTACTGCGAATACAGGTGTTTATTATCGTTAACACATCAGGCGTGTGTAGTTAGCATCACCGGCTCAGCTGTGTGAAACTGACGTTATTGTAGGAGATATATTAACGTTGTTATATATTAAATATATTCACAAGGCTTGTTAGTGTAGAATTTACTATGGATTTATCACTGCTACTTGTGAGTGTATTTTGGGTAATTTAACAGCGAATGTTTAGCAAGTGTGTTAACCGCAGTTGTTCATTGATTGCCTAGATAGAGCTGTGAGGAATTCTTGACACTAGTTAGAGTGTAATATTAAATACATTACTAGTGATGAGCTTATAGGCTTGAGCAAGCAAGTGATGTGTTCTTTGCTTAGCTAGTTAGTGATGTAATTTATGCATTAGCTAGAATTGTGTTATTAATTCCTGGAACCAATGTGTTGTTATTTCCATCAGGATGTGGAGGTAAGTATTTGCTAAGTGAAGACGCCAGTGCTATTACACCTCTATGTAGGAATGTTTTGTAGTTACCTGATAGAGGTAGTTAGGAATTACCTGTGGATTTATGATGTCACTACTTGTGTAATTTGCCTGCCCGACTGGGTGTATTTTGCGTGCCGACTGTGTGTCTTTTGCGAGCCCGACTGAGTGAATATGCATGCCCGATCATGGTTGTTTTGCATGCCCGACCGAGTTGATTTGCTTGCTGGATCTTGTTGATTTTGCATGCCCAACCGAGAGCGATGCGGCGCGCTGTAACCGAGGCCGTTGCGTTTGTACAGATCCGAACTACGAGCAGAACGTTGATGTATGACTTTACTGTTCTTCTCTTCGGTAAACCTGACCCTGTTAGTGGGGGAACATATCCACTAGGGAGAAGGAGTTACACATGCGCGAGTCAATCAACACTTGAGGTTGGACTAAAGATTTATGGGATGAGGAGCTGAATGCCACTCTAAACAGGACAACGTAGTCTAAATCGCCACGGAACCATGGTACTCGTTTCCCACAGTAGCTAGGGGAAGTCTACTAGGTGGATTGCCACCAAACCTGTGATAGACCTGCACAGGCTTGACCGTCAGGAGATCAGGTCAACTAATAAAGGTCAGACCTGTTCTGGGACAGAGATCCCAGGACAAAAGCATTTGCTTAGTTTATGAGTTTGTTAATAAGTTATTAACAAGTCATGATTTGGTAATTGGTTAATGCTGATATGTTAATGAATTATGATTTATGTAATTTATTGATGTTGTGCAGTCATTAATGAATTATGTGTAATTAATTGATCAATGGGTTAAGTGATTAATTAATTGTTGAGTTAAATGGATGAGGAGGATATGTCTGGCTGGACACCTCCCAGAAAATGAAACCTCTACACTGAAAGATAATTAGGTGTATTCTATGGTTGTTGTTGGAGGAGAAACGGAGGATTGGAATAACACCGGGTAGTAGGATGTTATGACTGAGCCAAACCGACTACTCTGGTGCTATCGGGCCAGATGTTGCCCAGAAGAGTTACTTGCCTATCTAGACACTTCCTAATACACTTTCATACATGTACCTCTTTGTTAAGAGAGATGATCTATTATGTTGATGATCTATTATATCATGTTATGATATATTGGTCTGATGCATGTGATGTGGTTGATGTGCATGTTAGTCCTAGTAGTAGCCGAGTACTCTCACCGACCTCCTTGTTTCAGGATCTGTTTATATGATGGAGATTCGAGAGTTAGACCATGAACTCAATTGGACCAGCTCATTCCAGTACCAGTCAACTGGATGTTTGAGGCGATACTGGGAGCGGTCAAATGAATCTGTCAGAGTCACCACTAGTAAGACACCTGAGTTTTAAAAAGTCACGATGAGTCTACGTTAAGACAACCGCGACGAGTCCGACGAAGATTTGGTCAACAGATCCAGGTTGGGTCTGGGACTGATGCGTCTCCTGATTCATGCCGGTAAGGCACTGGTGAATTTCTATGAAGACTCAAAGGTAACTCGGTAGTACCATGTGCAGGCTCAATGACATTTCGAGTTGAGTTAAAGGACTTGAACTCTGTTGAACAGTCACTACTATGGCCAGTTTAAATATGTTTCAGGCCCGGCTGGGTCTTAGTGAGGTCCAAGGTGTAATGATTCATCTAACTCCGGTGTGGATCTACATCTGTTATCTTCTACGAAACCTGAACTTGGTCAGTGACCCACAACGGTAGGCTGTTATTTTCGTGAACACCTTAGGGACAGACTTGTTCGGGTAGGGAGCTATCCCATTCCTGGGTGTGTTGAAGGTTTGTGACATTGCTAATCTGTAAGGTCATTAGATGCCTACAGAGCTGTGTAGAATGGTGACATTGTGAATATGTTGAATTCTTACAGTGACATGTTGGATTCTTAACCAGTGACAGTATTAGTACATGGAGCCTACGCTCCAGTTGGGTGTTGCAGAATAGTTCATCCCATTAACTTGAGATGCCAAAGAGCAACCAGGCTCTTATATTCTATTGTATTGTGCAGCAGTACTTATCATCAGATGGGGACATCTAGAACTCTAGGGTCGGCCCATAAGTCATCAGTAGAGTGGAACTTCTTGTGATTTATTCAGTCATCGAGGTATGACCAGCGAACTTGGTTGAAGTGCCAGTCATGTATCAGACATACGCCTGACCAGTCCGAGATCTTACGCAGTGGAAGGAGAGAACTCTGGAAGGGTCTACGACTTGGAGTTCCTTTGCCTGGAGGTTCATCGGGTGAGTCATTAGCCACGACTGGACGATGGCACTAACTGAAATCACATACTCTATGATGATGACTGATCATCTGTAGATCTTCTCGCTGCTCTCATCCAGCGGTGTACATATTGTCTTCTATCCAGGCTTTTCAGCCATCCCTCTCTGAGTTCAGTTTGACGTATTAAGAAATTAAATTTTGCTTTGTTGACCATGGCTTTGAGTACTAGTATGACTGTTGTCTTGTCCGAGCCCTCTGTGGGTAGGAATCCATAGGTGGGGAGCGAAGGCCAGCTGTCCCGGCTTGTGTGGGGCCCTGTAGATGTAAAGTCCTATTGGAGTGGTCGGAGCAAAGGCTGGGGATATTAAATATAAGTAACATATCTGTCCAAGCCCCGAAAGTCTTGTTACAGAGTCAGGTATGATCAGTTGATATTCACTCTGTTGGACATGGAGGTAGTAAAGCATCCTCTGCTCTACCCCGACTTAGACGAGGTCTAAGAATATCTTGGGTAAAGAAAAGAACAAATGTATCCATACGTCAAGAGCTGGATATTGAAGAAGGTTGGCTATTATAGACGATAAAACAAAGAACATTGAAATATTTTGGTCCCTTGAAACGTCACAAAAGTTTGGTGAGAACAATAATGGAGGGGTATATGCCTGGGAAGAGAGGAAGAGGAAGACCAAAGAGAAGATGGGTGCAGGATGTGGCGGATGATCTCCAGATGGGTGTATCGGAAGCGGGACATCTTGCTTATGATCGAGAGGTTTTCCCGAAGGTTATTAAGGGAGCGAGGTTCTGCAAAGGACATGCTACTGAATGAATGAATAGACATGGAGGCCTGCCCTTGGATTGTCAAATGGATTGCGGCAGTCCTTTATGAGCGTAAATTTGCATTGCGCATGATTTCAGGGACTTCTGACCCCTGTACTATTACACTGGGCTGCCACAGGGATCTGCCATGTCGCCAGTGCACTTTAATATCTACACCAGCAAAGTCGCAGCTATTGAGACACCAGGAATTGGTAGAAGCTTGACATTTGCAGATGATGTGCTGGTGTACAGACAGGGAAACTTTCGCTGAAGACTTACAGACGGCAGTAAACGGGGTGGCGGAGTGGTGAAGGGACGCAGGAGCCGTTATAAACCCAGAAGAGGTGTCGGTTGTGTGGTATTCCCTGGGTAATCGAATCGTGAGAGCAGATATCCCACGTTTTTTTTTTGCGCCCGCTTGCTTTGAACTCAAGCGTAGTCCATACACACTACTTCCAGTATTGATGAACTGAATTTTGCTTGTAGATTAGCTTTCCCTGTTAACAGTGTCCCTCGCAATCAGGCGAACCCACTCCGACATCAGAGGTACTTGTAATTAACATCCTCAAGTCAATGACGACAGGTCAACATTTTAGTCCAGCTGTCCGGTGTAGGGGTTGAACCGCTTACCTCAGCATCAGCACATCGGATGTTTAAGAACACTCGTTCTTATCCATTCGGCCATGCTGACCTGCGTCCCATGTATTATATTGTAAGGATGTCCTCTTAGTAGAGAGAGTAAATTGAAGTACTTGGGAATCATCTTTGATAGGTGTATGCCTTTTGAGGATCATGGTAAAGGACTTTTAATGCATTGAGGGCGATAGCAGCAACTGGGATAGAGCACAGGATGCTTTACAGCAGGGGTGGCCAACCTTTTCAGCAGGCGGGCCAAATTTCAGAAATAATATTTCCTGCCCGGCCAAGCACCTAATTTATTTTGTTAAATTAAAGTAACCAAGCAAGCGTGCTAACAGCTTCGACCACGTCGTCGTTTCCCACTCCGCGGGCCGTAACATGACTACTGGCGGGCCGCATGCGGCCGGCGGGCCTCGTGTTGGCCACCCCTGCTTTACAGGCTCTTTCAGCAGTTAATAATTTTTGTCAATGAGTATGGTTTGGGGCTGCTGACTGTATCAAAGAGCCAGCTTGAAAGGATGGGGCGCATATAGAATGGCCATGCGGGTGATCCTGGGGTGCACAAAGGACACGCCAGTTTTATGCATGAGGTATCTTCTGGCACTACTAACAATGGAGGACAGGCGTAGGGTCCTTCAAGTAAAATGGTACCTGATAGTAGCAGATAGGGATCACCACCTGCATGAAGCTATGGATATAGTCCAGAGTCATAGACTGAGACGAGGCAGGTCCAGAATGGTGTATCCATAAACCGGGTGTGTGATCTAGAAAGGCATAAATAGTGAAACAGAGGATTAAAGTACCGGAAGACAGGACGGACTGGCACTATGTAATAGTAACACTGGGTCGTGAGTGCAGAGAATGGGCAGCGGGCAGCACAGAGTTTGAGGAGTAACAACTGATCCAGAACAATACACATCAAGGTGCATGGTGATCTACACTGATGGGTCAGTGGTAAGAAATAGACATAGTGGTTGGGGTTTCATCGCGAAGGTTAATGGACGATGCTTGAAAAAGGAGTGTCTGGCATATGAGACTACGACCTCCAGCATGAGGATGGAGGTGGAAGCAGTGACAGCAGCCTTCCGATGGTTAGAGGAGACAACTACAACTCAAACTGCATTAATTACGGACTCAAGGAGTATGCTTTGTAAGGTGGAAATGTAAACAATATAAAATAACACAAAGTAATGCAACTGTACAGAACAGAATTACGATAAATACAGGACGTTGCGGCGACTAGCCTTCAAGTTACTTTGTGTTGTTTTATATTGTTTACATTTCTACAGCTTTACTGCATCTCATCTCATCTCATCTCATCGTATCATGTTCGTCTTGTACCTTGCGGTGTAGAGGGGAAGTATAAACAGCGAGAGAGTGCCCGCTTATGGGCTTCATGTACTGATATTCCTATGGACTCTGTTATTCCCTGCGTCCATCGTTTACGTGGTCGGCCTCTTCCTCTGGTCTGTACATCATTGCTTGTTGTGGTATACTGTTAGTTGGTAACCTACTTGCATGGCTAAACCATTTGACTTGCTGCTTTCTAATAAAATCTAGTTCAGCTAACACCCCTACTTTATTCCTGATTTCTTCATTTCTGTTCTTATCTCTTCTTGATACATTGAGTATTCTTCTCAGGAAACTCATTTATGTTGTTGTGATTTTTCTTTCCTCTTTTTCTGTCATTGTCCAGGTTTAGCATTGGTAGTTAGTTTGTTAGATAGTCGACAGATAATCCTCATTGCACATCGAACCATTCAGTCCATAAGTGCTCGGATCCCCTCCTCAGCAAATCGCGCAGCGTGTAGCGGCTAACGACACCAGTTCTGTGTTGGCTTATCAATCTTCTTTGGTTTCCTGCGTAGTGTTCTTGTTTGGCCACACCTATTTTAATTTGCTGTTCTCGCAGTCTGGCCATAGTTGTAGATTCACAGTTATCACTTGGTTCACGCAAAAGTCTTACTTCTCGTAGAGCATTCAGAATGTCAGCCTGGTCCATGGCTTGTCAGCCCGTTCATTTCCTTGTACTCCCGCATGCCCTGGCACAAAGATGAAACTAATCTTTGCCAGCCTAGACTGCTCCAGAGACAGCAACTACTCTCTTCGGATCCACCCCATCTCTATTCTCTTGAGCATGCTCATTGAGACTCTAAGACTCTAAGGAAACATGCCCTAGTGAATGTTGTGACATGTATGTATCATCCCTCAGTCCTTTCCAGCAGACGTTGTTATACGCGCTATTAAAACTTAAACAATATAAAATGACATATAGTAGTGCAGCTTTACATAACAGAGTTAAGACCCATACACAACGTTGCGGCGATTAGCCTTCATCAGCAAACAAACACAATCACAAACACAACATACAGTCAAGGAGAACTCCTGTGACTACATTAGAAGGTGATGACAGGACGAGAAGAACAAAAGCGTGGAAAAATGGAAGCAATGAAGAGAAAATGAGAATTGAAAAAAAATTTAATTGAAAAGAATGTTAGTTGAAGAAAATGTTTAATTGAAAAAAATGTTAATAGAGAAAATCATTATCCTGCCGGAACTCTGAAGGTGGCACAAAAAATTCACTCGGACCCACTCGCTGGGAAGAAAGAGAGAAGAAGAATCCCAAGAAACTCAGGAAACCGGTAGAATACCCAGGTAGACACAATGACGGTGAGGACGGCCCAACTACACGTACTATATAGAAGACGGAGAGATGATCTCATGGCTGACTGCAGGGGAAGACACCGAAAGGCAACAAAAACTCAAAATCGAATGTGAAAAAAGGCGCAAGGAGGAAAATGAAATCATCGAAAAGCTTCTATAGACAAAACACACAAAAGGAGGCAAGAAGACCAAATAAGAAGTCCTACCAGTCAAGCCAGACGAGCCAGGAGCCTTCACTAACAAAAGAAACCACCAGAGGAGACGGGCACAAAAGACAGCCGTCGACCAACCCCCCAGCTGACTTCACAGAAACAAAAACCGATATGATCAGTCCGGGTCAGGACCAACTCGTGAAAACACATAAGACAAAAATCATGATGAATAAACCCACAAAAACCACGGATCTCAACAATAACCACAGCTGAAAGAAGCAGGTTGAACGAGGCCGAATTTGGATTTTTTGTTTTTAAAGCAAGCAAGCAAAATTATTATATATCTTTTATTTGAATCGTTTTGTTATTGTTTCATGCTGTATACCACGTCACTAGCCATACCCTCACCTACAATTTAAGGGTCATATGACCACCCTTTGACCACCTCTTGACAACCAATTGACCACTTGACCACCTCTTGACCTCTTGGCCACACCAACTCTGATGAGTCACTTGACCACCCCTTGAAAACTTGACCACCTCTTGACTACCACTTGACCACCTCTTGACCACTTCTTGATCTATTGACCACATTCATTCTGAAGAGTCACTTGATCACCACTTGACCACCCCTTGACCACTTGACCACCTCTTGACCACGTCATCGCTCACTTTACCCACCACCGTGTCATTATCCGTACGCTTCCCTACAATTTAAGGGGTCACTTGACCACGCATTGACCACTTGACCACCTCTTGACCACGTCATAGCTCACGTTAACCACCACCACGTAACTAGACGTACCTTCCCCTACAATTTACGGGGTCACTTGACTACCACGCCTACTAGACCACACCTACTTTTTGACAAAGTCACCGAGGAGTTATCGCCCTTTGAGGATCAGGATCGATATATGATGGAAATATATAAGATCCACAAAAAAGGGGCGGTTTTCTGATTTACTATACTACTAAGCTAATCAACACGCAAAAATCAATTCAGTGCATTAGAAGTGTTAGCACATGTTTGGACTATATTTTTCCGCTTATCCTTTACAGGACATGGCTGTCAACACCAACATTTTACCGCTGTTGTTGATTTCTTGGCAAGATTACGCTCAGTGGCTTGCCATTGCTATGCTTGAGTTTAAAGCGAGCGAAAGCTAAACAAACAAACAAACAAAATAAACAAACGAACTTCTATTGCGTTCATAATAGAGATTTCAAACATGTCCCACCTTCCTTCTCTGTCTGTCTGTCTGTTTGTTTTTCTACTCTCTCTACACTAACACACACGCGAGAGAGAGAGAGAGAGAGAGAGAGAGAGAGAGAGAGAGAGAGAGAGAGAGAGAGAGAGAGAGAGAGAGAGAGAGAGAGAGAGAGAGAGAGAGAGTGAGTGTATAAGCGTGTGACGCGCATGGGTAAGGGTAACGCAATTAGCCACAGATGTCACAATGGAGGGTTGAGGTGCACGATGATTTACCACACTAGCTAACATCAAGCCTAATAACGCCCCTGGAAGCGACCGTCATCTCAGTACTGCGGGTGTGTGTACAAATTAGCCGCGAACTCCCGTTGTAGCAAGCAGCTTGTGTTCCCACTTTACCACAGCGGTGTTTGAATAATTTATAACCTATCTAAACAGACAGTAGACAGGTGTCCTTGTATGATGCAGATTCCCAGTGATTAAATCTTTCGTTTCAACAATCTCGGTACAGTTTAACTCGTGAAGGTTACAGGGGTGTTTCTTTACCGCTGCAGCATGTTTCTCTCAATATTAAAGCTTTAGAACAGTCTTACATTTTAGCTGTTAGATATCTTCGTGGTTTTTACTTCAGGACTTTACTGGCGTTCACTAGGATTCTTCTTTTTATAGTCAATGTCGTGTGGCATTGGTGATTATGTCTCATGTACTGCCAATCTTCTTATAGTCAATGTCGTGTGGCGTTGGTGATCATGTCTGTCCACACAATTTTGTCTTGTTTACTGCCAATCTTCTTATAGTCAATGCCTTGTGGCGTTGGTGATCCTGTCTGTCCACAAAATTCTGTCTCATGTACTGCCAATCTCCTTATAGTCAATGCCTTGTGGCGTTGGTGATCCTGTCTGTCCACAAAATTCTGTCTCATGTACTGCCAATCTTCTTATAGTTAATGTCGTGTGGCATTGGTGATCATGTCTGTCCACGAATTCTGTCTAGTCTACTGCCAATCTCCTTATAGTCAATGCCTTGAGGTATTGGTGATCCTGTCTGTCCACACAATTCTGTCTCATGTACTGCCAATCATTTCTTATAGCGACGTTCCTCCATGCCATGAAGTCAGACTGTTCAGCATCGTCTCCCTTGGTCTCCCCCTGCCTCTCTTCACCCCGCCCCCAAACTGCCTGATGTGACGACATATAATAACGTTCCTCTTCTCATGACATACTCAAAGAATGTGGGCTGTTTTCGTCTGATGAAAGTAACCAATTCTCTTTATAAGTTAACTTCTATCGAGACATCTTCATAACCCTTTCTTTGCGTCTACGGTGTTCTCATCAATCCTCTCTACATCCCCATTTTCGTAGCCTCCGCATAATGCCTTACTTGTCTGCTAATTGTCCACGATTCGCCTCCTGACATCAGGACTTTTCCTCACGCCGATTGACAAAGAAAAGCCGCAGAGAATATTCTTCATCTTGTAGAATGCCGCCTTTGCTTGGGCTGTTCTACATCTCCCGTCCCGCATCCATTGACTTGTTTCAAATTGGTTCCTTCCACTTCGATGTTGCTATTATGTATACAGTGTTTCTGTGTAATAACCATTACTATATCATTAGCGTAATGCAGATTGTTTACAACATGTCTACCAACAGATATTCACCAAGAGTGGCACAGGGATATTTTACAACTAGAATAATTAAATAAATAAACAATACAAACTGTTTGATACTTGCTATCAGCTCCGAACGCCGGACTTCTGCAATGAAAATATCATAGATAAGTCAACTTATCACAAACATCAGAAAGAGACATAGGCCTACATCATTTTTGGCCACTTTATGAGAAACAAAAACTGGAACATGCTGCGACAACCGGACAGATTTGTGGAACGAGAGAGAGGAAGACAGTGCGAGAAAATTCTTGAAACTCTTGAGTGGTGGCTCGTAGGTGAATCAGCACGTGAATTGATCCATGTCGTCGGAGATCTCAATTTGTGAAGCATGATCGCCCACTCTGGCCGACAAGGCACTTGATGATGATGAAATATTAAACTTCTGTTCTTGAAGAGTTAATCCATTGTATTGACCGCTAAATTGAAAATGTGCATTACAAGTGCGCTGTTGGAGTGAGAGTTCCAGGCCAAGTGTCCAAGCATATTTTCTCACAGTAGCAGATGGGCTGGTTACTTTCATCTGTGGCTGTACCAGCAGAGTTCAGTGTGTGGGAATTTATCTTACAGTTTGGTCATGTAGATTAATACTTGTCAACGTATGCAGATGAAGAAAGCCAGGTAGGTGAAAAACAGCAGCAGCAGCAGCATTTATGAAGACAATTAGCAGCATTACATTCTTAACCATAATCGATTCTTGGTTATGTTCAGCATGTTATTCTCAGCACTGTGTATATCCTGGTTTGTGAGAACAACATCATCTTTTTTCCCCATGTATTGTTCCTGTATGTTCCTGATCTGCAACATTTAGTAGACAGGGTTATTGCACACAGTGAACATCTAGGGTTAGAATTCCTTTGTAAGAAGACACAGATTATGGTCGCCAATAAGAAGAAGGAAATACAATAATGTTATATAAGGATGCCGACTCCGTGGCGAAGGCGTTACGGACGCAGTTTGTGATCCCGCATACCCGCGTTCGAAACACATCTGCGCGCGATTTGGCAACAGACTGCATTGCGTTGTTTTTTTACGAAATGGTGTCTGTCGTTCAGTTAGCAATGGCAAACTATTGAACGTAAACTTGCTAAGAGATCACAACATCAAAAAATGTTAGTGTTGACTGCGACGTCCTGTAAAGGTTATGCAACTAACTTTAACAATATAAGGATACATGGCAATATTCTTAAACAAGTGACTCGGTACAATTATCTCGGAACAGTCATAACATCAGATGGGAGGTGACTTGAAGAAATTGGAACAAGAATCGCTATGGCGAAGGTGGTCTTTTGCAGCATGGCGGTTAGGCGTTGTGCCGTTACGGTCTGTGGAGTGTTTATGCTTGTGGCTACGGTTTGCAATCGTATTTTCCTCATGTTGGACTGGTAGTACATGGTTCCGTCGCTCTGCTACTGAATGAGTGAGTGGGCGACACCGTGAGCTGTGAAATTCGCGTGGAATGCTTTTACATCTGTCCTGTACAGTGAACTGCATGTTCGGAACAATGGCTACCGGCGGTTGCTGAATTGACTGTTTTGGCCTTTCGGTTCACGAGTGCATTTTTCGGGAGACTCCTGGGAGTCGGCGCTGAAGCTGCGGGGTTCGTGCTTTGTGCAACACTTTCGGCGGGTCGCCCTGCGGTAAGAGACCGAGCCATGTGAGAAAACCCGGGTCAGTGAGGTCTTTCTGGTGACTGCCGAGTCCATCGAGGATGAACTGTGGTATTCGTGGATGAATTTTGTGTTGACATTCTGACAGCGGCATTATGCACAATGTACCTGTGCGGGCTTGTTGGATTGCCGAGGCTCCCGTCTATTTAACTTTTCACATCGGACAGTGGTGAGCATTTTGTGTGATATTCGCTGGCACGGGAATGGAGCATAATGGGGACGACCCGTTGCCGTGAAGTTGGAACCTCGACTAACTAACTAACTATCTAACTAACTAACTAACTAACTAACTAACTAACTAACTAAAATGGAAAATATACTGACTAATAAAAGGATGTCAATTTCAACGAGAAAAATAGTGTTGAGGTTCTACATGGAGATGAGCAGACAAGCTGAACAAATCTAATGGCAGTGGAAATGTGGTTTCTGAGGAAAATGCAAAGAATACCATGGACCGTCAGAATAACCAATGCGCAAGTCCTACAAGAGGCAAATGAAAGCTGCAAACTTCTTAGAGAAATTATACGTATATATATATATATATATATATATATATATATATATATATATATATATATATATGAATGTAACATGCACAATTGATAAATGATAGATGGGAGATTGGAATAGCCGAATGTAAGACGGGCCTGCGTGCCCAGTTTGCAATCTTTGAAAATTAACTTCTTTCATTCTCTGTCTATCTTCCATTCGTTCCATCCATCCACCCATCCGTCCGTCCCTCCGTCCATCGATCCATCCATCCATCCATCCAACCGACCGTCCGTCCGTAGGAGCGCCTCATGTACTGTTCCTGCATTTGTAAATAGCACCTTAGGTTGTGTACAATGGTTGGTATTTAGTAATTTCTCTGCTGCTATCATGTTTGATATATTCATGATGTCTCTGCTGCTGTCTTGATTGATATGTTCATGATGTCTCTGCTGCTGTCTTCATTGATATATTCATGATGTCTCTGCTGCTATCATGTTTGATATATTCATGATGTCTCTGCTGCTGTCTTGATTGATATGTTCATGATGTTTCTGTTGCTACCTTGATTGATATGTTGATGATGTCTATGTTGTTATCTTGATTGATATGTTCATGATGTCTCTGCTGCTGTCTTCATTGATATATTCATGATGTCTCTGCTGCTATCATGTTTGATATATTCATGATGTCTCTGCTGCTGTCTTGATTGATATGTTCATGATGTCTCTGCTGCTGTCTTCATTGATATATTCATGATGTCTCTGCTGCTATCATGTTTGATATATTCATGATGTCTCTGCTGCTATCATGTTTGATATATTCATGATGTCTCTGCTGCTGTCTTGATTGATATGTTCATGATGTTTCTGTTGCTACCTTGATTGATATGTTGATGATGTCTATGTTGTTATCTTGATTGATATTTTCATGATGTCAATGTTGCCTACATTAGTATTTTGTGCCTTGTTAAAGTTTTGTGCCGGGTTAAAGCTTCAGGCCGTTTAGAAACAACCGCCTTGCATTGATTTTTAACCGTGGTTTGGAAGTGAGTCGTTCAGAAAGCGATGGCAAACTACGGAACGTAAAATCTTGTAGAAAATCACAAACAGCCGAAAATTCTGGAGCTGATTGCGACGTCCTGTGAAGGCCAGGAAAGTAGCTTGACTATATGGACTGCGCATTGGAATATGTGCTGTTTTGTAAGCCAGCAGACGTTCAAGGTTGTTGATGTTTGGTGATAATTCTGACTTCTTGCTTCTCTAGACGGCTAACGCCAGAAAGTTTCAAATAGACACCTTAAGTTCGCGTTATCATTTCCAAACACGGTGCCATTTTGATATGCGCTGGCCGTTTTCTTGCGAAGAACCCGAGGCTTGCCATGTAAGTAGTATAATAAAAAGTGAACAGCACTTTCTGTCAGCTTTGAGGAGTGTCAGGTATATAGTTCTTGTTCTATGATATCGTCACGTACATGTTGGTTACAAGTGCTGGTTTCACTCATCTTAATATCTTCATTATTCATCTGTTTTCTGCAGATAGAATGCTACAAGAACAGTGTGTGTAAATCAAGACACAGCGCGACAAGAACAGTGTTTGTAAGTGAAGACACAATGTTACAAAAACAGTGTATGTAAATCAAGACACAATGCTACAAAAATAGTGTGTGTAAATCAAGACAGAATGCTACAAAAACAGTGCGTGTAAATCAAGCTACTGGTGGACATGCAGAGTTTGAGGTGTCCGCTAGCAATCAGGGCTGATGGTATGTTTACCCGAACATCATTGGGCACGCATATTTTATTCTGAACCGTGGCGAACATAATTTTATGTACACTGGCTGGCCTTAAGTTGGATCCAGCCGCTGCTATGGTGGTCAGGACAATGAACAGTTAGTTACATGTCCTTTTACTAGACCATAACCAACCCCATCATTTATTCCCTGTTTTGGATTTTCTAGGTAACTTTACTCCCAGTAGTTTGCTACTGCTTGCGGCGCGGATGGCGCTAATGCCATTGTGAAAATAAAGACAAAGCCACCAGCTCTCAAATCGCCTGCGGGTGACTTCGGACCCGGTATGTCGGGTTTGTGAATCTGCGTTCTCTACCTCTAAGTAACAGAAATCGACCGTTAAGACATTAATTAAACACGTTTATGTAGAAACACGTTCTCACCATGGCAACCATTCCTGCTGCAGCTGCCATTTCGTGTCTACTGATTCTTACAAACGTTGGAGTCTGTTGGTCAAATTCGACATTTTCAGATACAACTGCTTCAGACAACATGACAGCCGCACAGAACCAAGCTGGCACCGAATTAATGGTGGACGCATACCAAAATCTACGAGATATCATCTCCAAACAGCTGTCCAATAGCTACCCAGTCCCACCTAAGTTTTATTCATCGTCATGGACCATTTATGCTTCGTTTACACCGCTTCAGATTATCACTTTGGACGAAGTTCTCCAGTCCATATCTATAGCTTCAGCAATAACCTTGACCTGGCATGACCACAGCGTTAAGTGGGACCCGCGAGATTTTGAAGGCATCATGTCGATACAGCTGCCGTCCAGTTACTTCTGGCTGCCCACACTCATTATCCCAGAGACTGCCGTGGAGGAGGGAGCCCCGACCATCCCCGACATCGTGGAAGTCACATTCCAGGGAAACATCCAAGTATTGATCCCATTTATTACCACCACGTTATGCAACCTTGACCTTACTTACTTCCCCTTTGACTATCAAAACTGTACGCTGGCGATGATAGAATCCGAATTTTACAATATAACACCGTACAATGTCTCTCTTGGGGACATGAGTACATACTTCGGTACAAACGCTGCCTGGAAACTCGTCAATTATGAATGCTACCCTCAAATTTCTGTGGAATCCAAGACAGCATTTAGCTTTGTCACCTGCCATGTGCAGATTCAAAGACGCAGCGCGTTCTATGTCATTAATCTACTAGGACCTATGGGGATGACGTCATTGATGACACTGCTAGCCTTCTGTGTTCCGGCTGATAGCGGGGAGAAGGTCAATTTCATCGTGTCTATGTTCATGTCCACGTCCGTGTTCTACAACTACATTATCAACATCACCCCCCGCAGCATGGAAAACCTTCCCAGAATTAACATTCTTCTGGTAGCTATAGCTGTGCAGATCATCTTTGCCACAGCTGCGATCGTCTTCGTGCTTATTCGGTCCAGCAAAACCAAGGAACGCCAGCGACAACGGCAATCACATGATATCCCGAGACAGGACAAACAGAGCGACGTCCATCGACATACCGCCAGCCTCATGTCGGAAGCTGGCGACAAGATCACTCCCCCATCTGTTGAATCGGCCAGTCAACATGTGCACGACGATGGAGCTCACCTAGACGACGGTGCCAAGAAGAGAGCTGAGAAATCGACAGCTCCATCGAAAACTAACAAGGGAGCAACAAGTCTGACTAAAAACGCTAACAGGCGTGGTCGTTTCCTGACATTCGATCAGCTCGACATTGTTTTTTTCTGCGTGATGTGTGTACTCACCGCTTTGCTGTACTTATGTATCTTCTTTGTGTAACCTTTCTATCTGTATACATGTGACTGTCACCTTACCGTCGTGATAGACGATAGTTTGTAAAAAGTAGTTACACCTCTCCATAGCTCGTAGCCTGGGCTGAATTTACAGATCATGTGCTGTCCATGCAGCATGATCCCTCTCTCGACCTACCTTTAATTGGAAAGCTAACACCAAAACATCTGGAAGAAGACCAACTGCTGAAGCTGCCAAATCAACAAAGCAATGCTCTAACTGTCCGCCTGTCGGAGTTTCGATCCTAGACTAAATGCTGACCTACGGCTTGATCTGCCCTGCCATAACATTTAATCTTTCAGTTGAGTTTTCTCGCACCAGGATAAGGCTTCTACCCTCCCAATAGCACCCCTCCGTCCGAAGCCGTTTGCATAATATATATATATTTAGCGGCAACGTCTATGTTGTCACTTTGTATTAATTCTAGTAAAGCTGATCAATTCTACTTGTGTTCGTTGCTTCACTGACTGTGTTACAAAATGCGAGTTGCTGGTGGCTGGCAGGCGGGACAGACTATTGACCTCATGCAGACCGGGAGCCCTGATCTAGTCTCAACATTGCTCTTTCTCTTCTACTTGTCATCTTCCAACAAAGCCACAGCGTTTAAACTCACAAACCACAAACAATATGTGGCATGATTTATTGCCTGATATCTCAACTGATGCAGACTGCAGAGTTGTATATCAAATGAAGCCAGTCAACGAATAATACTTAAGTTGAAACAGTTAAAATACAGATTCACAAGTATTTTTTAAACGCAGAACATCTAATATACCCACTTTTATATATATAAATTGGCCGCAAATGAATAAACTAATAGCATTTATCTTGAAAACTAGAGCCAATCAAATATTTTAAATGTCATTTTCGTTTTCAGCACAGCAAAATAAGTTAGATCAGATATTTTCATATCCGGTAGGCCTACATTTTGGTTGTTGAATGTAATCTTCAAGCGCCGAATATTGAAGAAGGTTGGCTATTAAAGACGATAAAAACAAAGAAGATTGAATATTTTGGTCATTTGAAACATCACGAATGTATGGAGAGAACAATAATGGAAGAGTATATTCCTGGGAAGAAGACACTACATCATGAAGAGGTGATTAAAGAAGAGGAAACAAGACAACAGAAGATAATGAAACAAGAAATGATGGAGCAATATAGAGATAATACACTAGATCAATGAAGAGGTGATGAAAGAAGAGGAAATAAGACACAAAAGAAGACAATGATACAATAAGAAATGATGGAACAATATAGAGAAAGGCATTAGATCAATAAAGATGTAAAGATGATGGTGTGAAAAGAGATCATGACGTAAGAAGTTCTGAAGACACAAGAAGTCATGAAGATAGAGAAGTCAAAAACATGACAAGAGATGAGATGAAGACACAAGAAATGATGCAGACTCAAGTGTTATGTAGACTTGAGTGTTAGACTCGCATTATATTTTTGGCGACACAAAAAAGAAAAAAAGAAAAAAGAAAACACAGGAATTCATGAAGACACAATAAGTCATAAAAAAGGTAACACATGAAAAAATGCAAGCAGACTGCATGAGCATATACAAAAACTAAACACAAAGATTGGTTATGTTATAAATTTAATAAACAAAAACAGATAACCATACAGCGTAACAATCAATTTCTCAAAGCAACACAGAAAGACAATATCAGTTGTATAACATTGGCATGTGGAAGCGAACAGGGAAATGATCTGTAAGTTACATTGTATAGTGATCAATGAGCTGAATCAATAACCAATTTCACAGCACTCAGGAATTCCCATAAGTGCTCTATCCTCATCTTAAACAGCCAGCAAAGAGTTCCAATACCAATGGCACCAGCTGCAGTCTGATGGTAGTTGAGGCTGCATAACCAATTGGTGACTAGAACTGTAACTGTCCATAACCTTCACCACACACATGTCCCAACAATGCAACTATGGGCAGTCCTACAATTCTAGGTTTACGGTGGTGTCTCCTTCTACCTTTCGTTTCCAATGGAACATCCGCCTTCAACAAACTCACATTATGTCCTTCATAGACTTGTTCACGATTGCCTGGATTTTGTGGCTAAGTTTTCTACAGGATGAGGTACCCAGTGTGACGCCAACCTCCTTGACCACCCCATACCCCAGGCCTGGTCAGTTACGGTGGTTCTATTCTCTGCTTCCATTATGAGCCCCGGTAACACCCGCGTGTCATGACAATGTGGCATGTTTTAAATACCACAATGCGCTGAGAACACCATTATCTTGTTTCTGCAAATAATACTAGGTTCATGTCTTCTCATCTTCATCCATGCGCTGAACTACTCAGTGACAACATCAGCACACCTATCAATATCTTCATCCATACGCTAACTACTCAGTGACAACATCAGAACACCTAACAGTATCTTCATCCATGCGCTGAACTACTCAGTGACAACATCAGCACACCTAACAGTATCTTCATCCATGCGCTGAACTACTCAGTGACAACATCAGCACACCTAACAATATCTTCATCCATGCGCTGAACTACTCAGTGACAACATCAGCACACCTAACAGTATCTTCATCCATGCGCTGAACTACTCAGTGACAACATCAGCACACCTAACAGTATCTTCATCCATGCGCTGAAATACTCAGTGACAACATCAGCACACCTAACAATATCTTCATCCATGCACTGAACTACTCAGTGACAACATCAGCACACCTAACAATATCTTCATCCATGCACTGAACTACTCAGTGACAACATCAGCACACCTAACAATATCTTCATCCATGCGCTGAACTACTCAGTGACAACATCAGCACACCTAACAATATCTTCATCCATGCACTGAACTACTCAGTGACAACATCAGCACACCTAACAATATCTTCATCCATGCGCTGAACTACTCAGTGACAACATCAGCACACCTAACAATATCTTCATCCATGCCTGAACTACTCAGTGACAACATCAGCACACCTAACAATATCTTCATCCATGCGCTAACTACTCAGTGACAACATCAGCACACCTAACAATATCTTCATCCATGCGCTGAACTACTCAGTGACAACATCAGCACACCTAACAATATCTTCATCCATGCGCTGAACTAACATCAGGACACCTAACAATATCTTCATCCATGCACTGAACTACTCAGTGACAACATCAGCACACCTAACAATATCTTCATCCATGCGCTGAACTACTCAGTGACAACATCAGCACACCTAACAATATCTTCATCCATGCGCTGAACTACTCAGTGACAACATCAGCACACCTAACAATATCTTCATCCATGCGCTGAACTACTCAGTGACAACATCAGCACACCTAACAATATCTTCATCCATGCGCTAACTACTCAGTGACAACATCAGCACACCTAACAATATCTTCATCCATGCGCCGAACTACTCAGTGACAACATCAGCACACCTAACAATATCTTCATCCATGCGTTGAACTAACATCAGCACACCTAACAATATCTTCATCCATGCGCTGAACTACTCAGTGACAACATCAGCACACCTAACAATATCTTCATCCATGCGCTGAACTACTCAGTGACAACATCAGCACACCTAACAATATCTTCATCCATGCGCTGAACTACATGCACCACACCTAACAATATCTTCATCCATGCCGAACTACTCAGTGACAACATCAGCACACCTAACAATATCTTCATCCATGCGCTGAACTACTCAGTGACAACATCAGCACCCTAACAATATCTTCATCCATGCGCTGACGTAACATCAGCACACCTAACAATATCTTCATCCATGCGCTGAACTACTCAGTGACAACATCAGCACACCTAACAATATCTTCATCCATGCGCTGACTACCATGCAACATCAGCACACCTAACAATATCTTCATCCATGCGCTGAACTACTCATGACAAACATCAGGCACACCTAACAATATCTTCATCCATGCGCTGAACTACTCAGTGACAACATCAGCACACCCTAACAATATCTTCATCCATGCGCTGAACTACTCAGTGACAACAGCAGCACACCTAACAATAATCTTCATCCAGTGCGCTGAACTACCAGTGACAAAATCAGCACACCTAACAATATCTTCATCCATGCGCTGAACTACTCAGTGGACAGACATCAGCACACCTAACAATATCTTCATCCATGCACTGACTACTCAGTGACAACATCAGCACACCTAACAATATCTTCATCCATGCGCTGAACTACTCAGTGACAACATCAGCACACCTAACAATATCTTCATCCATGCACTGAACTACTCAGTGACAACATCAGCACACCTAACAATATCTTCATCCATGCGCTGAACTACTCAGTGACAACATCAGCACACCTACAATATCTTCATCCATGCAGCTGAACTACTCAGTGACAACATCAGCACACCTAACAATATCTTCATCCATGCGCTGAACTACTCAGTGACAACATCAGCACACCTAACAATATCTTCATCCATGCGCTAACTACTCAGTGACAACATCAGCACACCTAACAATATCTTCATCCATGCGCTGAACTACTCAGTGACAACATCAGCACACCTAACAAGTATCTTCATCCATGCAGCTGAACTACTCAGTGACAACATCAGCACACCTAACAATATCTTCATCCATGCGCTGAACTACTCAGTGACAACATCAGCACACCTAACAATATCTTCATCCATGCGCTGAACTACTCAGTGACAACATCAGCACACCTAACAATATCTTCATCCATGCGCTGAACTACTCAGTGACAACATCAGCACACCTAACAATATCTTCATCCATGCGCTGAACTACTCAGTGACAACATCAGCACACCTAACAATATCTTCATCCATGCGCTGAACTACTCAGTGACAACATCAGCACACCTAACAATATCTTCATCCATGCGCTGAACTACTCAGTGACAACATCAGCACACCTAACAATATCTTCATCCATGCGCTGAACTACTCAGTGACAACATCAGCACACCTAACAATATCTTCATCCATGCGCTGAACTACTCAGTGACAACATCAGCACACCTAACAATATCTTCATCCATGCGCTGAACTACTCAGTGACAACATCAGCACACCTAACAATATCTTCATCCATGCGCTGAACTACTCAGTGACAACATCAGCACACCTAACAATATCTTCATCCATGCGCTGAACTACTCAGTGACAACATCAGCACACCTAACAAGTATCTTCATCCATGCGCTGAACTACTCAGTGACAACATCAGCACACCTAACAATATCTTCATCCATGCGCTGAACTACTCAGTGACAACATCAGCACACCTAACAAGTATCTTCATCCATGCGCTGAACTACTCAGTGACAACATCAGCACACCTAACAATATCTTCATCCATGCGCTGAACTACTCAGTGACAACATCAGCACACCTAACAATATCTTCATCCATGCGCTGAACTACTCAGTGACAACATCAGCACACCTAACAATATCTTCATCCATGCCTGAACTACTCAGTGACAACATCAGCACACCTAACAATATCTTCATCCATGCGCTGAACTACTCAGTGACAACATCAGCACACCTAACAATATCTTCATCCATGCGCTGAACTACTCAGTGACAACATCAGCACACCTAACAATATCTTCATCCATGCGCTGAACTACTCAGTGACAACATCAGCACACCTAACAGTATCTTCATCCATGCGCTGAACTAACATCAGCACACCTAACAATATCTTCATCCATGCGCTGAACTACTCAGTGACAACATCAGCACACCTAACAAGTATCTTCATCCATGCGCTGAACTACTCAGTGACAACATCAGCACACCTAACAATATCTTCATCCATGCGCTGAACTACTCAGTGACAACATCAGCACACCTAACAATATCTTCATCCATGCACTGAACTACTCAGTGACAACATCAGCACACCTAACAATATCTTCATCCATGCGCTGAACTACTCAGTGACAACATCAGCACACCTAACAATATCTTCATCCATGCACTGAACTACTCAGTGACAACATCAGCACACCTAACAATATCTTCATCCATGCACTGAACTACTCAGTGACAACAACAGCACACCTAACAAGTATCTTCATCCATGCGCTGAACTACTCAGTGACAACATCAGCACACCTAACAATATCTTCATCCATGCGCTGAACTACTCAGTGACAACATCAGCACACCTAACAATATCTTCATCCATGCAGCTGAACTACTCAGTGACAACATCAGCACACCTAACAATATCTTCATCCATGCGCTGAACTACTCAGTGACAACATCAGCACACCTAACAATATCTTCATCCATGCGCTGAACTACTCAGTGACAACATCAGCACACCTAACAATATCTTCATCCATGCGCTGAACTACTCAGTGACAACATCAGCACACCTAACAATATCTTCATCCATGCGCTGAACTACTCAGTGACAACATCAGCACACCTAACAATATCTTCATCCATGCGCTGAACTACTCAGTGACAACATCAGCACACCTAACAAGTATCTTCATCCATGCACTACTACTCAGTGTAAAACATCAGCACACTAACAATATCTTCATCCTGCACTGAACTACTCAGTGACCACAACAGCACACCTACAATATCTTCATCCCTGCACTGAACTACCTCAGTGACAACATCATCACACCTACAATATCTTCTCCATGGCTGAACTACTCGTGACAACATCAGCACACCTACCAGTATCTTCGATCCATGCACTGAAATACTCATGACAACATCAGCACACCTACAGTATCTCATCCATGCGCTGAACTACTCAGTGACAACATCAGCACACATACATAATCTTCATCCTCGCTGAACTACTCAGTTGTGCCCAACATCCAGACACCTAACAATATCTGCATCCATGCGCTGAACTACTCCAGTGACACATCAGCACACATAACATATCTTCATCCATGCGCGAAACTACTCAGTGACAACAATCAGCACACTAACAATATCTTCATCCATGGCCTGACTACTCAGTGACAACATCCACACCTAACAGGTAGCTTCATCCATCAACTGACTACTCAGTTACACATCAGCACACCTAACAGTATCTTCATCCATTGCCTGAACTACTCAGTGACAACATCAGCACACCTAACAATATCTTCATCCATGCGCTGAACTACTCAGTGACAACATCAGCACACCTAACAGTATCTTCATCCATGCGCTGAACTACTCAGTGACAACATCAGCACACCTAACAATATCTTCATCCATGCGCTGAACTACTCAGTGACAACATCAGCACACCTAACAATATCTTCATCCATGCGCTAACTACTCAGTGACAACATCAGCACACCTAACAATACCTTCATCCATGCACTGAACTACTCAGTGACAACATCAGCACACCTAACAGATATCTTCATCCATGCGCTGAACTACTCAGTGACAACATCAGCACACCTAACAGTATCTTCATCCATGCACTGAACTACTCAGTGACAACATCAGCACACCTAACAGTATCTTCATCCATGCGCTGAACTACTCAGTGACAACATCAGCACACCTAACAATATCTTCATCCATGCACTGAACTACTCAGTGACAACATCAGCACACCTAACAATATCTTCATCCATGTGCTAACTACTCAGTGACAACATCAGCACACCTAACAATATCTTCATCCATGCGCTGAACTACTCAGTGACGACATCAGCACACCTAACAATATCTTCATCCATGTGCTGAACTACTCAGTGACAACATCAGCACACTTAACAATATCTTCATCCATGCGCTGAACTACTCAGTGACATCACCAGCACACCTAACAATATCTTCATCCATGCGCTGAACTACTCAGTGACAACATCAGCACACCTAGCAGTATCTTCATCCATGCGCTGAACTACTCAGTGACATCACCAGCACACCTAACAATATCTTCATCCATGCGCTGAACTACTCAGTGACAACATCAGCACACCTAGCAGTATCTTCATCCATGCGGTGAACTAACATCAGCACACCTAACAATATCTTCATCCATGCGCTGAACTAACATCAGCACACCTAACAATATCTTCATCCATGTGCCGAACTACTCAGTGACAACATCAGCACACCTAACAATATCTTCATCCATGTGCCGAACTACTCAGTGACAACATCAGCACACCTAACAATATCTTCATCCATGTGCCGAACTACTCAGTGACAACATCAGCACACCTAACAATATCTTCATCCATGCGCCGAACTACTCAGTGACAACATCAGCACACCTAACAATATCTTCATCCATGTGCCGAACTACTCAGTGACAACATCAGCACACCTAACAGTATCTTCATCCATGTGCTGAACTACTCAGTGACAACATCAGCACACCTAACAGTATCTTCATCCATGCACTGAACTAACATCAGCACACCTAACAATATCTTCATCCATGCACTGAACTACTCAGTGACAACATCAGCACACCTAACAGTATCTTCATCCATGCACTGAACTACTCAGTGACAACATCAGCACACCTAACAATATCTTCATCCACGCACGCACTGAACTACTCAGTGACAACATCAGCACACCTAACAGTATCTTCATCCATGCGCTGAACTACTCAGTGACAACATCAGCACACCTAACAATATCTTCATCCATGTGCTGAACTACTCAGTGACAACATCAGCACACCTAACAATATCTTCATCCATGTGCCGAACTACTCAGTGACAACATCAGCACACCTAACAATATCTTCATCCATGTGCCTAACTACTCAGTGACAACATCAGCACACCTAACAATATCTTCATCCATGCGCCGAACTACTCAGTGACAACATCAGCACACCTAACAATATCTTCATCCATGCGCCGAACTACTCAGTGACAACATCAGCACACCTAACAATATCTTCATCCATGCACTGAACTACTCAGTGACATCATCAGCACACCTAACAGTATCTTCATCCATGCACTGAACTACTCAGTGACAACATCAGCACACCTAACAGTATCTTCATCCATGCACTGAACTACTCAGTGACAACATCAGCACACCTAACAATATCTTCATCCATGCACTGAACTACTCAGTGACAACATCAGCACACCTAACAGTATCTTCATGGACAGTACCCCAAATGTCCCACAAGACTGCCCTAAATTCACCAAACTAAACAAGGAAATCTGGCCCATATGAGCGACCCTTTCAGAGAAATTCTGAGGGCCTGTAAAAACCTCAAGCGAATATAACAGATAGGACAACTGTCCAGTCACCATACAAGAAATCCTCTACAGAATGCTGCTGTCAGCACAGTCACCATACAAGAAATCCTCTACAGAATGCTGCTGTCAGCACAGTCACCATACAAGAAATCCTCTACAGAATGCTGCTATCAGCACAGACAACATACAAGAAACCCTCTACAGAATGTTGCAGACAGCACAGTCACCATACAAGAAATTCTCTACAGAATGCTGCTGTCAGCACAGTCACCATACAAGGAATCCTCGACAGAATGTCGCTGTCAGCACAGTCACCAGGACAAACTCTCAATCCTTCACCAGTTCCACTTGCTGAAGCAGGCTGTCTGTAATGTCCTGTGTTCCCCATCAGGTTAGACGGCTCCTGCCTCACCTTCCAGCAACCATGCCTCTAATACAGTTCTCTCTAAACCCCTGTGATGTAAACCCCTGTGATGTAAACCACTGTAATCTAAACCCCTGTGATGTAAACCACTGTAATCTAAACCCCTGTGATGTAAACCACTGTAATCTAAACCCCTGTGATGTAAACCATGTGATGTAAACCCCTGTGATGTAAACCATGTGATGTAAACCCCTGTGATGTAAACCACTGTGATGTAAACCATGTGATGTAAACCATGTGATGTAAACCACTGTGATGTAAACCATGTGATGTAAACCACTGTGATCTAAACCCCTGTGATGTAAACCTGTTTAGTTTAGTCATTGGATCAACATCGGGTTTAACCCATAAGTGCTCCGTTTTCCTCCTAACTCAAACCTCAGTCTGGAGAAACTCAGCTCAATGCACAAACTCCGTAGCATTGGCAAGGATCCTGAAATACTTTGGGTAGATTTTTAACTTGAAATTTTGCCTGAGCAGCTCCGTTAGGCTACTCTTTTTCGATTTCCAACTGCCAACGGATTTTTTACGTGCGTAACAATACACACGGGCATCTGATCTCACTACCCAGAGACCAGGGGAAATTTTATTATTGGAAGTCCACGTGACAAAAATCCGGCTTGAACCCGGGACCTCCAGCACTCGAGATGGACACCAAACCTCGAGACCACTCAGCCCCCCAGTGATCTAAACCACTGTGATACAGTAAAGTCCACTTAAGTCGAACTCGGATAAGTAGAATTTCGCTTAAGTCAACGTTACTGGCTTAGTCCCAGCTATTATCCTTCTTTATAATTGTATAAAAAGTCCTGATAAGTCGAATTCGGTTAACTCGAATTTTTGGATTAGTCGAACATAAAAATGAATACCGACTATATAAGTGTTCACGTTTAAGTCAAACTCTTCATTTCACACCCAAAAAAAAATTGTTTCGCGAAAGAATTATTTTTAGTCAGCCCGGAGAACAACAATCGATATGGCACATACAATATCTCGCTACATGTCAACAATGGTGGCTAGTGGACGAAAGCTTGCCACTTTAACTTTAAAAAAGAAAGATTGAGCTGTTGGAAGAGGTTGAACATAGTGGGAAGAAGAAAGTGAATATAGCTAGAGAATTTGGTATTCCAACATCGACACTTTCCGGCATTTTAAAGCATAAAGACCGCTACAGAACATTGTTTTCCCAATGTCAAATCGACGATGACAGACAGCGAGCTAGAACTGCCGCGTGTGATTTTGTTGATTCTGCCCTTTTAAAATGGTTCACTGTGATTAGATCAGCAAATGTACCAGTAAATGGGCCTTTACTTATTGCGAAAGCAGAAGAATTTGCATGTCTTGGAGGTCAGACAGACTGGAATTGTAGTGCTGGTTGGTTGGATCGTTTCAAAAAAAGACATTTCATCACGTACAAGAATGTGTATGGAGAGAAACAGTCAGTCGACGAAGCAACGACTCACTCATGGTTAGAAGACGTGCTCAGACCTGCTTTAGCTAAATATAATTCTGCGGATGAGGATGACTGTGGGCTGCAAGCACAACCTGTGTCGCAGTCAGATATTTTGGCATGGATTGACAAAATTAACATTTACACGATGCAGACTGGATGTTCAGATGATGCAGTCGTACAATTTTGCGCCTTTAAACAGGCCATGGGAAGACATTTTTCAGAAGTCAAAAAGCAAAGCAAAATCACAGACTTTTTCTTTAATTGGCTCAGAAATTTTCAAAATTAAACATTTCAACATTTCTGATATTGTATTGCTATTTATTTGTTCACTAACTGTGTTTCCTAAGTGGTACAAACATTTTACTCAATGCTACTGCATGGTATTAGTGTAAATATGTGTGCAGCCCGGATAAGTAGAATTTCTGATAAGTAGAACAAATTCCTTTGGCCCCTGTGACTCCACTGTATAAACCCCTGTGATCTAAACCCCTGTGATCTAAACCCCTGTGATCTAAACCACTGTGATCTAAACCCCTGTGATCTAAACCACCTAAACCCCTGTGATGTAAACCACTGTGATCTAAACCCCTGTGATGTAAACCACTGTGATCTAAACCCCTGTGATCTAAACCCCTGTGATGTAAACCCCTGTGATGTAAACCACTGTGATCTAAACCCCTGTGATCTAAACCACCTAAACCCCTGTGATGTAAACCACTGTGATCTAAACCCCTGTGATGTAAACCCCTGTGATCTAAACCACTGTGATCTAAACCCCTGTGATCTAAACCACTGTGATCTAAACCCCTGTGATCTAAACCACCTAAACCCCTGTGATGTAAACCCCTGTGACCTAAACCCCTGTGATCTAAACCACTGTGATGTGGCCACAACTGCTGAGACAATAATGTTTATGAGCCATTCTTCTACTGTGTTCAGATCTGGTAAAATGTTAGTATTTGTTGTCTGTTTGAGCCATGTTATTCTAAGAATATTTCATTAATATTTAGGCTCAAAAGCCTAGTCCAGGAAGTTTTAAAAAAAAAATACAGAACAATTTCCCACATCTTGAGACATATTGGGTATATGATGCTAGCCCCCATATTTGCATAGACCAACCGGCACTTGACGGGTGATATGGTCAATATCACACCAACCACCTTTACTTCCTGGACAGTTCCTGGACTGAGGCTGGGTCGAACTAAAAGCCCAGGTTGTTTTAAATTTGACTTGATAGGGAATTGAAAACATGACCACAGGCTGGGAGGCTAGTATACATTATTCAGCACTGGTTCATAGCAACAACATACTCATACCTAATCCCCTGGCTGGTGAGAGTGGATGCCTAGCTTTCTTAAAGACAAAAGAAGAGGTCCCATGTCTACACCAAATACCCCCAGTTGAGGACAGCAGAAACAGTAAACAATAAGACTGCTGCTCTAACTACACCAAGATAACCCAGTTCTTTCACAGCTGTAGTAAGATTGCTGGAGTACGCTGGGAAGATTTCTGACAGGGTGAGGAAATAAAGGACACTTGTCCAATCAACTGCCACAAACTGCTCACATTTACAATTTACAATTGTACTCAGACAAGAGTGCTGGTTCCATGGCGATGGGGTTACAGATGCAGTTCATGAGCCCGCATACCCATGTTCGAAACACAGCTGCGCGTGATTTAGCAGCAGGCCGTTTTGCATTGGTTTTTTACGAAATGGTATGGATGCCGGTTTTTCAGAAAGCAATGGCAAACTACTGGACATAAACTTGCCAAGAAATAATGGTATTGACTGCAACATCCTGTAAAGGATATGCAACTAGCTTTTGTTTTTAAACGTAGACAACAAAACCTTTTAAAACAATAATTGAAATGAGAGAGCCTACCAACCACAAAAATATGTAAAGCATGTATTATTCTTGTAGACATACAGAGAACCTTGTCAATAACAAGTTTACACACCCCAAGACACGCTGTGTGATTCTTGTAAGCAAACAGAGAACCTTGTGTTGGCATTCTGGCGGCATTATGCACAGTATACCTGTGCGGGCTGTTGGCTTGTCGAGACTCCTGTCTTTTCCACTTTTCACATTGGGCAGTGGGGAGCAATTTGTATGATATTGACTGGCAGAGGAACGGAGCATAATGGGGACGCCCATTGCCTTGAAGTTGGAACTATGACTAACTAACTTGTCAATGCCAAGTTTATACACCCCAAGTCATGCTGTGTGATGCTTGTAAACATACAGAGAACTTTGTCAATGCCAAATCTTCTTCTTCTTCTTCTTCTGCGTTCATCCAGTTTTTTTTTTCCGGATGTGATTGCGCTGTGCCCGTTTACAGCAAAGCTGTGTTCTTGCGCCGTTAGGCCGACACATCCGACTTCTGCAGGCATTTGTTGACCGGGTTAACCATCCCAGGAATGCCAAATCTAACTATGATTCTTGTAAACATACAGAGAACTTTGTCAATGCCAAATCTAACTATGATTCTTGTAAACATACAGAGAACTTTGTCAATGCCAAATCTAACTATGATTCTTGTAAACATACAGAGATTCTTGCCAATGCCAAGCTTACACACCACAATTCACGCGATGTGATGCTTGTAAACATACAGAGATACTTATCCGTGCCAATTTTATACACACCAATTCATGCTATGTGATGCTTGTAAACATTCAAATATCCTTGTCAATGCCAAGTTTATGCACCAAGTCACACTTGTGGTTCCTGACAATGCCATGTATATGCTCTAAATTGAAAGTCCCCTAGTATGATCTAAGGAAGGAGACTTATCCACGTGTGATGGAATCCAGACACTACTTACAGCCTGTTGATGAAACAGAACATGATGTTCCTGGCAGATGCTCAGTGTTTTCCTAGAGATTGCGAGATCTCTTCCCAGCCAGCTCCCCAAGCTTCTTCTCCATTCTGCTCTCTAGCTGTGCCCTTCTGGCCTGGCTGGGTTTCCTGTTTGGCACACCGCTGCCACTGTGCAGGACCCCATCTCTGCTGATGATCCGACGTGCAGCAGTTTTGGCTGCATCACCACACCCGTGAATTTCCGGCATCAAGTGGGTGAGACAAAATCGACGCGTGCAATACTCACAATTTCTGCCCAAAGTGTTTGTCAGGGTCTTGCATTTCTTGAAAGCACACTTGCTGTCCAGCTCAGTGATTGTGGCAATCAGGCCTTCGAAATCATCATCATCAATTTTACTCAGAATATCCGATGCTTTCTGAACATGAGATTTCTTTGGCTTCTCTTTCTTCTTCTCTTTAGACTCGCTGTCCTTTTTCCTGACATCCACACCTACCTTGTCTTTGCCTGGAGTTGTACTCGGTTTGTTTTGTTTTGAGCAATGAAGCTCGTGTAATATTAAATTGTCTCTTAGAATGTTTTTCTGACAGTGTTTGCATATTTCAGAGTCTGTGGATTTGATTAACGTTGTTTCAGTGGCTTGGGATTCAGATTTCTGCTTTGCCTTGTTTCTTTTCTTATGTGATTTAGATTCTTCATGATTCACATCATTTGTCTTGTCACAAACAGCTACGTCATCTTGTGTAAGTGCACCAGGCCCAGCATCAGTGGGAGAAAGCTCACCTCCTTTGCCTCCAACATTTACAGACTCATTTTGTTTATCAGCACAAGAAGAAGAATCATAGTGAGGAACAGACACACTTCCTTCACACCTGTCTACTGTCTCATCATGTTTCATGGGTGGAATCTGCTCAGACTCCTGGATGTTGCCTCCTGCCACTGGTGACTGCAAGGAAGGAGATGAGATCTGCTCAGAAACAGATGTACTTTGAGAATCTGTCTTGTCCACCTTTTCTTTTGACACCAGAATGTGTCTCTCTTTGCCCGCTCCTGAGCTTATGTGACTCAGTCCAAGCTTTTCTGCAACCTACATAAAGAATGAACAAGTAAATATTATTTCATATATCAAAAGTAAACATGCGTGCGCTTGTTACATATTCACTACAGTACACCAAAGTATGAAAGGGATATTTTTTGCCCTCGCTGGTTTTGAACTCAAGCGTAGTCCATACACACTACTTCCAGTAGTGCTGGACTGAATTTGCATATGGATATGCTTTCCCTATTAACAGTGTCCGTCGCCATCAGGTGAACCCACTCCGACTTCAGAGGTATTTGTAATTTACACCCCCAAGTCAAGGACGACAATAGGTCAACATTTTACTCCAACTGTCCGGTGTAGGGGTTGAACCCCTTACCTCAGCATCAGCACACCGGATGTTTAAGAGCACGTGTTTTTATCCATTCGGTCATACTGACCTACGGAAAAGGATTGAAACCCACACCTCCAGCTGGATTACTGGGGAGAACAGGGTCCACCACTTGTAGGAGAGGGTATGTGTGTGGGCATCAGAGGCTAGGAGACCGTGTCTAATGTTTCACACCATGCCCCACTAGCACTCCACATATCATCTAAGAGACCCTACAGAATTATCACACATTATCATTAGACTTATCATCACACAGACTTGATACACTTATCATCAGACAAATGTTTCTGGGCATAATTTACTAGGCATCTGTAAAGAAGGTAGTTTGCCACTGCTTTCCATCTTGGCAGTGACTATACTGGTTGGTCACTCTAACCATTGTCTTTATAAAGAGCATAGATAACTTTCTCTTGCAAGGACTTACATGGATATACTGTCCGGGACATGCTGGGGTGTGAGGTAACCAGCAAGCAGGTTTATTGGCTTTAAAAAAACCAGTGGTTGAAACATTCATCATGGACAAGGCAGACGTACTGAAGCTTATCAATTAATGATTAACAGTTAAAGACACAGCAACGGATGAAACAAGACATTCAAGTATGCTCAATAAGAGTTCTGCATGGGTCTGGTAGGGAGGGATTTATGAGAGGACAAAGTGGACATGTTTACACAACCAGTGTTTCAATGGAACGATCCACATTTACACCTTGCAACATTTTCTGTACCAGGAGCATCTATGGTAGGTATCCGCAGCCTATGGCATGTGTGCCAAGTGTGGCATATGCAACAATTTCCAATGGCACACAGAGTGAATTGAAACACAGCATATGATCTCATCTTAAAAACTGAACTTTTAAAAAGAATATGCAACCCGATGCAAACTCACTGAGTGTGAGGCAATGATGACAGACCTTGATGAAGTTTTATTTCCATCCAATCCTTCCCCCCTCCTGACCTACCCACTACAAACTCTATAGTTCTCTCGACTGTCACACACTCATGTCAATAAAGTCTGTTGACCAAAGCACTAAAGTTAGTGTCTGATGCTGATTCATGAACCAATCAATGAACTGAACCAGTCTCAATACCCAAAAAACTTGGGCCCTTCATTGGTAAGCAGACGTCCTGTAACGTGCTCAACCATTCAGACATGACATGGTAAATGTGCTAGGCACACAAACTTCAACACTAGGCATACCTCGTGAATCACCATTCTGTCATGTGAGTTGAGGCAAGCTGGGAAGTGGATGACTGACCGGCTGACATCTGACAGGAAGGTCTGGAGCTGTTCTTGGTATTGTTTCATCTTCTCCTCTTTGGTCTGTAACTGATAGTCACTGGGATAAACAAGTGGACCCAGTCAACAGGAATTAGGAAATTAGGAACCACGCTTATAAGCAGAAGCATTATGAGAGGGTAGGACTGGCAAGGACATACAACCAGCACATGAGAGACAGAGGAGGGGAGTGAAACACACACACACACACATACGCATATATATATATAGAGAGAGAGAGAGAGAGAGAGAGTCTGTGTAATGATACAGCATCACATACTTCATAAGTATACTTGTACACTTCATAATTTCTTGGTATAGTTACTATGTACACTTCATAATTTCTTGGTATAGTTACTGTGTACACTTCATGATTTCTTGGTATAGTTACTATGTACACTTCATAATTTCTTGGTATAGTTACTGTGTACACTTCATGATTTCTTGGTATAATTACTATGTACACTTCATGATTTCTGATATACTGTGTACACTTAATGATTTCTTGGTATAGTTACTGTGTACACTTCATGAAAGAAGAGTATTGAAGTGCTACCTGTACTTTTGTATGGATGTGAGGCGTGGACAATGAGCAGTCAGGCTGAAAAACAGCTGATGGCTGTGGAAATATGGTTTCTGAGGAAAATGCAAAGAATACCATGGACTGACAGAAAAACCAATGAACAAGTCCTTCAAGAAACAAATGAAGATCGTAAACTGATTAGAGACATTAGGCGTAGACAGTCAACATTTTTTGGGCATGTTATGAGAAGAAATGAATTGGAGAACTTGGTGACAACTGGCAAGATCGAAGGGAAGAGACCAGGGGGAAGACAGAGAAGTAAATACCTGGATGGCTTGGTCAAGTGGCATGGTCAAGACAGAAACACGGAGCTGATCCACGACTCTGGTGATCGAGTGAGATGGCGAAACATGACCGCCCACGCATATCAGCATGGCACATGATGGATGGATGTACACTTCATGATTTCTTGGTATAGTTACTGTGTACACTTTGCTTTCTTGGTATAGTTACTGTGTACACTTTATGCTTTCTTTGTATAATTACTATGTACACTTCATGATTTCTCGAAAACAAAAAGAAACCTCACAACAAAAACATATAGAAATGTATTTTGATTGTACTGCAAATCCTCAATTCTCTGTTTCAAATAAGGCTGCATGTTCTGATTGTACATACAAATTCCCAATGTCCTTCTTTCATTGGCCAGACTTGTTTCTGTTTCCAGCATTGGTTCTGACAACACCACAAGATAGTCTAAGGGAAGATCTTGGTCAGGATGGGCCCTGATGCTGGCATATCGGCATCTTTGTTCCCAGAAATTCTGTGCATAGAATAACCTCACTTCAAAAAGACACCCAGAATTCTATAATTTTAAAAAGATCAGATCAAGAATATACAATTTGGCTGTGTGTGTTCTTGTGTGAAAACTACATACCGACAAGCTTCTTGTTTAGAAATGGCCATGATTTTAGTTTTGTTTGGTGCCTTCTTCTTAGAGGAATCCATTAGGCTGGTCAGCCTTACCGGTCTACTGGACACACTACTTACTTTCCCCTCTGAAATGAGGAAGAAAAAGAAGAGAAACAAATGTAGACATGTGCATACTCCTATAAATTAAACATATTAAAATAATTCTTTTTTGCATTC
The DNA here is from genome assembly GCA_014155875.1 of Cepaea nemoralis. Taxonomy (NCBI): domain Eukaryota; kingdom Metazoa; phylum Mollusca; class Gastropoda; order Stylommatophora; family Helicidae; genus Cepaea; species Cepaea nemoralis. The sequence goes on from JACEFZ010001596.1 coordinate 351,735, forward strand.
ACTGAGTTCTATAGATCAAGTGTTGGTATGACACGACTGAGTTCTACAGATCAAGTGGAAGTATGACATGACTGGGTTGTGTAGATCAAGTGGAAGTATGACATGACTGGGTTCTGTAGATCAAGTGGAAGTATGACATGACTGGGTTCTGTAGATCAAGTGGAAGTATGACATGACTGGGTTCTATAGATCAAGTGGAAGTATGACATGACTGGGTTCTGTAGATCAAGTGGAAGTATGACATGACTGGGTTCTGTAGATCAAGTAGAAGTATGACATGACTGGGTTCTATAGATCAAGTGGAAGTATGACATGACTGGGTTGTGTAGATCAAGTGGAAGTATGACATGACTGGGTTGTGTAGATCAAGTGGAAGTATGACATGACTGGGTTGTGTAGATCAAGTGGAAGTATGACATGACTGGGTTCTGTAGATCAAGTGGAAGTATGACATGACTGGGTTCTGTAGATCAAGTGGAAGTATGACATGACTGAGTTCTACAGATAAAGTGGAAGTATGACATGACTGAGTTCTACAGATCAAGTGGAAGTATGACATGACTGGGATCTGTAGATCAAGTGGAAGTATGACATGACTGGGATCTGTAGATCAAGTGGAAGTATGACATGACTGGGTTCTGTAGATCAAGTGGAAGTATGACATGACTGGGTTCTGTAGATCAAGTGGAAGTATGACATGACTGGGTTCTGTAGATCAAGTGGAAGTATGACATGACTGGGTTCTGTAGATCAAGTGGAAGTATGACATGACTGAGTTCTACAGATAAAGTGGAAGTATGACATGACTGAGTTCTGTAGATCAAGTGGAAGTATGACATGACTGGGTTCTGTAGATCAAGTGGAAGTATGACATGACTGGGTTCTGTAGATCAAGTGGAAGTATGACATGACTGGGGTCTGTAGATCAAGTGGAAGTATGACATGACTGAGTTCTGTAGATCAAGTGGAAGTATGACATGGCTGAGTTCTACAGATAAAGTGGAAGTATGACATGACTGGGTTCTGTAGATCAAGTGGAAGTATGACATGACTGGGTTCTGTAGATAAAGTGGAAGTATGACATGACTGAGTTCTGTAGATCAAGTGGAAGTATGACATGACTGAGTTCTACAGATAAAGTGGAAGTATGACATGGCTGAGTTCTACAGATAAAGTGGAAGTATGACATGACTGGGTTCTGTAGATCAAGTGGAAGTATGACATGACTGGGGTCTGTAGATCAAGTGGAAGTATGACATGACTGAGTTCTGTAGATCAAGTGGAAGTATGACATGGCTGAGTTCTATAGATCAAGAAAAAGTATGACGTGACTGAGTTGTACAGATCAAGTGTTGGTATAACACAACTGAGTTCTACAGATAAAGTGGAAGTATGACATGAATGAGTTCTAAAGATTAAGCGGAATCATGACATGACTGAGTTCTATAGATCAATTGTTTGTATAACAATAGATCAAGTGTTGGTATAACACAACTGAGTTCTGTATATCAAGCAGAAGCATGACATGAATGAGTTCTGTAGATTAAGTGATAGTATAACATGACTAAGTTCTATAGATCAAATGGAACTGAGTTATAGAAGTCAAGTATAAGAATGAGACAGTCGAAGGAACTCTGACGCCGAGCAAACATGGCAGGGGGCTTCCGATCATCAGAAGTAAAATCCCTTCCCCAAGGAGTTTTGGACCATTATTTTCTTAATACTTTCTGGGGGTGGTCCCGTCTCAGTGGGGAGAGCCCGTGCCGCTTGCCCCTGCCCCTTGGCACGTGTGGTCATGGGATGCCAGCTCCATCCCCGCCATGGCCTCCGTCGTCTCCATACGTTCCCATTGCCGTGTTCCTTCCCCGTACATCGTTTACGGTGCCACACCTTCTTAGGAAGCCGGATTCCTCCTTTCCATTCGGACCCACCTCTTGGTCTGTCTGCAACTGACTAGACCACGTAGTATAATGAAAATGTGAGGTGTGGGTTATACTGGCAGACTTTGTTAAATGTGCTCGGACTGAGTGCGACCTACGGTTGATTATCGCTGCATTATTATGGAGGTTGATGATCATTGTTGTTAATTATACAGCCAACATATTCAAAGTTTGTGATATGTTCGATTTCTCTACTGTTGATTGTAATATGTGGTTGACATATAGTATTTCCTGTGGACCCTATCTTTGTTTAACAGTCAGTGAAAGGTTGGGATCTTCCCTTGTGTCTTCTAACAGACAGAACTGACTATATCAAATAAACTGCACAGCAATCAGTATGTTGAGTTGAGTTAAGAACCGACATCATTGCACTCAGGATATTCCCATACGCGCTCCGCCCCCTTATGCAACATCCAGCAAAGAGTCACACTACTAATCGTTCCCACCGCGATCTGATTGAAAGTCCTCCTGGTCTTCCCTCTGAGTTTTGAGCTATTTTCCAGAACCCCAGCCGATCCCCGGCAATCTAATTCTTTCCACATACAGGTTCTCAATCTGTTTCTCTACCTTCTTCACCTGGTCTCACAGGCGCACGACCACCTCTTCCTTAGCAATCAGTACATAGCGGGTGCATTGGAGTAACAATCAGACAGATGCACTGACAATAGTACGAGTGCAGTCAGACAAGTGTTCGATGCCTGGGCTGATCTCCGCTGGGAGTAGTGTCAGGTGGGGTCTGGCCACCTATTCCTCTGTGCACTCAGGCCTCATAAATGTGGTGGTTGCAGCAGTGCACATACCCATAGCATGTCCCCCAGCAGGTGCATTAGTGTCATCGTGATGCCATGATCGTGGCAGTTCAACACCTGCACACATTGTCCGCTAAGAGACTGATCACCTTTCCTATGTGCCCTTAGGCCTACAAAACATGATAGTTCTAACACATCACAGAACCATTGAAGGTTCCTGGTTCGGGGCATGATTTACAATTTTTGTTTAAAGCAGTATATGCTGTATTCAGTATGAAGGTGTGTGTTAGTCACTGTTCCAACTTCACAGCAAAGGGTCGCTCCCATTGTGCTCCGTTCCCATGCCAGTGAATATCACACAAAATGCTCCTCACTGCCCCATGTGAAAAGTGGAACACACAGGAGTCTCGACAAACCTATAGCCTACACAGATATAGTATGCACAATGCCGCTGCCAGAATGCCAACACAAAAGTCCACCATGAAAAACAGTTCATTGTCGATGGAAGGTGTAAGAAGAAGGAGAAGTATTCATTCAGTGTTACCATTGTCTATATTTTACGTTGAGATCAGTGGTTCGCAAATTGTGCTAATACAGATAGAAAGATGGTACAATGTTAGATAGTTTCCCTAACCTTGAATATATTGGTGAGCTGAGAGAAGATCCCCCTTGTCTGCCATGTAGTCTACCAATGACTTAATGAACGGGTCATGACTGACAGTCTCCACGTCACAGACAACTGCTAGGTGACGGCGAGCCCGCGTCACTGCCACATTTATTCTACGTTTCTCTGCGAGAAAGCCCACTTCACCTGAAATGAAAATAGAAGACAATCAATTTGTTCTTACATTTTTTCATATTGCTTTTTTATTCTTTCTTTCTATATGTTCTTCTTTGATTTAATCTTTACTTTTTTTTTTCCACATTTTTTTCATAATGAGTTCCCTTTCAGATTCTTGCGGACACAGAACAATCACAGCAGTTTGTTCCCTGGTTTGTTCCACTTGAAGTGTCTCAGTGGTGATAGTTTCTTCAGCAAATTGTTGCATATAATGAGGATACCAGCCCCACCATGTCTGGCTATAGGTGGACCATACAATCATATTCTAATTATAAAGTTAGCATGGCCACGACCTAATCGGCCTGCTCTTTCACTTTTCTAATTGTCAAGGGATTTTCTTCTTCTTCTTCTGCGTTCATCGTCAAGGGATTTTGAATGTCCATGTGAACACGGGTCCTCCAAGAAGACTGGACATCTGATCCACCATCCCTGGATCTTTTTCTTCTTCTGCATTCATCCAAAGAGTTTTTTCGGACGTGATTGCGCTGTGCCTGTTTACAGCAGAGCTGCGTTCTTGCACTGTTAGGCCGACACGTCCAACATCTGCGGGTATTTGTTGACCGGGTTAACCATTCTGGGCATTCCCGGATCAAAGAGTGTTATACCATCCTTGTCACATCTGTAAACATTCACACAATCCATGCCGTGAATCATCCCTGGTCTGCATGAGCCACAGGTGGATGTTATAACCTTGGAACTAGTCCACACCTTTTTCTTGTTTCTGTTTTTCTGTCCAATTTTTTTTTTAAATAACAAAAATGTAAAAAGTCATTATATAGCAGATAACACTGCAGGTTTTAACACATGACAATGCTGCAAAATACCTCCACATATTAGAGAGAATAACTATTTATGTATGCTGGGATAATGTGGTTAGTTTCTATGGGACAGCATAGCCAGCTAAACAAAAGGATAACATAATGGACTCCATATTAATTCAACCAATCAGAAACCACATCATGTACTACCATGTTCATTCAACCAATCAGTAACCACACTCTGCATTCCTGTATTTATTCAACCAATTAGCAACCATACTACATATTCCCATATTCATTTAACCAATCAGCAATCACACCATACATTTTCATATTCATTCAACCAATCAGCAACCACACCTTGCATTCCCATATCCATTAACTAATCTGCAACCACACCCTGCATTAAGTTTGGAAAGAGATAACAAATCAAGTGGTTTAGTCATGTTGCTAGAGTGAAGCACAGTCAGTCACCAGTTTATGCCTACAAGTGAAGAAGCTCTGGATATAGAGTTGAGGAAAATCCATCATCAATTCTCTATGTGGACGTAAATTATAAGTACCTCTGAAGTTGGAGTAGGTTTGCCTAATGCTGAGGGGCACTGGTAGTAGGGAAAGCTAGCCCAAAAGTCAAATTCAGTCCAGTGTATTCAAAGCAAGTGAACAAAACAAAACAAACTGCTGGACTGTAATTGTGGCCTTGAACTGACCTGTTGTGTTACTTCGCACCATGGAAATGACAACAGCTTCTTTTTCACGACCCTGAAACCCATCTACTGTCTTGACCTCCAGGCCTGGGTGCTTGGTGCTGAGACGGAGGCGCAACAGGTCAACCTGGTGGTGGACCAGCACATGTACACATATGACAACAAGTCAACATTCATGATATGTATAACACCAACCACACTAGAATGTGGACAAATATACTGGTGCTCAGTCTACCATCACAGACAATGAAGGATTATCATCATCTTCCTGTGCCTTGCCGACTGACATGGGCGATCATGCCTCTCCACAAATTGCGATCTCCAATGTCATGGATCAATTCATGTGTTGTTAACTCCCTTTCGTGCCATGACACATGACTGTCAAGAATTTTCTCACACTGTCTTTCTCTATCTCTCTTTCCACAAATCTTTCAAGTTGTCACATCATGTTCCTGTTGTTGTCTTCTCATAATATGACCAAAATCATGCTTCGAAATGCAAGATACTGACTGCACTCTATAGCACAGTAAGTACAGTCAATGGATACTGACTGCACTCTATTGCACAGTAAGTACAGTCAATGGATACTGACTGCACTCTATAGCACAGTAAGTACAGTCACAGCATACTGGCTGCACTCTATAGCACAGTGAATACAGTCAAAGGATACTGACTGCACTCTATAGCACAGTAAGTACAGTCAAAGGATACTGACTGCACTCTATAGCACAGTAAGTACAGTCACAGGATACTGGCTGCACTCTATAGCACAGTAAGTAGTCAAAGGATACTGACTGCACTCTATAGCACAGTGAATATAGTCAAAGGATACTGACTGCACTCTATAGCACAGTAAGTACAGTCTAAGGATACTGATTGCACTCTATAGCACAGTAAGTACAGTCAAAGGATACTGACTGCACTCAATAGCACAGTGAATACAGTCAAAGGATACTGACTGCTCTCTATAGCACAGTGAATACAGTCAAAGGATACCAACTGCACTCTATAGCACAGTAAGTACAGTCAAAGGATACTGACTGCACTCTATAGCACAGTAAGTACAGTCACAGGATAACTGACTGCACTCTATAGCACAGTAAATACAGTCACAGGATACTGACTGCACTCTATAGCACAGTAAGTACAGTCACAGGAAAGCTGACTGCACTCTATAGCACAGTAAGTACAGTCAAAGGATACTGACTGCACTCTATAGCACAGTAAATACAGTCAAAGGATACTGGCTGCACTCTATAGCACAGTATGTACAGTCAGAGGATACTAACTGCATTCTATAGCACAGTAAGTACAGTCACAGGATACTGGCACCACTCTATAGCACAGTAAGTACAGTCAAAGGTCCCTTGTACATGTCTTAAAGGACATAGTGCATATGGTGCTGCATCCATATTTGTATAGACAAATCAGCACATGTTGGGTCACATGGTCAGTATCACACCGGTCGTCTTGACTTCCTGCGACATTTTCCGATACCAGTTTTAGGCTGGGTTGATCTGGAAGCATGGGTTAATTTTTAAAAAAAAATTCTAATGCACCCAGAAGCAGATCAAACCCCTGACCCTCAGGCTGGCACTTAGTTAGTTGCATATCCTTTACAGGACGTCACAGTCAATCCCAGCATGTTTTGGCTGTTCGTGATTTTGTGGCAAGTTTACGTTCAGTAGTTTGCCATTGCTTTCTGAACAATCAGCACTCATACCTTTGTATGGGAAACCAACACAAGGCAGTCTGCTTCCAAATCGCCCACAGCTGTTTTGAACATGGTATGCGAGATTATGAATTGCATTCGTAACCCCTTTGGCACAGGGCAGACAGGCGTGTGCGTCTAAATAGCATAGTGGTGGTTGTGCACATCCTCCGTGGGCAACTCTGCTGCTACTACCCCGGGATGGATTAACTGTGCCTGGTGTCCTAAGAGTAGACAAACAAAGGTATCACTTTCCATGTCAACTGTCACCTCCAATCACAGTCCAGGTCACAGACAGGATGTCTTTGCTGGGTGCCTCCAGAAGTGCAGCTATATGGCAATCACAGACCTGGACTCTGTAAGCATGAAGTTTCAGCTACAACCAGAATCTCACAACGTAATCCCTTAGTACATGTCAACACAGAAGTCACAAACAATATGTTGCACGATTATTGCCTGGCATATTTCGCTGCATCTACATTCTAACAATACCTGTGACTATGTGTGTTAATTGTTTCAGCTAAAGTATTATTCATCTATTCACTTCATGTGATATATAACTCTGCAGTATGCACCTGATGAGATGCAGCAAATTATGCCAGACAACCAGAATCATCAATGTGTGCCCTGTCTACTGGTGCAGGAATTCACATTCTGAAGAATTTGAAGTACATGTTACTAAGCTGACAAAAAGTCAGGAATTTCAGTCCTACCCACAAGAGAATAGTTGTAGTATTTGTTGTGCAAGAGACAAGGCAAGCAGGGTCCTGACAAGTAGAGCATGCTCACTGAAATGGGCAAATATAGCCACTTTGCTGTAAACAGATAAAACAACAACAATTCATCTTCGAAATTAAAGAGTGCAGGAGACTTAGTGTTTCTTTTTCCCTGGTACCCTAGGATGCGATTAGTTTGCTTAATATTTACTCCAACTCTGCTACTGCCACAAGACTGGTTTACTGCAGTCAGTGCCCAGCTGCGGCAGGATGAAATTTCTGGGCGTAATCCACCCTCATGAAATTAGCCCCAGAGATTTGTATAGGAAGGTAGCGAGGTATGGAGCTGGTCACAATATATCATTATCCTGAGACTATGTGTATGCAAAGACATAATACTTCACACCCATTAACCATATCTATATACAATGTATGAATACATTAAAATGATATTTTTTGTTTTATTCAGTTTCAGTATCCTTACACAACTAGTTCCACATCAGAAGACATCAGATCACTGTCACACTGAATCACCCAGCCCAATGTTACCACTAGTACCACATGAACTAGTAGATCACTCAGTATCTTCACTGTCACACTGCATCACCCAGCCCAATGTTACCACTAGTACCACATGAACTAGTAGATCACTCAGTATCTTCACTGTCACACTGCATCACCCAGCCCAATGTTACTGCTAGTACCACATGAAGAACTGGTGCATCACTCACTGCCTCCACTGTCATGTGTCACACTGCATGACCAGAGCTCAATGTTACAGCTGGTGCTACACCACAAGCCAACAGATCAGTTTCCTCATTGTATGATCACATGCCAATTTTACTACTAGTACCAAATTATTGGCTAGCATATTAGAACCCTCGGCTCCCGGATCAACCCAGCCTGAATGGGTCCAGAAAATGCTTTGGGAAGTAGAGGTGGTCGACATGACAGTGACTACATCATCTATCAAGTGCTGAATGGTCTATACAAACTTGGGGCTAGCCCCATCAACCACGGACACCTCAAGGTGTAACAGTGTTCTTTTACTTGACACTGGGGGAGTAAGCATAACTGATGTGAACATACATGCAGTGAGGTATGCATATTTGTATGTAAATGACTGACTGTGTGTGTGGGTGGATACATGTGAAGTCTTGGCAATAAAGCAATTCCTACTGCTGGTTTACTTCCACCTTACCTGCAAGTTATATGGGGCAATGACAGCAATGTCTGCAGGTCGGACTCCACCCTTGATCAGTTCTTCCACATGGGCCGTCACAATATCTGCTTCACCTGGTCACCAGACAAGGAAATTTATATAGAAAAAAATCATGTACACACAGTGTCACGACAACACCAGATGTGGTCTGTACATTGACTGACATACATTGACTGACTGACAGACATTGACTGACTGACACACAAATTGACTGACTGACATGCAATGACTGACTGACATGCAATGACTGACTGATATACAACGGCTCTCAACTTCTGACATCTACACAACTCTTAAATGTAAGAGTGAACATGAGTTACAAATACTCTCAACTTCTGATATCTACACAACTCTAGAAATTGATTAAGTAACATTCAATAATATGAGACAACTTCTGACATCTACACAGCTCAGTTAAACATTACAGTTAACAGTGAACATGGGTTACAAATACTCTCAACTTCTAATATCTACACAACTCTGTTAAACATAAGTTACAGTGAACATGGGTTACAAATACTTTCAACTTCTAATATCTACACAACTCTGTTAAACATAAGTTACAGTGAACATGGGTTACAAATACTTTCAACTTCTAATATCTACACAACTCTGTTAAACATAAGTTACAGTGAACATGGGTTACAAATACTTTCAACTTCTAATATCTACACAACTCTGTTAAACATAAGTTACAGTGAACATGGGTTACAAATACTCTCAACTTCTAATATCTACACAACTCTGTTAAACATAATACAGTGAACATGGGTTACAAATACTTTCAACTTCTGACATCTAGACAACTCTTAAATGTAAGAGTGAACATGGGTTACAAATACTTTCAACTTATGATATCTACACAACTCTTAAATGTAAGAGTGAACATGGGTTACAAATACTCTCAACTTCTGACATCTACACAACTCTTAAATGTAAGAGTGAACATGGGTTACAAATACTTTCAACTTCTAATATCTACACAACTCTGTTAAACATAAGTTACAGCGAACATGGGTTACAAGTACTTTCAACTTCTAATATCTACACAACTCTGTTAAACATAAGTTACAGTGAACATGGGTTACAAATACTCTCAACTTCTAATATCTACACAACTCTGTTAAACATAAGTTACAGTGAACATGGGTTACAAATACTTTCAACTTCTAATATCTACACAACTCTGTTAAACATAAGTTACAGTGAACATGGGTTACAAATACTCTCAACTTCTAATATCTACACAACTCTGTTAAACATAATACAGTGAACATGGGTTACAAATACTTTCAACTTCTGACATCTAGACAACTCTTAAATGTAAGAGTGAACATGGGTTACAAATACTTTCAACTTATGATATCTACACAACTCTTAAATGTAAGAGTGAACATGGGTTACAAATACTCTCAACTTCTGACATCTACACAACTCTTAAATGTAAGAGTGAACATGGGTTACAAATACTTTCAACTTCTAATATCTACACAACTCTGTTAAACATAAGTTACAGCGAACATGGGTTACAAGTACTTTCAACTTCTAATATCTACACAACTCTGTTAAACATAAGTTACAGTGAACATGGGTTACAAATACTCTCAACTTCTAATATCTACACAACTCTGTTAAACATAAGTTACAGTGAACATGGGTTACAAATACTTTCAACTTCTGACATCTAGACAACTCTTAAATGTAAGAGTGAACATGGGTTACAAATACTTTCAACTTATGATATCTACACAACTCTTAAATGTAAGAGTGAACATGGGTTACAAATACTCTCAACTTCTGACATCTACACAACTCTTAAATGTAAGAGTGAACATGGGTTACAAATACTCTCAAGACCTAACACCTGACACCCTAACAGCAGTATCAGCTATGGGATGGACTTCACTATCTACAGGAGCGACCTCTAACAGTTTCAGGACTGTGCCGCATACCTTCATTTCCTTTTGAAACATCTTCTGGCAGATCCAGCTCAAACAGGTCGCAGCCAGTTGTGTCAATCAGCAGTAGAGAAGCACTGGTCTCCTCACATAAATTCACCCCATCCAGGTCACTGCAAGTTCAATATGGCAATACCATGCAGAAATGGTACACTATTTGTGCAATTCAAATACAACAAGAGACACATTCAAAGGTAGTGACTAGCACTCACAGAACACAGAAACACATTCAAAGTAGTAACTAGCACTCACAGAACACAGAAGTGGAGATTCTATGAGTACTAACCAATACTTCTGTGATTGTTTCCCCCTTATTTATCCTGATAAACCAAAAATGTGTGTAATTATATATTTATTCATTCAAGCTGTGTATATATATATATATATATATATATATATATATATATATATATATATATATATATATATATATATATATATATATATATATATATATATGCAGCCAAGTGTGTCCTTAATCTCTATACTCATTGTGATCATAAACCAATGTGTATGTATGCTGATAAAGCTATAATGTATGTGTATATAGGCTTATAAACCGTGGGTGTGTGCGTGTGTGTATGTTTATAAACCCTGCGAGTGTGTTTATTTAAGCTGATAAACCATGTGTGGGTGTATTTATGCAGGTAAAACAAGAATGTCTGTGTTTATACTGGTAAAACAAGAATATGTGTATTTACACTGGTAAAACAAGGATGTGTGTAATTATGTTGGTGAAACAAGGATGTCTGTGTTTATGCTGGTAAAACAATAATGTGTGTATTTATGCTAAGAGTGTGATGTACTTAAGCCGATAAGCTAAGAGTGTTTGTGTATCTATGGAGACAATGATACAGTCACAGAGAGAGAGAGAGAGAGAGAGAGAGAGAGAGAGAGAGAGAGAGAGAGAGAGAGAGAGAGAGAGAGAGAGAGAGAGAGAGAGAGAGAGAGAGAGAGAGAGAGAGAGAGAGAGAGAGAGAGACTATGTTGGGAATGAAGTGCACTAACAACTATGCCACCACAGGTTGTATCAAATTAGTAGACACAATAAAACCCCATTCAAGTGGCTTCCTGATGTGTTGGTGCACAATGGATGTTGCACACAGGCACTGGACTGAATCCCCCCCCCCCCCCCCCCACAGGGGTCCGCACATCACAGTTACATTCGTCCTTGTGGCATCACAGGCACTGAACGAGCAAATAGCCTGACTGGCACTATCAAAATATATCAGAAGGTCCTCCAATGGATAATGCCAATATTGTTGTTAGAGAATTAAGCTGAAATGAGGACATTCAACTGCATGAATCAACACCAATAGTTAAAATACAGACACTTGGATTCAAGATCAGAATGGCCTGAAAACACTAAGCCCACAATGAGGTTAGTCAATCAACACTGAACTGGCATATTTAGTCACTGCCCACTGGTGGCTATAGAGTGCCTACGAATATATCCAGTGCAATGATCAGAATCCACCTACTGAATTGATTTCATCTCCAAGTTCCTTGATGAATGACATAGATTGCTTGACTGACTGTCTGCTTGATTAATTTACTGCATTCAGGATCATCTTCATTGCAATGTTAAACTATCAGTGTAATCATCTCCTTCTTTGGATCACACCAAAAGCATCCTGGCTCAATAAATGAATGCCCCAGCTCCAACAAGGACCCCAATGAGTGTGTGTACGCCAGAAACCACATACTACAAGTATCCTATTGTGGGTAAGTTTACTAATTTTGAAGTTTTGCCAGGACAGCAGCCAAATAACCTCCTCTAAATATTTCCAACTGCAAAATGCACACAGGATTTCTTATTTTTCACTCTTGTCTCAGTAGGCTAGGAATCTGATCCGCTATCCAAAGTTAAGGACGCAGCATGACACCAGATAAAACCTGTCCTGAATATATTGTCTGTTCAAACCTAACCACATTTGAGTTCAAGATGGATGTAATAGCTCCAAAACCACAGTCAGCTTCAGTCAACTAAAAGTAAAAGAAAAGAGTCTTGAGACTGGAGACAGGAAAGTTTAGACTTGCTAATGTCTCTAGTCACCACAGTAAGTGTGAAGCTACAGATATAGACTAATGAGGCTGGAGACAGGAAAGTTTAGACTTGCTAATGTCTCTAGTCACCACAGTAAGTGTGAAGCTACAGATGAGGCTAATGAGGCTGGAGACAGGAAAGTTTAGACTTGCTAATGTCTCTAGTCACCACAGTAAGTGTGAAGCTACAGATATAGACTAATGAGGCTGGAGACAGGAAAGTTTAGACTTGCTAATGTCTCTAGTCACCACAGTAAGTGTGACGCTACAAATATAGACTAATGAGGCTGGAGACAGGAAAGTTTAGACTTGCTAATGTCTCTAGTCACCACAGTAAGTGTGACGCTACAAATATAGACTAATGAGGCTGGAGACAGGAAAGTTTAGACTTGCTAATGTCTCTAGTCACCACAGTAAGTGTGACGCTACAAATATAGACTAATGAGGCTGGAGACAGGAAAGTTTAGACTTGCTAATGTCTCTAGTCACCACAGTAAGTGTGAAGCTACAGATATAGACTAATGAGGCTGGAGACAGGAAAGTTTAGACTTGCTAATGTCTCTAGTCACAACAGTAAGTGTGAAGCTACAGATGAGGCTAATGAGGCTGGAGACAGGAAAGTTTAGACTTGCTAATGTCTCTAGTCACCACAGTAAGTGTGAAGCTACAGATGAGGCTAATGAGGCTGGAGAGAAACAAGTTTACATTGGATGTCGTTGCTAGTCGCCCCATAAGTGTGAGGCTACAGATATAGGCTAATGAGGCTGGAGAAAAGAAAATTTAGGTTTGCTAAGAAATCTAGTTACCTCAGTATGTGTGACGCTACAAATATAGACTAATGAGGCTGGAGAAAAGAAAGTTTAGGTTTGCTAAGAAATTTAGTTACCTCAGTATGTGTGACGCTACAAATATAGACTAATGAGGCTGGAGAGAGGAAAGTTTAGGTTTGCTAATGTTGCCAGTTACCTCAGTATGTGTGACACTACAAATATAGACTAATGAGGCTGGAGAGAAGAAAGTTTAGGTTTGCTAAGAAATCTAGTTACCTCAGTATGTGTGACGCTACAAATATAGACTAATGAGGCTGGAGAAAAGAAAATTTAGGTTTGCTAAGAAATCTAGTTACCTCAGTATGTGTGACGCTACAAATATAGACTAATGAGGCTGGAGAAAAGAAAGTTTAGGTTTGCTAAGAAATCTAGTTACCTCAGTATGTGTGACGCTACAAATATAGACTAATGAGGCTGGAGAGAGGAAAGTTTAGGTTTGCTAATGTTGCCAGTTACCTCAGTATGTGTGACACTACAAATATAGACTAATGAGGCTGGAGAGAAGAAAGTTTAGGTTTGCTAAGAAATCTAGTTACCTCAGTATGTGTGATGCTACAAATATAGACTACTGAGGCTGGAGAGAAGAAAGTTTAGGTTTGCTAAGAAATCTAGTTACCTCAGTATGTGTGACGCTATAAATATAGACTAATGAGGCTGGAGAAAAGAAAGTTTAGGTTTGCTAAGAAATCTAGTTACCTCAGTATGTGTGACGCTACAAATATAGACTAATGAGGCTGGAGAGAAGAAAGTTTAGGTTTGCTAAGAAATCTAGTTACCTCAGTAAGTGTGAGGCTACAAATATAGACTAATGAGGCTGGAGAGAAGAAAGTTTAGGTTTGCTAAGAAATCTAGTTACCTCAGTATGTGTGACGCTACAAATATAGACTAATGAGGCTGGAGAGAAGAAAGTTTAGGTTTGCTAAGAAATCTAGTTACCTCAGTAAGTGTGAGGCTACAGATGCATGAGCTGTGAGCTTGCCTTGATACAGCTGCTGCGACGACCATGTCATGATGTCCTCATGCATGCGGTACTGAACAGTGAGCATTCTCATGATGTCTTTGCCTTTCTCTTCAGCAAGAGTCTTCAGCAATCTCTCCATGAGCGTTACTTCCAAACCAGAAGCTGCAGCTCTAAAGAGGCATCAAAATCACATTATCATTTACAAAAATGTACTAATCTCATCATGATTATAATTATCTTCCTGACATGTATGCTAAAATGGAATAACAGAATTACAACCATGGAGCTCACAGAGAGAACTAGGAAAATCCCAAGTATCTTCCTCTTCTTTGTTCCTCTTTCAAGAATTGTACACCTCATCTAATTATGCAAAGGCCAGTGTGTCAGGCTTCCTCTAGGCAGATTTCAGCCAAAGTAAGGGTTTTATCTACCCGTGGATAAGTTTTCTTTCCTAGCAATGTTGACAGGGGAGTGTCGGGTCCATGTCCTCCCCATATCATTCATGTCTGTCTCTAATTCTCTTATCCATGTGTTTGTAGGTCTTCCTTTATTTCATGTGCTCCATGGATTCCAGACAAAGCTCTTGCTTAGTTATACAATTATCAAGTTTTCTCAGTGTATGACCTGTCCAGTGCCAGAGTGTTTTCCTCATCTGTTGATTCACTCTCATTTGTCTAGTTCTCTCCATGAACTCCACATTGGTGATTCTGTCATCCCATTTAAGTCCTTCTATTAAGTACAGGCACACCAATTAGAGGTCGGGATGGAGACAATTGAAGGTTGTAGAAGACTCAAATGAAATGCCAGTCAAATTCAGACGTACTAAGCCACAGACTCAACAGAACAGTCTCACCATAACTCCCTTCACGTTGACATCAGTAAAGTCTCCTCCTCTGAAGCACCTTGTTTTCAAATGCTGCAGCTGAGCCAGGGATTGATGCGTTCCCCGTTTCTGGTTCATACCATCATCATCATCATCATGTAGTAGATTATTTGCAGTGTCACAACATCATGGCCCGCCACAGACTCTCCATCTGTTGTCAGTTGCCCTGCCTCATGCATGTTCATTCCCAAGCTGTCTTCAATGTCCTGTGTCCATCTGTTGTCAGTTGCCCTGCCTCATGCATGTTCATTCCCAAGCTGTCTTCAATGTCCTGTGTCCATCTGTTGTCAGTTGCCCTGCCCCATGCATGTTCATTCCCAAGCTGTCTTCAATGTCCTCTGTCCATCTGTTGTCAGTTCCCCTGCCCCATGCATGTTCATTCCCAAGCTGTCTTCAATGTCCTGTGTCCATCTGTTGTCAGTTGCCCTGCCTCATGCATGTTCATTCCCAAGCTGTCTTCAATGTCCTGTGTCCATCTGTTGTCAGTTACCCTGCCCCATGCATGTTCATTCCCAAGCTGTCTTCAATGTCCTGTGTCCATCTGTTTTCAGTTACCCTGCCCCATGCATGTTCATTCCCAAGCTGTCTTCAATGTCCTGTGTCCATCTGTTGTCAGTTACCCTGCCCCATGCATGTTCATTCCCAAGCTGTCTTCAATGTCCTGTGTCCATCTGTTGTCAGTTACCCTGCCCCATGCATGTTCATTCCCAAGCTGTCTTCAATGTCCTGTGTCCATCTTCGTGTTGGTTCTTCTCCCAAGAACCATGTCTTCCATCACTTTCATACCATCATCATCCATGCGCCATGCCAATAAGAATGGGTGGTCATGTTTTGCCATCTCACACGATCACCAGAGTTGTGGATCAGCTCTGAGTTCTTGTTTCGATAATGCTATGTGGCCAAGATATCTAGATATTTACTTCTTTGCCTTCCCCTTGTTCTTTTCCCCTCAAACTGGCAAGTTGTCACAAAGTTCTTCAGTTTCTTTTTTCCAACGTGGCCAAAAGGTCTTGACAGTCTACGTCTAATTTCTTTAATCAGTTTAGTTTTCATCTGTTGCTCATTGATTTTTCTGTCTGTCCTTGGTATTCTTTGCATTTTCCTTAGAAACCTAATTTCCACTGCCATTAGATGTTTTTCATCTTATCTGCTCATGGTCCACGTTTCACATCCATATAAAACTTAAACACTCATTGCGATTAACATCTTTTGGCACTCTTCCGAATAACAGTTCTAAATGGGGACATAACTCTGTAGTGTAAAAAGTATCCCTTACAGGGCCTCATTAGTTGATGTGACATGGACTGCTAGACCGATCGATGGATGCAATAAATGTTTCCTGGGCCCAGAGGGCCCTGACTGTTGTCGGAATGTATATCTATTTCCACATATAACTGATAGGTATACACTCCGGCGACTGTGAGGGCTCTCCGGGCGCGGGCGCAAAAACGTTTATTACATCCATTGATTGGGCTAGCACTCCATGTCACACTGAACCCGAAGTGATCGACAACACATTCAATGCTCGTTCTGATATGTACAATTTTTTCACAAAGAACATGCTTTCGGACAGTATTTACAACTTTTGTGCCACAATTTCCACATATAACTGTGAAATATTATTGGTATGTAATTCCATTTTCTCAGATCTATATTTTAGTTTCTAGTGTTTAATATTTTTTTTTATTATATCACCCAATGAGGCCCTGTAAGGGATGCTTTTTACACTACAGAGTTATGTCCCCATTAATAACCGTTATTCAGAAGAGTGCCCATCTTTTTCTTGGTCAGTATGTTTTCCATCTTACAATCGAAACCCTTGCCGCCTAAATGTTCAAACCACTGTGATGTTTAATGAGGCCAAACTATATCAGTTTCCAAGACATGACACTATTTCCATGTTCAGGTCTTGCAGAATGTCAGTGTTATTCTTGGTCCACACAATTCTGTTCACTTGCAGAATGTCAGCATTATTCTTGGTCCACACAATTCTGTTCACTTGCAGAATGTCAGTGTTATTCTTGGTCCACACAATTCTGTTCACTTGCAGAATGTCAGCATTATTCTTGGTCCATACAATTCTGTTCACTTGCAGAATGTCAGTGTTATTCTTGGTCACACAATTCTGTTCACTTGCAGAATGTCAGCATTATTCTTGGTCCATACAATTCTGTTCACTTGCAGAATGTCAGCATTATTCTTGGTCCACACAATTCTGTTCACTTGCAGAATGTCAGTGTTATTCTTGGTCCATACAATTCTGTTCACTTGCAGAATGTCAGTGTTATTCTTGGTCCACACAATTCTGTTCACTTGCAGAATGTCAGCATTATTCTTGGTCCATACAATTCTGTTCACTTGCAGAATGTCAGTGTTATTCTTGGTCCACACAATTCTGTTCACTTGCAGAATGTCAGCATTATTCTTGGTCCATACAATTCTGTTCACTTGCAGAATGTCAGCATTATTCTTGGTCCACACAATTCTGTTCACTTGCAGAATGTCAGTGTTATTCTTGGTCCACACAATTCTGTTCACTTGCAGAATGTCAGTGTTATTCTTGGTCCATACAATTCTGTTCACTTGCAGAATGTCAGTGTTATTCTTGGTCCACACAATTCTGTTCACTTGCAGAATGTCAGCATTATTCTTGGTCCATACAATTCTGTTCACTTGCAGAATGTCAGTGTTATTCTTGGTCCACACAATTCTGTTCACTTGCAGAATGTCAGCATTATTCTTGGTCCATACAATTCTGTTCACTTGCAGAATGTCAGCATTATTCTTGGTCCACACAATTCTGTTCACTTGCAGAATGTCAGTGTTATTCTTGGTCCATACAATTCTGTTCACTTGCAGAATGTCAGTGTTATTCTTGGTCCACACAATTCTGTTCACTTGCAGAATGTCAGCATTATTCTTGGTCCACACAATTCTGTTCACTTGCAGAATGTCAGTGTTATTCTTGGTCCATACAATTCTGTTCACTTGCAGAATGTCAGTGTTATTCTTGGTCCACACAATTCTGTTCACTTGCAGAATGTCAGCATTATTCTTGGTCCATACAATTCTGTTCACTTGCAGAATGTCAGTGTTATTCTTGGTCCACACAATTCTGTTCACTTGCAGAATGTCAGCATTATTCTTGGTCCATACAATTCTGTTCACTTGCAGAATGTCAGCATTATTCTTGGGCCACACAATTCTGTTCACTTGCAGAATGTCAGCATTATTCTTGGTCCACACAATTCTGTTCACTTGCAGAATGTCAGTGTTATTCTTGGTCCACACAATTTTCTCCACTTGCCTGCCAGACCAGTGCTCATCTTGGGAAGTAAAGGCAGCCACCCTGCTATTGACCACATAACCCCTTGAGTGGGGCTAGAACCATATGCCCATGATGCCTACAGACGTGTAAAAAGAGACCTTTACATTGTATTGTTTACAATACTGTTGCTATTATCATATGTTTATGGAGTTACAGCATGGTCAAATGGATCAGAGCATTCGTTCTTTTACTTCCAGTTTGCTGATGCCGAGTTAGTGGGTTCAACTCCACAGGTCAGTTGGACTAAAATGTTGACTTCTCGTTCTTGACTTGGGGCCGTAAATTTCAAGTACCTCAGAAGTCGGAGTTGGTTCATCTGATGGCGAGGGATACTGGTAATAGGGAAAGCTAATCAACATGCGCCGGTCTCTCTGGCCGAGGGGTTACACCACTTTCTCCGTAATCCCGTTTATCACGCAGAGTCTCGTAGCGGGCGAGAACTGGAAGCGGTTCTACCGACGCTGGTGACTTGCTGGATAACTGAGCCGGCCGCTCAGGAAGCAATGGCAAACTACTGAGCGTAATCTTGCCAAGAAATCAACATACAGCTGAAAGATGCTGCTGTTAATAGCAATGTCCTGTAAAGGACAATTGAAAGCTAATCAACATGCGCCGGTCTCTCTGGCCGAGGGGTTACACCACTTTCTCCGTAATCCCGTTTATCACGCAGAGTCTCGTAGCGGGCGAGAACTGGAAGCGGTTCTACCGACGCTGGTGACTTGCTGGATAACTGAGCCGGCCGCTCAGGAAGCAATGGCAAACTACTGAGCGTAATCTTGCCAAGAAATCAACATACAGCTGAAAGATGCTGCTGTTAACAGCAATGTCCTGTAAAGGATATGCGAATTAAAAAAAAAAAATCAACATGCAAAAATCAGTCTAGTGCACTAGAAGTAGTAGCATGCGTATGGACTATGCTTTGGTTGAGTTCAAAGTGAGTGAACACACACAAATGTTGATCTTTGCCAAGTGAGTGAACACACACAAATGTTGATCTTTGCCAAGTGAGTGAACACACACAAATGTTGATCTTTGCCTAGTGAGTGAACACACACAAATGTTTATCTGTGCCAAGTGAGTGAACACACACAAATGTTTATCTTTGTCAAGTGAGTGAACACACACAAATGTTGATCTTTGCCAAGTGAGTGAACACACACAAATGTTTATCTTTGCCAAGTGAGTGAACACACACAAATGTTTATCTTTGCCAAGTGAGTGAACACACACAAATGTTTATCTTTGCCAAGTGAGTGAACACACACAAATGTTTATCTTTGCCAAGTGAGTGAACACACACAAATGTTTATCTTTGCCAAGTGAGTGAACACACACAAATGTTTATCTTTGCCAAGTGAGGTTTCTCTCTGGCTTTACAATACCTTGCAGTGCATCATGAGCTTGGCTTCCTGTATATACACATATGGCTTCAGTTCTGTGTTTGTAGACAACATAACCACTTACTGTTTGGACAATATGGTGGGTGGCAGTTGTAGATGATCTCCAGCCAGGACACAGCGGGAAGCTCTCAGCAGTCCCATCCAGCAGGCTGCTTCTAGGGCCTACAGTCACAAGAAAGTCACATGGTCAGTTGACATGCCCTTGAGGGGATGTGCTGTTAGGTTCCATGACTTAACAATAACAAACACTATAGATGATGTGGTCAGCACCATGCATGATTGAACAACAACAAACACTAGATGATGTGGTCAGCACCATGCATGATTGAACAACAACAAACACTATAGATGATGTGGTCAGCACCATGCATGATTGAACAACAACAAACACTAGATGATGTGGTCAGCACCATGCATGATTGAACAACAACAAACACTAGATGATGTGGTCAGCACCATGCATGATTGAACAACAACAAACACTAGATGATGTGGTCAGCACCATGCATGATTGAACAACAACAAACACTAGATGATGTGGTCAGCACCATGCATGATTGAACAATAACAAACACTAGATGATGTGGTCAGCACCATGCATGATTGAACAACAACACTAGATGATGTGGTCAGCACCATGCATGATTGAACAACACTAGACGATGTGGTCAATATAATCAACTTTTCATTTTTTTTTTAAATGCAGATTTTCCTTGACCTATCCTGCTCGTAATCTCTGTCAGGCATCTTCCATCTGATGCGATTACCCCCAGATATTTGTTAACTTGGTTAAACATCTTCCCTTGACCTGTTGAACCACCTTTTGGCTTTACCTTTTTCTTTGATACCAGTTTCTGTTTTCTTGACATTCAAGAAATGTCCCCTTTTTGCACACAGGAGAAGAAACAATGTTTAATCAATGAACCATTTAAAGCAGGCAGTGAATTGAACTAGGTCACTCACCTGTGAGCACTCATCAATAACCAAGAGGTCAAAGTGAGACTCCTTCAGATACTTCAATGGCCCATCATTGGATGTGCTGGTTAAGGTAGCTAGTACGACATCAGCCCTGGATAAAACATCTCTCGTTGCTGCCTCTTCCCTCTTTGTGGATTCAGCTCTCAGAGTCTTCAACTCCTGTTTCAGGGACTGTCTTTCTCCATGTCCCTTGGCTTTCTTGAGTTTAGTCTAATTGATATAGAAATGGTTACAGTAACATTCAACAATATGAAACAAATTCGGACATCTACACAACTCAGTTAACATTACAAATAAGAGTAAACATGGGTTACACACTCTTAACTACTGCATGTTGCAACCAGTGTCTGTGGCTTTGGGGATAGTGAAACATGCAGTTTCATAGTTCCCTGCCATACCGAGAGGGGGTTTGAAATCAGCACATGTGATTTGTAAGCAGACTGCTATGTGTTGATTTTGATGGTTCTTTATAAATAAATGGAAAACTACTGAACTAAAATTGCCTAGCAAATTACAAACAGCCAACAAATGCTGAGGTTGATTGCAACATCCTGTAAAAGAAAGCAACTAACTTTACTGTACAATGCAGAAACATAAGGGGAAAACTGAAGCTTTTGAAATGTCATGATATATTCGAAAAAGTGGAATATCATGGCAGGAGGAGAAAGTCAAGCATCACTAGAAGTGGAGGACTTTTGTGCTGGCATTCTCGTGGCGGCATTATACACAGTGTAACTCTGCTGGCTTGTTGGTTTGTCGAGACTCCTGTTCCACTTTTCACATGTGTGTTCTATTTTGTGTGATATTCACTGGCACAAGAACTGAGCATAATGGGGATGACCCGTTGCCGTGAAGTTGGAACCACGACTATTGACTAATGACTAAGAAGTGGCACTGAAGAAAACATTAGTGAACTAGATCAAGGCCTGGTCACAGCTGACCTTCAACCTTGAACACTGCAGGAATTCATGAGAACACTGGAGTGTGCACGTGGAAAGACACAACAGCCCACATGACCACCATCTAAACTTATAAATAATTCACATAACACAACAATGAGTTCCCACATACAAATAATTCATAAAGCCCAATAAAAACTTAACATTAGCCAAGAAGGAATTTGTTTTTAAATCAGAAATAAAAAATTCATAGAAATTAACAAGTATATTCTCAGAAGCAAAAAGAAATTTTATATAAACCAATTGGATCAACAATCATTGACACCTTGCCGTCTTGACAGATGATAGTTTGTGCTTTAAAAAGGCATAATAACTTTTACCTATGGCGGTAGCGAATGTGACTGATAAGGCCAATTTGCGCTGTAAATGTCCGTTCACAGTGGGCGCATGTGAACACGTGGTCATTTCCACCATCATGCACTATCTTACGTCTCACACGCTTGGTGTGTGACTTATCTGCAATAACTTTCTCTTCTTTATTCCATTTCTGATCTTTGCCCTCCAAGCAACACGTTCAGCTGCGACTTGCTCCCACTGTGCATTATCAATGCCTGTATCAATCATGTCCCGCTTACACACATCTCTATATCGTAGTAGAGGCCGACCCTGAGATCTCTTACCCATCTGTAATTCACCAAAAAAGATGTCCTTTGGTATTCTACCATCATCCATCCTCCTAAGATGTCCTATCCATCTAAGTCTACGAAGACTGAGCATGGAATAAACCGTCACACAACCTGATCTTTCCAATACTTCAGTATTTGTGATTTTGTCTTGCCACTTAATACCAAGAATTCTTCGCAGACACCGCATATGAAAGCTGTTTAAACGTTTCTCTTGGTGTGAGTAAGTTGTCCAGGTTTCACTGCCATAAAGAAGAGTACTAAGGACACAGGCTTGATAGACAAGGACTTTTGTTTTCCAGAGGGTTCATATAAATGAATAAGGAATGCAAATAATACCCACAAAAAGTCTTTATCTTTCATGAAATGTGAGAACAAAAAAGATGAGTAAACTAAATAATGTGAAGACAACTTGTACGTATTATAACTCACCAAAACATTCTGTAAATCAGTCTTGACATCTTGAACAATGCCAGCTTCGTCACTTCCCAGCAGAATGGCATCCAGGGAATACTTCTGCAGATGACCCAGCAACCTTGCTGGATGACCAATGCGGACAACCTTCTGTTTACTGTTTGCCAACCTCTCCACTAGGTTGTCCACAGCGATGTTTGACGGTGCAGTGGCTAGAACCTACAATACATGTTTTTAAATTGCCAGTTATATTTGAAGAAGTCCTGGCTACAGAGCTAGGGGAATGATTCAGAAGCAGATGGATGGACTCCACCAATGGTATGCTAAGCAAAGAAAGCTCAACAAATGTTGCCCCCAGAAAGAAAATACTTCTGCACTTAATGGCAAATATGGACCACTGGTCACCATATACATCATCATCATCATCAAGAATCTTGCGAGTTGGCGAAGGCGTTCATGTCTCTCCACAGATCTCAGTCTTTGGTGTTCTGGATCAACTCTGCTGATGATATTCTTCCAGCTACAGTCTCAGTCCATCCAGCTTCATTTCTCTTGGTCTGCTCTGCCCTTGTCTCTCTTCCCCTTGATCTTTTAAGTGAAGTTGTCACAATGTTCTCCAATGCTTCTCTTCTCATCATATGACCCAAAAAAAAACTGTTTGTCTCATTCTTATTGTTGAATACAATGTTCTAAATTCATTAACCTCCTTCAGGCAATTTTTTAAATTTATTTTGGCTGTCCAAGTAATTCGCAACATTCTTCTCAGAAACCACATTGTTGCCTCCAAGTTCTTCCTAATTTGTAGATTTACATTCCAAGATTCACTGCATTCGTTATGATTTTGCCATCAGTAGCTGGATGAGGGACTGGTGTCACATGTGGCTCATGACTGTCCCCGCCAAACAAATGTCCTGAGACAACCATTAACATTATTGACAGACTTCTAAAACAAGTGACTAAACGACCCTGTTCAAGCCTTGAGGTGTACTCAGTACATGGTGCTAGCTCTATTAGCTTAGACCAATCAGCACTCAATGGATGATGTGGTCAATTTCACACCGGCCTCGTTACTTCAAACAACAGTACCTGGTACCCATTGAAAGCTGGGACAACCTGCGAGCCCACAGCTATTTTTTTTCCATGTGCTTTGAACTTGGGAGTAGTCCACACACGCTACTAATAGTGAGTGCACCGGACTGAATTTTGCGTGAGGATTAGCTTTCCCTATTACAAGTGTCCCACCCTTTGACTGTTGAGATACTTGTAATTTATGGCCCCAAGTCAAGGACAGGAAGCAACATTTACATCAAACTGACCAGGGTGTGAAATGAACCCACTACACCGCAGTCAGCAGAGTAAGTTTCAGTAGGTTAAACCTCTCAGTCACACCAACCCACAAGTCAATTTTTTAAAATCCCCATCTCAAAAGGGATTTGAACACATGACCACTGAACAGACAAGCACGCATGCTAGCCACTACACTACTGTGACTTACCATCATTCATATGGCGATAGATAAAAGCTGAATAGCAACAGCCAAATGGTTAGTATGCAGGTCTCTATTGTCCACGGGTTTCCAACCATACTGAAGCTAAGTTATTCTATCTATCAAAGGTAAATAAATAACCAAGCTTACAAACAGTGCAACCCGACATGGACAAGCAAGCTTTCACTGTCACACTTGGGACACATCTATAACTGCTTCATCTCCCTCAGCACTGAGGAAAGGCCAGACAGACATGTAATCACACTGCTACAGCTACCATTAGTACTGGAACTCTTCGCTGGCTGTTGCAGATGAGGACAGAGCATGTACTGGAATGTCCCAAGAGGTGTGATGTCAGTTCTAGAATCAGCAAATATGGATAGCTACCCATTCTCACAGCTGCATTAAGTCACTATCCTAGTTATCACTATAGCCCTTTTTTTATCCTGTTAGTTGTTACTTCCGCCTACTCCGCTCTGAGCATTGGGCTGGAGTCTGGTGAAAATTAAACATTTCAAACCTATGGAGGGAACATCACCGACCTGGTGTTCAACTCAACAAGTCTGCACATGCTGTGATGAATCGTGACCTCGTTACATCCTAATAAGCCACTCCAAAGATGTGAAGTTTCTGTGGCATACCCTGCTAGTTTCTGAGCTTGGAGAGGGGTAGGAGAGCTCTACAAGAGTCCCTGCGGATAGGGTACTTGACACTTCGGTACTGGGTTGGGACAAAATCTCTAACCCAACTTCGCTCCATCAGATGCAAACTCTCTTCAAGGCTCAGATGACCTAAACATCAATGCATCAGACTTAAAAACAGTTAAAACTCATTGCCTCCCGGGAAGGTAACCTGGTCAACAAAAGCCTGAAGAAGTCGGATGTGACAGCCGAAAGGTGCAAATATTGCAGTTCTGCTGTAAACAGGCACAACACAATTACATCTAAAACAAAATTCCGGACGTACGCAGAAGAAGAAGAAAAAGATGAAACTCACTGCCTTCAGAGTATTCACAACAACCAACCAACCAACTTGACCCTGAATGTTACTTTAACAGTTTATTTCATCCCTGACAACACCTTGACTAGAATGGCTGGCAGTCTACTTTTCTTCACCTTCAACTTTAGTAGACAGGGTTTAAACGCAAGAGAATTCACTTCATTGTACCGGAGTTTATTCCATATAGAGCAGTATCTTTCTGTAGAGTAGTCTGCCAAAAGCGTTGTGCACATCATGAACTCCATAGCTCCAGCAATAACTCACAGAAGTCTCCAAATAAATTACAATCATGAATCGAATAACGAGAGTCTGGAAATGAACCAACTCTTCGGAGCCCCTCTGAACTCCTTGTAGAATGGTTTGATGACTACTTTCCTTCACCATCTGGTCTAGAATGATTTGATGATTACTTTCCTTCACCATCTGGTCTAGAATGGTTTAATGACTACTTTCCTTCACCATCTGGTCTAGAATGGTTTGATGACTACTTTCTTTCACCATCTGGTCTAGAATGGTTTGATGACTACTTTCCTTCACCATCTGGTCTAGAATGGTTTGATGACTACTTTCCTTCACCATCTGGTCTAGAATGGTTTGATGACTACTTTCCTTCACCATCTGGTCTAGAATGGTTTGATGACTACTTTCCTTCACCATCTGGTCTAGAATGGTTTGATGACTACTTTCCTTCACCATCTGGTCTAGAATGGTTTGATGACTACTTTCCTTCACCATCTGGTCTAGAATGGTTTGATGGCTACCCTCCTTCACCATCTGGTCTAGAATGGTTTGATGGCTACTTTCCTTCACCATCTGGTCTAAAATGGTTTCATGACTCTTTCCTTCACAATCTGGTCTAGATTGGTTTGACAACTACTTTCCTTCACCACTCTGTCTAGAATGGTTTGCAGACTACCTGTCTTCATTATATTGTCTAGAATGATTTCACAACTAATTTTCCTTCATCACATTGTCTAAAATGGTTTGCAGACTACTTTTCTTCATGACCATATATAGAATGGTTTGCAGACTACTTTTCTTCAATACCTTGTCTGGAATGTTATACAGACTACTTTTCTTCAATACCTTGTCTGAAATAGTTTACAGACTACTTTTCTTCATCACTTTGTCTAGAACGGTTTGCAGACTACTTCAATACCTTTCTTCAATACCTTGTCTGGAATGGTATACAGACTACATTTCTTCATCATCTTGTCTAGAACAGTTTTGCAGACTACTTTAATTACCTTGAGTCCCTGCCTGACTGCCTGAATGATGAGTTCCACCACAGTTGTTGTTTTGCCTGTACCCGGTGGACCGTGAATGATGGCCACTTCTCTCTGGGTCAGTGCAAACTTGACGGCCTCTTTCTGGGACTCATCCAGCGACTCATTCACAAACGTAATTGCTGAAATACACAACATGACTGTATTCATCGAATCTCTCTTTACCGAGCTACTTATGAAATGTTCAACTATGACTAGGTAAATAAACCTATTTTTTGTTTTGTTTTGTGTTCACTCCCATTGAACTCAAGTGTAGTCCATACAGATACTACTACTTCTAGTGCACTGGACTGATTTTTGTGTGTGGATTAATTAATTAAATGTTTGCATATCCTTTACAGGACATCGCTGTCAATATCAGCATCTTTCAGCTGATTGTTGATTTCTTAGCAAGATTACGCTCAGTAGTTTGCCATTGCTTTCTGAGCGACCGGCTCACATACCCCGTAAGTTACCGACGCGGTTAGAACCGCTACCAATTCTCGCCGTCGTCACATTACTCACAAGAGTATACGGGATTACGGAGAAAGTCGCTAGCCCCTAGGCCAGGGAGACTGGCGTGTGTGTGGATTAGCTTTCTATAATACATAAATAGTAGATAGAATGCATAGACAGTAGATATGCATAGATAGTAGATAGAAAGCACTGATAGATATGCAGATAGTAGATAGAAAGCACTGATAGATATGCATAAATATTAGATAGAAAGCACTGATAGATATGCATAGATAGATAGAATACACTGATAGATATGCATAGATAGATAGAATGCACTGATAAATATGCATAGATAGTAGACAGAATGCAGTGATAAATATGCATAGATAGTAGATAGATTGCACAGACAGTATAGAGAATGCACTGATAGATATGCTTCCATTAATGACAGCAAGACCATGATTTCACTTCTAGCTCAATGGTTCTCAATGTGAGCAGTGAGGTTATCAATGTTTGTAAACATAACACTACATAAGAACACCTCTATTCAGCCTCCCATTCATCAGATGTAGTTTGGAGATTTGCCACAACTTTGATGACTTCTCTATATGAGCAGGTCGATTCTTGAGTGTGCTTCTGACAGCTCACTTAGCAAAATCTGTTGTTTGTTTCCAGGGCTGTTTTGTGCTATTGTTAGTGACTTTTAAACTGTATAATCTCACAAACATATACTCACGGAATTCTCCAAAAGAAGGTGAAATTTCTTGAAGATTGAAAAACGTGTCAATAAGTCTCTGGGCTGGCCCGCCTCTGTATTTCACCAGGTCATTCAAAGCCCTGTCAGTTAACAAGAAAAACTCATGTAGGATGTTACAAGAAAAACTAATGTAGGATGTTACAAGAAAAACTAATGTAGGATGTTACAAGAAAAACTCATGTAGGATGTTACAAGAAAAACTCATGTAGGATATTACAAGAAAAACTCATGTAGGATATTACAAGAAAAACTCATGTAGGATATTACAAGAAAAAACTCATGTAGGATGTTACAAGAAAAACTCATGTAGGATGTTACAAGAAAAACTCATGTAGGATGTTACAAGAAAAGCTCATGTAGGATATTACAAGAAAAACTCATGTAGGATATTACAAGAAAATCTCATGTAGGATATTACAAGAAAAAACTCATGTAGGATATTACAAGAAAAACTCATGTAGGATATTACAAGAAAAACTTATGTAGGATATTACAAGAAAAAACTCATGTAGGATATTACAAGAAAAACTCATGTAGGATATTACAAGAAAAACTCATGTAGGGTATTACAAGAAAAACATGTAGGATATTACAAGAAAAACTTATGTAGGATATTACAAGAAAAACTCATGTAGGATATTACAAGAAAAACTCATGTAGGATATTACAAGAAAAACTCATGTAGGATATTACAAGAAAAACTTATGTAGGATATTACAAGAAAAATTCATGTAGGATATTACAAGAAAAACTCATGTAGGATATTACAAGAAAAACTTATGTAGGATATTACAAGAAAAACTCATGTAGGATATTACAAGAAAAACTCATGTAGGATATTACAAGAAAAATTCATGTAGGATATTACAAGAAAAACTCATGTAGGATATTACAAGAAAAACTTATGTAGGATATTACAAGAAAAACTCATGTAGGATATTACAAGAAAAACTCATGTAGGATATTACAAGAAAAACTCATGTAGGATATTACAAGAAAAACTTATGTAGGATATTACAAGAAAAACTCATGTAGGATATTACAAGAAAAACTCATGTAGGATATTACAAGAAAAACTCATGTAGGATATTACAAGAAAAACTCATGTAGGATATTACAAGAAAAACTCATGTAGGATATTACAAGAAAAACTCATGTAGGATATTACAAGAAAAACTCATGTAGGATATTACAAGAAAAACTCATGTAGGATATTACAAGAAAAACTCATGTAGGATATTACAAGAAAAACTCATGTAGGATATTACAAGAAAAACTCATGTAGGATATTACAAGAAAAATTCATGTAGGATATTACAAGAAAAACTCATGTAGGATATTACAAGAAAAACTTATGTAGGATATTACAAGAAAAACTCATGTAGGATATTACAAGAAAAACTCATGTAGGATATTACAAGAAAAACTTATGTAGGATATTACAAGAAAAACTCATGTAGGATATTACAAGAAAAACTCATGTAGGATATTACACGTCAGATCTGATTTTTTTTAGTGCTTTGAACTCCATACATGTGCTACCACTTCTTGTACACTGGACTGATTTTTTACATGTAGATTAGCTTTTCCTATTACCAGTATCCCTCATCATCAGACGCACACCCACTCTGCCTTCTGATGTATTTGTAATTTACGTCCACTAGTCAAGGACGAGAAGCCAACATCTTAGTCCAACTAACTGGTACAAAGGTTGAACTCGGTACCTCTGCATCAGCACACCAGAAGTTTAAAGAGTGAACCCTCCTGTCCATCTGGACATGCTGACCTTCGTTATCAGATTTGATTTAAAACTGATTTCTCTAACGACCCACAAATCTCAGGATTCATGTTCCAATTTGTTTTTATTTTTAAACTGTAACAACAATTGTATAAATTAAAAAAGGGATCACAATCAAGATAAAAGAAAAGTTTAAGTTGCTAACATAATGAAATATGAAAATTCCTTGAACGCAAAAAAAACAAAAAACAAAAAAAAGAAATGTACTATATTAATTTTTTTTCAGTGCAGTGATGGAACCCAGGAGGCAAACATCAGAAAGAAGTTAGAACACAAAGACAACTTATCACAAACATCAGAAAGTGGTTAGAACACAAAGACAACTTATCACAAACATCAGAAAGAGGCTAGAACACAAAGACAACTTACCACAAACATCAGAAAGAGGTTAGAACACAAAGACAACTTATCACAAACATCAGAAAGAAGCTAGAACACAAAGACAACTTATCACAAACATCAGAAAGAGGCTAGAACACAAAGACAACTTATCACAAACATCAGAAAGAGGCTAAGAACACAAAGACAACTTATCACAAACATCAGAAAGAGGCTTAAGACACAAAGACAACTTATCACAAACATCAGAAAGTAGGCTAAGACACAAAGACAACTTATCACAAACATCAGAAAGATGGCTAAGACACAAAGACAACTTATCACAAACATCAGAAAGAGGTTCGGACACAAAGACAACTTATCACAAACATCAGAAAGAGGCTAAGACACAAAGACAACTTATCACAAACATCAGAAAGAGGCTAAGACACAAAGACAACTTATCACAAACATCAGAAAGAGGCTAGAACACAAAGACAACTTATCACAAACATCAGAAAGTGGCTAGAACACAAAGACAACTTATCACAAACATCAGAAAGATGGCTAAGACACAAAGACAACTTATCACAAACATCAGAAAGATGGCTAGACACAAAGACAACTTATCACAAACATCAGAAAGTGGCTAAGACACAAAGACAACTTATCACAAACATCAGAAAGTAGGTTAGACACAAAGACAACTTATCACAAACATCAGAAAGAGGCTAAGACACAAAGACAACTTATCACAAACATCAGAAAGAGGCTAAGACACAAAGACAACTTATCACAAACATCAGAAAGAGGCTAAGACACAAAGACAACTTATCACAAACATCAGAAAGAGGCTAAGACACAAAGACAACTTATCACAAACATCAGAAAGAGGCTAAGACACAAAGACAACTTATCACAAACATCAGAAAGAGGCTTAAGACACAAAGACAACTTATCACAAACATCAGAAAGAGGCTAAGACACAAAGACAACTTATCACAAACATCAGAAAGAGGCTAAGACACAAAGACAACTTATCACAAACATCAGAAAGAGGCTAAGACACAAAGACAACTTATCACAAACATCAGAAAGAGGCTAAGACACAAAGACAACTTATCACAAACATCAGAAAGAGGTTAGACACAAAGACAACTTATCACAAACATCAGAAAGAGGCTAGAACACAAAGACAACTTATCACAAACATCAGAAAGTGGTTAGAACACAAAGACAACTTATCACAAACATCAGAAAGTGGTTAGAACACAAAGACAACTTATCACAAACATCAGAAAGTGGTTAGAACACAAAGACAACTTATCACAAACATCAGAAAGAAGCTAGAACACAAAGACAACTTATCACAAACATCAGAAAGAAGCTAGAACACAAAGACAACTTATCACAAACATCAGAAAGAGGTTAGAACACAAAGACAACTTATCACAAACATCAGAAAGTGGCTAGAACACAAAGACAATTTATCACAAACATCAGAAAGTGGCAAGAATACAAAGACAACTTACCACAAACATCAGAAAGTGGTTAGAAAACAAAGTACAACACATTATTAAGTATTTCATAACCCAGAATGTAGATTTAGAAGAATGTAATTCAAAACAATGTTGTATAAATGGATTTGGATTGTTCATATTGTCTGCTACTGGGAGTGTTGGACTGAAAAGTTCTAGAGATTCACACAAATCTTTCCTTTCCTGTAGAAGGC
Organism: Cepaea nemoralis; assembly: GCA_014155875.1. Taxonomy (NCBI): domain Eukaryota; kingdom Metazoa; phylum Mollusca; class Gastropoda; order Stylommatophora; family Helicidae; genus Cepaea; species Cepaea nemoralis. Next base: position 383,573 of record JACEFZ010001596.1, read on the forward strand.
TAATGAAGACACTGTCATATTCATGACGCATGCCAGAAAAGATGTATAGTAAAGACTAATAGCAGCAGCAGAGGAGGAGGAGGAGGAGGAGGAGGAGGAGGAGGAGGGTAACTGATGGTTGATGAAAAACAAGAAGAAAGCATAAACCCTAACTTTCGCATACTTACCCCTTCAGTCTCCTATATGTCACATCATTTGCCAGCTTGGTCAGTTTGAAGAGGTCATCATCATTCAGGTCAAATACATCCTGTGACTCGTCAAATGCAACGGATATGTTCGAGGCAGTGACCTGCGACACAATACCAGTTGCCAGTGGCTTATCTGTGGCTTCACTTTTCATCAATCCAACACCTACGATGTCACCTGGAAAATAAGTTGTCATTTTATGTGAGATTATTCACACTGACGATTTGTACATAGATTTCTTAACTTGCGCTGCACCATAAATCCAGCCCTTGGAAAGTCCATAAACTTCCTCTTCTTCTTCTGTCCTTTATTGAAGTAAGGCCCTCAATGTATTAATTGCTGACTCAAGGTGTATGCTAAGTAAGGTGGTGAAAGGAATATTTCGTGTGAAGTGGCTAATCTCAGTTCAGAGGTCACAGATTGTGAGAACTGTATGGATTTTTTGCCCTGCCCATGAGAGAGTGTGGGGTAATGAACAGACTGATAGGCTGGCAGGGAATGCACCTCTTTATGGTAGATTACCTATGAACAAGGGTGAGGTGGTTGAGCGCCTGTGGGACCCAGTGGAGAAGGTGGGGGAACATACTAAGAACCTGTATGTGGAAAGAATGTACGTACGGGGGATTGGCAGGAGTTCTGGAAGATTCTCAAAACTGAGAGGGAAGACCAGGAGAACTTTAAATCAGATAGCGGTGGGATTGAATTGAATTGAATTGAACTTTATTTTAAAAGGGTTACAAATTAGGCACGTAGGCCCGTCTTACATTCAGCCCTTCCAATCACTCATCTTTCGTTCATCAACAGTGCATGATACATTCACGTAGGAAAAAAAAAACATTGTCAAATGAATGTTGTACACACAAACTCGCCCACATATACATGCTCCACCCACTCACACACCCCCAACCACATGCACATACCCCTCCCACACACACATGCCGTACCAACCCACACACACATTCCTCACCCACTCATACCCACACATCTTCCCATCCACTCACACATTTTCCAACCCACCCTACTACAGAGAACGATTAGTAGTATGACTCATTGCTGACTGTTGAACGAGGGGACGGAGTGCCTATGGGAATGTCCTTAGTGCAGAGATGTTGGTTTTTAGCTCAGGTCAACTCAACTCAACTCAAGATCCTGTTTATTTTTCATGGCTGGCTGGATTGTTGCAGCTAAGGTTTTCTATGGGATGGGGCAGCCAGTCCGCACGAACCCCCACTTAGTTGCCTCTTATGACATGGTAGGTTACAATGTTAGCATTCTATGCTTCCTGTAAAGGGCCCCAGAAACATCCCGATGGTCCATAAACTGTCTCAGTTTCATGCAGCCACCTTCACTTCTCAGGGAATTTTCTGGTACCCATATTAGGTGGGGTCAACCTGGGAGCCCAGGTCAATTTAATAAAATCTCTCTCGATGGAGGATTCAAACACATGACAATCGAACCATCAGGCAAGCATGCTAGCCATTGCACTACTGTGGTCCCCCAATTTTATATTTAAAAGTCAAAACCAAAAATATTGTGCCAAAACAGTTTTCTGATATGAGTGTGTGATGTGACAGCACTATCACATTTTGTGGGACTGAGAGCCAGGAGGAATAGGCAGCAAATCTTTCCCTCACTTTGGCAAGTAATAAGTCCAGGCATCAACCCACATCCGACCGAGCTCATGACATTATGACATTACAAACCCAGTCCGCTATCAACTTCGTTAATGCGACCCTTGTACTGTATTTATCTTTGACAGTGTGAAATATACATATGAAATTTGTTGATCAGTCACTGGAGTATCAAAGCTTTAGTGACCTGTAAATGTTTACTGTTATTACTAATGTTCATTATGTTAGTGATAACAATTTTAATAAGGTTCCAGAATGTATTTGTTCTGGCACCCTAATGAAGATTCCAAAATGTATTTGTTCTGGCACCCTAATGAAGGTTCCAAAATGTATTTGTTCTGGCACCCTAATGAAGGTTCCAGAATGTATTTGTTCGGGCATCTTGTTTGGAGCAGATCTTTATTCAACTTTCACTGAGAGTGTGTCACACTTAATTATACCCCCAAAGATGAGTTCCAATGGTGGCATACATTTGCATAAGGTTTCTAGATAGATTCCATCCAAGGTCATGGGCTCTATCTACCTGTGGCTAGGTTTTCTTTCCTAACAGTTTATAGCCTACTCTTTGAGATTTCTAACTGACATGGAATTTTTAATATGCACAACTTACACATAGGACCTCTTGTTTTCGCCCTCATCCAAGAAGGCTAGGGATGTGATCTCACTACCGGAGAGATCAGGGGGCGTATGATATAAACAGGTACCAATGGTTCTTGGAAAAATGCCCAGCCCTAAGCCAAGATCAAATCTTGTACATTCTGAGCCTGTGGTATACACTGTGATCTCTCAGCCAAGCTTCCCCCCGAGCAGATCCAAGATCTCCATTAATGAAATGGTTTCAGATGTTTGTAACAGAAGAAGGCGGAGTACCCGTTTACCTCCTCAATCAGGGTAACATGATGCCATGTATGCAGGTGGTGGATGGCGTTGAGGAGCATCTGATAGATAGTTGTTGGTTATGGTCTCCAATTTCATGATGGTATGCAAAAGATCAGAGAATATCTTTTTGGAGACAATGGCTACAGTCATTAGCCAGTATGGTCACTGCTAGGAAGATAAGCAATGGCAAACTAACTTCTTTACAGATGCATAGAAAATCATGTTTTGTCGATTATCTCAACCGATGATCATGTGAGATGGTGAAACATGACTGCCCACGCTTATCAGCATTTCACATGATGATGATGATGATGATGAACAGAAGCAGCTAAGAAAGACTCAGCCAGCATTCAGGGACCCTGAATCCCTATCCAATGGGAAAGCTGAACTCTAGCAGTATCTTGATGTATGTTTCTAACTCATTCATTCCTTTGACATATTTGTCTAATGTTGGAGGTGGACTTCCTATAAACAATATTCAAGTTGTACAGTGAAATAATAATGAGAACCACACAAGACATGCAAGGAATATCAGTTGGTGGGCAACATGCAAATAACCTGCATTATGATGATGTGGTTTTGGCCACTCAAACGTGAAATGTAGTTACAACAAAATGACAGATATAATTGTAACAGAAAGTGAAAGCAAAGGACTTTGAATAGCAGAAAAACAGAAGTAATGGTAATTACAAAGAAAAAAATGTCTTCCCAAATGCAACATAAAGTGAATGAACGAATCTGAAATAAATCAACGTATTTAAGTTATTGGATGCTTCAATAACAGCAGATGGAATATGTACCAATGAGGTTAACTGTAGAATAGCCCAAGGAAAAACAGCATTGCCCAAGATGGAGAATATTCTCTGCAATATATCTTTGTCAATTGAGATGAGGAAAAGTTCTTAAAAGGTTATTTTGAGCCAATCCTGATGTGTGGAAGCGAACCATGGACATTAGCAGACAAGTGAGGAACTATGTGGAAGCTGCAGAGTTGTGGTTTTTATAGAAGAATGATGAGAACACCATCGATGGACAGCAAGAGAAATTCATCTTCAAAGCAATTAACTCACAAAGAGAACTGGTTATTTACATCAGAAGAGGACAGTCTACATTCTTGGGCATATGATGAGAAGGGCAAAGCTGAAGTATGTCTTTACAACAGGAAAGTTGGAGGGAATGAGAGTTACAGGGAGGCCAATAGAAACGATGCTGGATAGTTAGACATCATGGCATAGTGGAACATCAATATGAGAAATGATTGGCAGTATATGAGACAGAAGTGTGTGGACAGATATGATCACAAATGACGCATGGCATTGACTACAAAAATATATACACACTTATGTCACCTATTAGTTATGTCACTCCACTGAAAAGCAACGTAAGAATCACAAATGCTGTTGTCATATGCCTTACCTGGGGTGAGGCTGTGAGATGGCAGTTCTGATTTTGCATTCTTTTTCACTGATCTAGCACTAGGCTCAAACACTGCCACCATCCTCCCATACAACCCTGACCGGCGCAACTTTAGCTGCAGCTTCAGCAAGCATACTCCTCTGCGCTCTAATTCTTTTGCAGACAATTTTTCTATCAGAAATCTGAAGAATCAGGACATTAACAAAGATCTCAGAATAATCAAGCACAATAACAATGAACATTTAACAACTTAAATAATTTACCATTAACTCTTTCTATAATAAGTATAGTAATTAGTGCGGAAGCCTGGACATTGAACAAGCAACTAGAAAATCTTACATAGGCTCTAGAGATGTGGATATGTCATATTTCATGGAAATAAAATGAATCAAATACACAGGTTCTATAAAAACTGGGAATGAAAAGAGAGTTGATGAAAGAAATAAAAAAGAGGCAAGTGAAATATTTTGGCCACGTTAATAGACAAAACACTTATAAAAACCATACTGGAGGGCAAGGCTGAAGGCAAGCAAGCAAGAGGTAGACAACGATAAAGTGGGAATATGACATAAAGAGATGGACGTACAGTAATCTGACAGAATGTACAGACAGGGCAAGAGATAGACAGTGTTGGAGATCCATTGTAGCCAACCTTCATTGTGGAGACGGCACCTGAGTGATGATTTATAATAAGTATGAGACCTTGCGGTAAAGTGGTTAGTGGCAACTTAATGGGAAAGGAGCAAGGGCAAGACAAAGAGATAAATATCTGGATGACTTGGCCATATGACATAATCAAGACAAAACCACAGACCTCAGGCATTTATGTGCTGTTCAGCTTGTTTAGTAAGTGTCCAGGTCTCACAGGTGTACGTTGTAATGGGAAAGATGCGTGCTCTTAAAAATCTAATTTTTTTAGTTCTATCTGTCCTACTCTACAATTTATTCTGTTATTTTAGTCTGTGAAGAGCAACTGATAGTCGTCATTTAATTTCTTTCATTGTGTCACCATTTTTGGTAATCAGTGACCCAAGATATTTGAAATTTTCTGCCACATCCAATTTTTCCTCATTAACATATATTTCCTTCTCCATGGTAGTTTTATATGTATGCATTATCTTTGCTTTTGCTATGTTAAGATATAAGTTGTGATTTTGACTATTCTTTTGGGTTGAGGTTATTAGTTGTTCTATACTCTTCTGTAGCCGGTCTCCCTGGTCTAAGGGTTACACAGTCTTTCTCTGTAATCCCATATACTCTCGTGAGTAACGTGACGACGGCGAGAATTGGCAGCGGTTCTCTCTGCATCGGTAACTTATGGGGTATGTGAGCCGGTCGCTCAGAAAGCAATGGCAAAATACTGAGCGTAATCTTGCCAAGAAATCAACAATCAGCTGAAAGATGCTGATGTTGACAGTGTTGTCCTGTAAGGGATGTGTGGAAAAAAAACAAACATTCTGTGATTTGGATAGCAATACTGCATCATCAGCATATCGAATCTCTGGTATATCATGATATCTGGTTATATCACATGGCATAGGGACAGTTCGTGTAGTTTTTTTTTCCCTTTGTTTGCTGTATTTCGTTGTACTGTGGTGTCCTTGACAAAGATTCTGAGAATCGAAACGTCGGTAGTCCTGTGTGTCGTATTGTACGCGTTTGTGTGTAGTTTATCTTATTTTATTTTATTTTATTATTCATGTTATATATTTACTGAGTGCTTCTGATTTTGGATTTTCACCTGTATTTCACGATACGATGGATCTCCTTGTAAGGTATGTGCAATGTTGTTGATAGTTTAGTACGTTTCTTCTCGCAGGAGTTTAATATACCTATTTGTTTCCAATTCATAAAGTTAAAGAGAACACAAGTTTAAAGATTATTAATAATTTATTTGTATACTTGTACTATTTTGTAATCATTTAACATGACAGAACATATTTTTGAAGTCAGTTTTCATATGACCATTTGAGACCATCTCGCACAAACAGACACGCACACCCGCTGGTGGAGGTAATCGGACACACTGGAGAGTGACACTATCGGGTGAATAGCATGAGAAATCGCAACTCGTCTCACCTTCACAAAAATGTGAATATCTTCACTTAGAAGTTACATATAGGCATCATTGATGTACCATTAGATTTTGAATTTCAATGCCTATCTTCTATGGCGGTCTCATTAGTAAATTCTCAAATTTAAAATCGTGGTAGTTCTCCCTAAATTATGAGCCTCATTAAACGATTTATGTGTTGGTGAAATTTATCTTTAACAGATGTGATGGTAATATATGATAATTTCAAGAGACGGAATGGCTAAAACCTCTGGCCACATACAAATAGATCATTTTACCATTAAAAGAACGGAAACATACAAATACCTGGGCACAATCTTCAACTGCTCCAACATCATAAGGGAAGAAATACAAACTAGAATCAACTCTGGAAATAAGATATACTATGCACTACAACATCTACTAAAATCAAATGTGCTATCTCGTAACACCAAAATCACAATATACAAAACACTGATCAGACCAGTTGTGCCGTGTGGCTCTGAAACCTGGAGTACAACGAAAGGAGACGAAGCCTTGTTACAAACCTTTGAGAACAAAATTTTAAGACGCATCTTTGGACCCATTAGGGATACACAAAGTGGAGAGTGGAAAAGAAGAAGTAACAAAGACATTTATGATCTGTTTAAGTCCCCGCTAATCACTGGTATCATGAAGGCTAATAGACTACAATGGCTGGGGCATATAGAAAGAATGGAAGATAATAGGGAAACAAAACTCGCTTACACTCAGGAAATAAATGACCGTAGACCCTGAGGTAGACCAAGAAGACGGTGGAGAGATAATGTATATACAGACCTACAAGCACTTGGAATCAACGACTGGCAAGAGAAGGTCCACCAGAGAGACGAATGGAGACGGATTGTATCTGCAGCCCCCGGGAAGGTTAACCCGGTCAACAAATGCCCGCAGAAGTCAGATGTGTCGGCCTAACGGCGCAAGAATGTAGCTCTGCTGTAAACAAGCACAACGCAATCACATCCGAAAAAAAAACTCCGGATGAACGAAGAAGAAGAAGTATCTGCAGCAAAGAACCTCAATGGCTCGGAATGCTGAAGAAGAAGAAGATGTGATGGTGAAGTTTAATCTGAGTTCCTTCTATCTAAGTTCTAAGATGTGTGCTTAGGTTAGAGTTAGACTAGCACTAGTCACTAGACTAGCGCTAACTACTATACTAGTACACTACTAGTAGCAATGTCAGAATTACCGGGTTTTCCCGGTTACTTCCTGTTTCGTTTTCTTAATTTCGCGAACGTTTTGTTGCATCGTCGAACGATCACTTCCGGTTGGACCATGTCCGGAAAAAAATTAATTAAACGATAGCAGTGTGGTACGATGAAAGGGGAAGTTATTCTCATATATTCAGCATTGGGCTTTCTGCTAGGCGCCAACTTATTGAGCCGAAGAAACGATTTATCTGGATTTTATTTGGTTCTGTTCACGATTAGTAAGGTAATTTGTCTTATAACTCCTTGTAGAGTAAAGAAAGGTTAACTTTTTATTGCATTTTTGAGGTCCCCGTTCAATTTTACATAAATATGAAGAGTTTCAACATTGCAGGTGTTTCCGGGCGTTCAGGAAAATATATTTAGTGACATGGCCATTGGCGTCATACACAAAATGGAAGATTGCGGCGCCCATACAATAAACTATAGCGGACCTGTATTTATTTATAATTAGAACTGGTAATTTAAGTACTAAGATTAAACAGAATACAAGTGTCATGTGTAGCAGTAATGTATCTGTGTACTTGCATAATATTTCAGCATTTTACATGACTAAAAATAATTTTGAAAGCCAGTTTTCAGACCCGTCATTAAACTTGTAAGTAGTGTAACTGTAAGTAAGGAGTACTTTTTTCTAAGCTGCGCTGCAGCACTTAATTATTTAAATTTAAATACAGTACTGTAAAATAAGTTATATGTTTTAAATAAGTTAGTATTTAATTATTAATTGCTGACAATTAGATACAGAACAGTGTGCTGTAATTGTAGAGCAGAAGTAGAAATAGAAATCAATTTTTAGTGAACAGTTAATTATTTAATATTTTAATTTTTTATTATTTAATATCTTCATCATCATCATCATCATCTTCCACTTCTGCCGTCAAGCGTCGTGGGAAGGAATAATTTGCGTTCCAGAGCCCGGTGGACGGCACTGGATAGTGTCATTCCGTGTCGTTGTACAATGTCTCTGATGTCGTCAATCCATTTTCTTCTTGGACGTCCTTGTGGTCTCGTCGCAGTTGATCTTTGATGTAAGGCCAGTGATGGTAGTTGCTGATGTTGCATTCTAATGACATGGCCAAACCACTTGATCTTCTGTCTTTCAATAAATGTGGCACAAGGTGTCGATCCCACAGTCTGTCTGATAGTAGCATTTCTTACTCGGTCTCGGATTATTATCTTAATAATTAATTAACTGCTGCTTAATTTGTGCAGCAGTTACAAACTTAGTTACTTACATTAATGTTTATAATATTTAATCAACAAAAGAAAGCTGTCGCAATGCAGTTAGTACATTAAGACAATATGATACATTTTCATGAATTGTTCTTTCACTAACGACGAACATTTCACATGACATTTAATTAATATAATAAATGTGCAGCTATTTTTAACTAGCAATTAGGTCACAGCACATCATAACAAAAAGTCTTATAAGTCAAGTGCATCTTTGTCAGAGACTCTTGTGCTTTGTACGATGCTTTCGCCAGGCCGCCGTGTGGAAAGAGACTGAGCAAACCTGGTGCAATTAAGTTGATCCTCTCATTCCTCTCGACATTCTATCGAAAGAGGAATGTGACCTTTACTTTCCTGTTACCAAATCATAAGTAGAAACCCCATTTTAAAATATTCTCTGTATATGCAAATACTAATAATAATCATCATCAAGTGCCGGCAGGCGTAGGCGTTCATGGCTTTCCACAGATCTCGGTCTTTGGTGTTCTGGATCCTAATACTAAATTATATTATACACCTGCGTTATACACCTGAGAGAAGTGAGGAGTCTCGTTCATGCCAACGAACCAGGCAAGCTAATACAGGAAAGTACTCTTACTAATAATTTACATATATTTAACAAATTAGTTGTGAAACATAAAAAGCAATTAACCAAAGAATGGCCATCACTTGTGACACTCTTTCTTGAACCATTTCCTGTGACATTCAAGATTCTGCCTGTCACACCTACTTTGCCACAGCCTGTGTCAATTTGATAAAACAATTCAGGTGCACACCTTCCTGTGGTGAGTTTCTATATATTTGAATAACGAAGACACAAACAATAGATTGCACGATTTATTGCCTGGCATATTTCGCTGCATCTCGTCAGGTACATACTGCAGAAATCACACAACTTACGTGAATTAACTAGATAAATCCTTCAAACTGAAATATACACGTTCGCACAGTAATGTCGATTGTCTACCACGGTAATTTTAAACTGACTAACATGTCTTTCTGCTTGCACAAGGACGGCTTACGAAGGTTGATTATTATAGCTTCAGCAAACTTTAACAATCGACTACTTTGTGTGTTGAACAACACACGGAAGGCACTGTCTCTTTCAACCACGTGACCGCTCTCGAGCACATGTCTCCCGACCGATGAAGCCGGACTGTTCCAGTGTGTCGGCCTGCCTAGGCTACCATCTTCTGTGTGTAGTATCTTGTCCACCCAATTCGGAATGTGTAGCTATTAAAATTATGTACCGCCGACATTCAATTCAACTGTCTAAACAAGTCATATCGCCAAATTGACCGAGTGGCCATGGGGAGCCCACTTGGACCTATTCATCTCCTCGGAAGGTTAGCTGGATGAAATATTTCACTTGCCTCTTTTTTTTCTTTTTGTACTGCGACAAATCTGAAAATATAAAAAATATAAAATTACACAGAGTAATGAAGCTTACATAAAAGAATAACGAAAAACACAGGACGTTTTAACTAGCTTCATCAGCAAACAAATACCTACACAAAATACAATAAATAATCACGGAGAAGACCCTCCAGTGACTACATTGTTAATTAGGTCACGGCACATCCTATCAAAAAATAAAAAATACGTCAAGTTAGGCCTCGCCGCCCCGGACGCAATGATATATGGCACAACGTTGTCCGTTTAAAAATAAACAAGCCACGGTAATAGAAGGCAAATAATAAACAATTGGCGGCCATTTTAAATTGTTAATTAGGTCACGGCACATCCTATCGAAAAAATAAAACATACGTCAAGGTAGGCCTCGCCGCCCCGGACGCAATGATATATGGCACAACGTTGTCCGTTTACAAATAAACAAGCCACGGTAATAGAAGGCAAATAATAAACAATTGGCGGCCATTTTAAATTGTTAATTAGGTCACGGCACATCCTATCAAAAAAATTAAAAATACGTCAAGTTAGGCCTCGCCGCCCCGGACACAATAATATATGGCACAAGGTTGTCCGTTTAAAAATAAACAAGCCACGGTAATAGAAGGCAAATAATAAACAATTGGCGGCCATTTTAAATTGTTAATTAGGTCACGGCACATCCTATCGAAAAATAAAACATACGTCAAGGTAGGCCTCGCCGCCCCGGACGCAATGATATATGGCACAACGTTGTCCGTTTACAAATAAACAAGCCACGGTAATAGAAGGCAGAATTTCTCAGCTTCCAATTTTAGGGCCGCGATAAATTCTGACTTATCTGTTAGTTCATCATTGCACTTCCTGGTATTAAATTACGTCACCAGAAAATTCATAACTCCGCTTAGAATTAACGCACACTCTTCGTTGAGATACCGTTGGATTCGTCTTGTCAAGCTCTATCTAACTGGTATGATTTCATAAGTAAAAACCCAATTTTTAAATATTGACCAAAATTGCTACTACTAGTACTAGACTTAAATACTAGCCGCTGCAGCAACGGAGTTTCTCAGTTTCATAATATTAATTATAGTACATACATACATAACTTCAACTTTCACTTGTTCATGACAAATCAAATTAAAATTAAAATCTTCTCTACAAAACAAATGCGACTGCTAGACAAACAGTATGTCAGTATGTTTTATCTTACTGTGTTTCTTCTATTTCAGCATCTCTCTCTTTACCCAGAAGCTCAAGAGTGTGGTGAACAAACGTTTCTACGGCTGCCATGTTGACAATGATCGTAGTTGTGCCGCAGCAGCCGATACCATTTGATTACATGTCAACCATTCATGCGTTGTGCATGAGCTATTGGTAGGGACACCGACAATATTTACTTACGGGCCTTGCCGGCTGGCGTGGGCGATCATACCTCACCTCTCTACAAAATACGATCCCCGACGTCATGGACAAATGTTTGTGTTGACTCTCTTCCGTGCCATGACACAACTCACAAGACTGTCAATAATCTTTTCACGCTGTCTTCCTCTATCTCTCTTTCCACAAATCTTTCTGTTTGTCACAACATGTTCCAGTTTTTGTCTTCTCATAACGTGGCCAGAAGGAAAAAAATAACGGTGTCTCATCTGCCTCTTTCTGATGTTTGTGATAAGTTGTCATTGCGACTCAGTTTCCCTTAAAACGTCCTGGTTGTTAATTTTGGCTGTCCGATTAATTGTCAGCATTCTTCTATAAGACCACATCTCCAAGTCTTCCGGGGATTTTTGTGCCTGTTGTCCAGGACTCGCAGCCGTATATTTAAAACTGGTTCTATGTAACATGCAAGAACTCTTTTCCTGACTTTCAAGGACAGTGACTTATTGCACTCACGAAACGTAGGCCCTATGCAGTTTTTGCATCTCCTGTTCTGCTCTTTATCTTTATCAATAGTTTATTTTTAAATGCTGCATATCCCTTATAAAATAATGATAAATGATAAATAAATGATAATAAAATGATAAAAATCTAAATTTTAACCAGCCTTAACGACTTTTTTTTTTTTTGCAGTCAACATCGGCATTTTTCAGTTGCCGATGATGTACTTTGCAAGTTTTAGTTTCAGTAGTTTGCCATTGTTTTCTTAACGACCGGCTCACATACCCCCGTAAGTTAGAAGAGCGGCGCGAACCGCTGCCTATTCTCGCAGCTGCTGTTTTCCCCCACGTAGATATACGATATACAGGATTACGAACAATGTCGTTAACGTCTTGACCAGGGAGACGGCTTTTCAATAGTATTATATTAGCATGCAAGCGAAAAACAGAAAATTACATTCACTTCCTTTCTACGATGATTCACGGCAACAGTGGTAGGACAAAAAGGCAGAAAAATACTCAGACAGTAAACAAATATCTCGGCACAGTCATAACATCTTACAGAACATGCCTTGTAGAAAATATCGCTATGACATAAGTGCTAAAGTAGCCTTGCAAGATTGGAAACACCAATATATAGACTGTGCTAGGGTTGTGCTCAATATTTAAATTTCAAATCCCGAAACAACCAAATAATCAATTTTATCGTTGCTCACTGGATTTAGGAGGCCTGGTGTTCCTTGCCAGTGAGAAGTCCTGATCGTTCGGGTCCACATCGATTGACGGATGTCAGTCGCGGCGATTGGGCAATCTTGAGCATAGCCTACGATGGGTGGCGTTGTGGTATTCCGGTGTGATAATTTGGCGTGTCCAGTGTGTGCTGCGTGGTTACACACCCGCTTCACACGCGTGATCCAAGGCTTGTTTCCGGATCCGGTCAGGGATATGCACTACTGACGAGCTCAAACGAGGGCGAAACTCGAGTATAGTGCTTCCATGACGTGGATAGGCCTTAGGTTCGTGCCGGAATGCGATCGGCGTTGCCAGTAGTGGGTTGTGCTCAATATTTAAATTTCAAATCCCGAAACAACCAAATAATTTATTTTATCGTTGCTCACTGGATTTAGGAGGCCTGGTGTTCCTTGCCAGTGAGAAGTCCTGATCGTTCGGGTCCACATCGATTGACGGATGTCAGTCGCGGCGATTGGGCAATCTTGAGCATAGCCTACGATGGGTAGCGTTGTGGTATTCCGGTGTGATAATTTGGCGTGTCCAGTGTGTGCTGCGTGGTTACACACCCGCTTCACACGCGTGATCCAGGGCTTGTTTCCGGATCCGGTCAGGGATATGCACTACTGACGAGCTCAAACGAGGGCGAAACTCGAGTATAGTGCTTCCATGACGTGGATAGGCCTTAGGTTCGTGCCGGAATGCGATCGGCGTTGCCAGTAGTGGGTTGTGCTCAATATTTAAATATATAGACTGTCAATTTCACAGAGAAAGAGAGTTGAAGTGCTATATGAAAGTATATAAAACCTATAGCCTACTGTTTTGTGCATGTGAAACATGGACAATGAGCAGACAATATAAGAAAAATCTAATAGCAGAGGAAATGTGGTTTCTAAAGAAAATGCAAATAATACCATGGACGGACAGAAAAACTAATGAGCAAGTCCTACAAGAAACAAATGAAAACCGTATGCCGTATTAGACAAATTAGACCTAGACAGACAAGATTTTCTGGGTAAATTATGGGAAGAAATCAACTGACAGTTTAGTTCAGCTGAGCTAAGAAATGTACATTACTGAACTCAGGACATTCCCATGCGCGCTTCGTCCCCACGTTCAACAACCAGCGAAGAGTTATACTACTAATCGTTTCCACCGCTATCTGATTGAAAGTTCTCAAGGTCTTCCCTTTCAGTTTTGAGATTCTTCCAGAACGCCTGCCGATCCCCCGACATATTCTTTCCACATGAGGGTTCTCAGTCTGTCCCCCCACCTGGCCCCACAGGCGCTCGACCCCCTCTCCCTTGTCCTGAGGCAGAACCGTGCCGTGCTATGATACTACTGATATAGAGAGGCGGCATCATCAGGTGGCACTGTAAGGGGGGCGGCATAAGCAGCGAAATCAAAATACAATTTGAACCATTCAATAATTAAAAGTCTTTAATGGGCGGCATTTCGAAAAGAAAAAAACATTTAAGGGGCGGCATTTCGAAGACTTGCATCATACTGAGAAGATCGACCGCACGGCCCTGTCCATAGGTAATCTACCAACAAGAAGTGCATTCCATGACAGCCTATATGCCTGCTTGTTCATCCCCCCGGACTCCCAAATGGCCAGGGCAAAAAAAAAAAAACGTAAAATTCTCACAATCTGTGACCTCTGAAGCGAGGAAAGCTATTCTGCACGAAACATTCTTTTCTGACTAAGCTTACTCCATGAGCCGTAATGAATACAATGTGTATTGCTGTGGTCTCCTTTAATCATCGGAAGGCCGCTGTTACTGCTTCCACCTCCATCATCATGCTAGAGGTCGTAGTCTCATATGCCAGACACTCCTTTTTCAAACATCGTTCATTGTGCTTTGCGATGACACCCCAGTTTCTCACCACTGACCCATCGATGTAGACTACTATGTCACCTTGACGTGTGTTGCTCTGGATCAATTGTTGCACCTCAAACAGTGCAGCCTGCTGCCCATTCGCTGCACTCACGACACAGTGTTACTATAACATTGTACCAGTCCGTCACTGTCTTCCAGTATTTAACCTACTCTTTTTCGCGACTGATGGTCTCTAGATCACACACCTGACGTATAGATAGTACTGCCTGTGTCATCCAGGGCCTGCCTCGTCTCATTCTATGACCCTTGACCATATCCATGGCTTCATGCAGGGGGTGATTCCTATCTGCCGCACCTCTCAGGAACCATTTGGCTTGAAGGACCATATGCTTGTTCGCCATTGTTGGTAGTGCCAGAAGATGCCTCATGCATATAATTGGTGTGTCCCTTTGTGCACCACAGGATCACCCACATGGCCGCATTCTGTAAGCGCTCCAACATTTCAAGCTGGCTCTTTGAATACTGGCAGCAGCCCCAAACCATACTCAATGGCTGAAATTATTAACTGCTGAAAGTAGCGCTGGACTGCATTTTGCGTGTGGATTAGATTTCCCTATTACCAGTGTCCCTCACCACCAGGCGAACCCACTCCAGCTTCAGAAGAACTTACAATTTGCGTCTCTAAGTCAAATCCCAACTGCACCTTACAGTGGTATAGGATGGGAAACACACCACGGTGTGGCAAACGCAGCCTGGGTAACCGAGTATCTACCAGGATCAGTGGACAACTCTGCAGCTGAGCATAGCAGGGCACTCACTTGTCCTGACAGCCGGAAATGGCTGCCAAAGGCAGAAGAAAAAGACCCCATGTGGGTGTGGAAGGCAAGGGGAAACCGTCACATTATCTTCACAAGGTTTATAGATAGTCAAAAATCAGAGGCTGTGAATGACGTTAACCACTGTCTAAGGACATCCTTGTCCGGTTGGGACAGTTATGAGCCACAGGTGATACCAGACCATCATCCAGCTACTGATGGCAAAATTATTACGAATACATTTTAAATAGGGGATACATTTAAAAGGGAAATAAATGTGAAATAGGAACATGGAATTGTTAGGACATTAAATGAATTGGGAAAGTTTAACAATGTGATAAGAGAAATGGAAAATATGAAAATGAATATTCTAGGCATCAATAAGATGAGATGGAAGGGATCGGGTAAAATTATAACCGACAAACACATAATAATTTATACTAGTCGGGGCGGGGGATGTACACGAGAAAGGAGTAGGACTACTGTTTAAAACAAAAAAAAAAAAAAAACACACCCAAATCAATTAATGAACACTGGTGTATTTCATATAAAGTTATATGAAATTATTAACTGCTGAAAGTAGCGCTGGACTGCATTTTGCGTGTGGATTGCAAAGGACATGCTACTGAATGAATATATATATATATATATATATATATATATATATATATATATATATATATATATATATATATATATATATATATATATATATATATATATATATATATACCACAGAGATCACCATTATATAATGGTCGGCGTTTGGTGCAGGAGAGCCTGGCGTATGATAACACTACATCTAGCTTAAGAATGGAGGTGGAGGCGGTCAGTGCAGCTTTCCGCTGGATAGAAAACACGATACATACACACATTGTGATTGTAACTGACTCAGAAAGTATGCTGAGAAGGGTGAGAACAGGTAGGCTTCGTGCAGAGTGGCTTGCTTCGCTTCGGAGGTCACGGGTAGTAAGCATCACCTGGATCTTTTCTCCTGGGCATGCCGGTGTGCTGGGGAATGAACAGGCGGACAGATTGGCTGGCTCGGCAAAATTTGGTGGAGTATTGATGCATGACAAGGCAGACGTGGTTGCGGCCTTGTGGGAGCACGTGTACACCTCGGAGGAGCAGATGGAGCACCATGGTCTGGTAAGAATGAGACAACGAGGTGTGATGAGGGGTTCTGGCCGACGCTCGGCGCTCGGAGGAAAGGCGAGACGGACATATAATCAGATTGCTACTGGAACTATTAGTGTTGGAACTCTTCGCTGGCTACTGAGGATGGAGACGGAGCGCTTATGGGAATGTCCCGAATGCTGTGATGTCGGTTCCTAGATCAATCAATCAATCAATCAATATAAAGTTATAATGGTCAAAATGATAGGCAAACCAATATGGGTGCAGGATGTGGCGGATGATCTCCAGAGGGGTGTATCGGACGCGGGACATCTTGCCTGGAATCGAGTTTTCCGGAAGGTTGTTATGGAAGCGAAGCTCTGCAAAGGACATGCTACTGAATGAATATATATATATATATATATATATATATATATATATATATATATATATATATATATATATATATATATATATATATATATATATATATATATATATATATATACCACAGAGATCACCATTATCTCCGGTGCTGTTCAACGATTGCACTGTGAGAATCACCAGCGAGCAGATCAATGGACCTGGAAGGGCATTGTCATATGCCGACGATATTTTAGTGTATCATCAAGGTAAGGATAGAGATCAGGTTGCTGTGGAACTACAAACCGAACTCAATCGCATAAGTACTTGGTGTGTTGAAGCTGGGGCAATGGTCAACCCAACAAAGGCAACAGTGACATGGTTCTCTTTGAATAATCATATTGCCAACACTCCAACACCAACTGTAAATCTGTGTTCAGAGACTGTGAAAAGAATGCAGGCAATGAATTACCTGGGGATACGGTTTGATCCAAGCCTTGCTTCTTCTTCGTCTTCTGCGTTCATCTGGAGTTTTTTTCCGGACGTGATTGCGTTGTGCCTGTTTACAGCAGAGCTGCGTTCTTGCGCCATTAGGCCGACACATCCGACTTCTGCGGGCATTTGTTGACCGGGTTAACCTTCAAGTAAGACTTTTGCGAGAACAAAGTGATGACTCTGAATCTACAACCATGGTCAGACTGCGATAACAGCAAATTAAAAGAGGTGTGGCCAAACAAGAACACTACGCAGGAAGCCAAAGAAGATTGATAAAATAAGTAAATAACACAGAACTGGTGTCACACGCTGCGGGATTTGCTGAGGTAGGGGATCCGAGCACTTATGGACTGAATGGTTCGAAGTGCAATGAGGATGATCTGTCGACTAACTAACTAACTAACTAACTAACTAACTAACTAACTAACTAACTAACTAACTAACTAACTAACTAGCTAGCTAGCTAGCTAAATAACTAACTAACTAACTAACTATAGTATGTCCACATTTGTTTGCCGCAATATAAACATCAATATCTCAGTAACCAACTGAGGGGAAATTATGAAATTTAGTATATAACCTTATCATTATGTCCACCCAACAAAAAAATTTTTGTTCTGGAGATTTTACAGCAGATTTCAAAGTTTGTTTATGTGACATATATAATTCACGAGTCTGACATGAAATTCATAATTTTAAATGTATTACAGCGTAGCCAGACAATCAGGGCTCAATTTTGAATATTGTACGTGTTTTCACGGGATTGGCCTTTTGCCAACCCCCCGCGTTGTTCAAACTAAGACTGTTCAGAGGTGTCTCAAAATGTGGGATATTTCATGAAAGTTTTGTTTGTTTTTTTAAATCTTACCACTTATCGCTAACATTGAAATGTGTGAATATTTTTCAATGGGCTTTAATGCAAAATTGTACACTTCAAAGAATCGCTATGAAGTTGTACACATATTTTTGTCAAGAAGCTGATCGGAGGAAACTGTTTTATCATCATCATCATCATCATCATCATCATCGTCCACTTCTGCCGTCAATCGGCGTGGGGAGGAATAATTTGCGTTCCAGATCCCGGTGGACGGCACTGGATAGTGTCATTCCGTGTGGTTGTAATACTGTTTTATACTATTACAAATTCCGAAAAAAGAACAATGCATGCATTGGGCTTGAGTAAACGGATCTATCTATCTATCTATCTATTTATCTATCTATCTATCTATCTATCTATCTATCTATCTATCTATCTATCTATCTATCTATCTATCTATCTATCTATCTATCTATCTATCTATCTATCTATCTATCTCTTATACCTTGCGGTGTCTAGGTGAAGTATAAACTTCGTGAGAGTGCCCGATTATGGGCTTAATTTATCGATATTCCCATGGACTCTGCTATTCCCTCCGTCCAACGTTTACGTGGTCGGCCTCTTCCTCTCAATGAGTACTAGTATTCCTAATTTACTGTGTATATATCATATTGCATAGAATGGTTATTCTTTTGACAACTCGGCAAAACTTGGTGGAGTATTGATGCATGACAAGGCAGGCGTGGTTGCGGCCTTGCGGGAGCACGTGTACTCCTTGGAGGAACAAATTGATCACCATAGTCTGGCAATAATGAGGCAGCGAGTAGTGACGAGGGGATCTGGCCGACGCTCGACGCTCAGAGGAAAGGCGAGACGGACATATAATCAGATTGCTACTGGAACTATTGGTGTTAGAACTCTTCGCTGGCTGCTGGGGATGGGGACGGAACGCTTATTGGAATGCCTTGAATGCTGTGATGTCGGTTCCTAAATCAACCAACCAACCAATCAATCAATCAATCAATCAATTAATCAATCATTCAATCAATCAATCTTCTGACAAGTAACCTTATGTTACGCAGATCCTGGCTACGTTCTAGATGTATAAGCGGCGTTCATTTGAAATCCGCTCGTGTCGCACCGCGCATAATTGCGTACGTTGAACACGATCATGTCATAGTCATGTGATAAGTACTGACAAATGAATAAAAGAGCACGTGCTTATCGTCCCATGATACAAAGGTTCTGTTTTTGACCGTTGAGACAATGGCCGGGTTGATCCAAAATCCGTCCAAAGAAGCTCAAAGAGCGGTGATTCAGTTTCTTTCATTTGAAGAATGTAGACCAGTGGACATTCATCGAAGGATGCAGGCATCGTACGGTAACAAATGTGTGTCGAAGACAACAGTGACAGACTGGGCACGAATGTTTCGGAAAGGACGTCAGTTCACGACAGATCTTCGATGGCCGGTTCAAGCGCATATTGTTGCAACAGAACAAACCATCGCCAAAATTGATGCAGCAGTGCAGATGAACCGTTGTGGAAGCATACGTTCGCTAGCGAAAGAATTTGATGCGTCAATTGGGACAATTCAAAAGGTCGTTCGTAAGAAACTGCAATATCGGAAGGCGCGTTCACAGTGGGTACCACGGATGTTGACCGACCACCAAAAAGAGGAACGCATGGGATGGTGTTTGAACCACTCCCTGCGTTACAGAGTGGAGGGTGATGCATTTCTCTTCTGCATAGTGGCAGGTGATGAATCATGGTGTCACCACTTTGAGCCGAGCAGCAAAAGAGAGAGCATGCAATGGAAGCATGCTGGAGGACAACGGTTTCACATAGATGCAGACGTAATGAACGCGATAAACACTTGATTCAGTGAACAACCACAATCCTTTTTTTTTTGCGTGGACGGCATTCGCCGCCTACCTAAGCAATGGGATGCGTGCCTGCTTCTTGTGACCAATCCATGGTGCATAATTCTACCACACCTGTTAATCTTTCTTTCATGCTTTTGTAATAAAGCCATTGGAACGGGTTTCAAATGAAAATCCCTAATACTTTTGACTGTAGATGCTTGTCATTTCTTGGTAAACTAGCCTAGTCGCTTTTGGTTGTGTTCATTTTTTGTTCAGAATATAATCAACTGACTATATTTCTTTTAATTCTTACTACAGCAGTGGCTAAGTAGGGACTGCTCTGGGTATCATGATATGCCTATTTTGAATTAATATACTTTATGTGTATTGGATGTTTGATATATTTGAATTGTCATATGCATCATTTTTGTTATACTTTGGACATGTACTTGGCAGACTTTTATTTGGTCTGTAACGTATATGGAAACTATGTTTCCCAGTTTGTTGTAGATAAGGATATTACTTCCTTTTTGCATTGATACTACGTATGTAGTAATAACCTTATATGTCATTTTGAATTCGTATACCCTAGGTTTATTTGATGTTGATTTGTTATATGGTAAGTCACTAAGAAGAATTTGGTGTTATGCTGTTGTGTGCGCATTGGCACATTTACCATTGATTGCGTTTGAAGAAGAGGTGTAATGATGGTACAATAATTATCCACAATTGGTATAGGCTATATGGTGCTTAACCCTTTCAGTGTATTGTGGATGAGTGTTCACAGTATTTCACGGAAACCTGGCACAGATACTGGTTACAGCATGTAAGCCCCGAGATCAGGTACTCTTGTGATACCACTACCGACCCTTTGATCTGCAAAACCAACTTTGGACGAAGCGGCCGTAAGCGTCTGAATGAATTAGTAACATGAACGCAGGACTAATTCATTTCTCGTGACGGACGTTATAAAGGGATGGCAGAAATGTAATAATTACAGGCGTGTGAGACGACTAAAAAGTCCTTCCCAGACAAGACATTATGAGAGAGATATGTAGGGAGAAGGGGGATAGTGAATGCAGTAGAGCTGGAAGATAGACGTGGCCAGACTGGTCATTGTATATGGGTGTGAGATGATGTATGTATTACTTAGGATTGTACTGATGTAGAACTAAATATAAGACATTCTTGACTATTTCTTCCAAGCTCTCAATAAGAGCGCCTAGGTATAGATCCCAAGAACTAGGGACTACCAGGTAGTGCCAGGACTGACAGACGTCAGAAGACCGGCAAGCTGTTTTCTACAGGAGAGTGGGTGGTTACTGAACCTAAGCAGAAACCTACTTCTTGCTTATGTCAACTGGGAGCCCGGACACTGATCCAGATAGGATCCAGAGTTATGTATTGTATTTTCATCATCTCACTTTCATGATTGCTGTAGTGCATAAACTTATGATTTCACCATCATCATAGTGATAACCATAATTTGTGTAATGATTAAGGATAGACAATAAATGTTGTAGTTTGTTTTAAACTAAGTTATCTGTTATTTTTCCAATCGTGCATGCATGTTTGTGTGTGTACATTGGTGGGGGATTACTTAGACACCAGGGAAGGGAACAATCAGGGGAGAAAAACTTGCACTGGGATAGTAGTCAATTATTCTTAAATCTAGACTTAAATCTAACTCAGCTAACCTTCTCCTTCCATTTCCTTGGCGAATATTAACGTCAGCTAATTTCATCTTGTTACGATGTGGTTGCGGCCTTGTGGGAGCACGTGTACACCTCGGAGGAGCAAATGGATCACCATAGTCTGGTAAGAATGAGACAGCGAGGTGTGACGAGGGGATCTGGCCGATGCTCGACGCTCAGAGGAAAGGCGAGACGGACATATAATCAGATTGCTACTGGAACTATTGGTGTTGGAACTCTTCGCTGGCTGCTGAGGATGGGGACGGAGCGCTTATGGGAATGTCCCGAATGCTGTGATGTCGGTTCCTAAATCAATCAATCAATCTTGTTACGAGCCACTTGTAAGCTGTACTCTTGAAATTCATGGGCTTAATCTGTAGTTCAGCCATATAGATTCTGTCCTTAGTCAATTTCCGACTATTTGGGGTTGCTCGCGGTGGCGCACGCCCACTTCTGACAATTGTGGTCTCAGTCCGGTATCAACAATTGCCACTTCTGACAACGGTAAAGGGGGAGGGGAATGGGCCAAAACCAGGTTGAGAACCACTGGTTTAGGCGGATGGCATTTAGTTTTTTTGTTTTGTTTTTTGCACTTGTGCATATTTAGTTTTGTAATAATCATACGACGGTCTGTCCAACATTCGGCACCACACATGGATTTTGTCACCCGAACGTCTTGTCTGTCACTCCTCCTGGCGATGACATAGTCTATGAGGTACCAGTGTTTCGAGAGAGGGTGCATCCACGATGTCCTATTTCTCATGGGAAGACGAAAAATTGTGTTGGTGATCAGGAGATCGTGTTCGGCACAGGTCTGAAGGAGAAGGAGTCCATTTTTGTTACAATTTCCGACTCCATACTTTCCGATGATGATCCAAGAGGCGGTGTCCTTGGCTACTCTGACAAGGAGTATAAGTTTGTCTCCTTTGGGGACAGATGTTAATATGTTGTGCAGGTCCTCATAGAACTTGTATTTGGCGTCATCTTCATTGCTCATGGTTGGTGCGTAGACACTCACGATGGTTGCATGCTTCCTTCCTTTCAGCAGGGGTAACTTAATTATCATGAGCCTGTCATTTATAGCCTTCTGAAATTCAGCTAGTTTGTCAACCAGGGCCGACTTCATGGCAAATCCCACAATGGACTGGCGACTTTTATAGCTTTTCCTTCCAACTCCAGAAGAATGTGTAGCCGGCACCTACTTCACAGATTTGGCCTTCTTCTGCAAGTCGTGTTTCGCTCAAGGCTGCAATGTCGATGTTGTACCTGCCCAGCTCTCTCCCAATCAGTGCTGTTCGTCTCTCTGGGCCCGACGCGCCGTCTCTATCAAGTAGGGTGCGCACATTCCAAGTTCCGATGGTTAAGGGAATATGGTATGTTTTTTGCTTTACCCGTTTTTACTTTAGTTGTATGGCGACCGCATTATAGGGTATACACCAATGGAGTATAGGGTATACACCAAAGGGCTTGAAGGTGATAGATGAAATTAAATGAAGAATGACTTGCGTGATGAGTTGGATTAAAGTGAGGAAGGGGTGCGTAGTTCGTCGACCACACTCTCTGGCCTGAGTCCATCTGAATCCAGTGGCAAGACAAGTCAAGATGACAGGAGACGAATACAGGTGCAGTAGATGACCAGGGCGCTCTACGTGCCTTGATTTGCTCATTTCCTACCACAACGCTTTGCAGGTAAACGTCGTCTTGTCCGTTGTATCATCAATGATTTCTTCCGCGCAGTCTGCCGAATCCTGTCTTCACATGCTGGGTAGGCATACCCTAGTTCACCGCTTGGTTTGACACCAAATCGGCTACCCACACCTGATTTAGCCAGCCTCTCACAGCTATTGCCCGGGGGGTGGCCGCTGTCGCATGCTGACAGCTACTAGGAGCCAGAGGAGTGAGCTGGATGTCAGGCTTGGACCAGTGGGGGATGGGGACTGAAAAGGACATGAGAGTCATTCTTACCAAAGGTACTACCAATGCCTGACACCCCGTACCCCCATATATTATGGTGTCCGCCTCGAGTGCTTGAGGTCTCGGGTTCAAGCCCCGGACATGACCGGGATTTTTTCTCGCGGACTTCTAATAATAAGATTTCCCCTGGTCTCTGGGTAGTGAGATCGGACGCTCGTATGTATTGTTGCGCACGTAAAAAAATCCCTTGGCAGTTGGAAATATAGTAGCCTAACGGCGCTGCCCGGGCATAATTTCAAGTTAAAAATCTACCCAAAGTATTTCAGGATCCTCGCCGGTGCGTGCACTGAGCTGAGTTTCTCCAGACTTAGGTTTGAGTTAGGAGGAGAACGGAGCACTTATGGGTTGCACCCGTGTGCCGTGATGTTGATCCATCGACTAAACTAAAACTTATATATATATATATATCACCAGAGTCGTGGATCAGCTCTGTGTTCCTGTCTCGACCATGCCACGTGGCCAAGCCATCCAGGTATTTACTTCTCGGTCTTCCCCTTGGTCTCTTCCCTTCGATCTTGCCAGTCGTCACCAAGTTCTCCAATTCATTTCTTCTCATAACATGCCCAACAAATTTTGACTGTCTACGTCTAATATCTCTAATCAGTTTACGATCTTCATTTGTTTCTTGAAGGACTTGTTCATTGGTTTTTCTGTCTGTCCATGGTATTCTTTGCATTTTCCTCAGAAACCACATTTCCACAGCCATCAGCTGTTTTTCAGCTTGACTGCTTATTGTCCACGCTTCGCATCCATACAAAAGTATAGGTTCTATGTAGCACTGCAACACTCTTTTTCTCGTTTCAATTTATATCTTTTTATTGGTCAGTATGTTTTTCATCTTGCAAAAGGCTACCTTCGCAATGGCAATTCTTGTTCTAATCTCTTCAAGGCATCTCCCATCAGATGTTATGACTGTGCCGAGACAACTGTATCGATTCACTTGCTTAATAATATGCCTATTTACTCATATATCACATTGTGGTATTTCCTTCTTCTCAGTTGCGACCATAATCTGCGTCTTCTTAATATTCAGCTCTAACCCTAGTTGTTCACTGTGTGCAACAACCGCATCTACTAAATTTTGCAGGTCCTGTTCATTGTCTGCAATCAAGACTGTATCATCTGCATATCTAATGTTATTGATGTATCGTCCCCCAATGTTGATTCCTTCCATATCTTCTATATTTCTGAAAATATTTTCACTGTACAGGGAAAAAAGATCTGGAGACATTACACATCCCTGTCTCACACCTCTTTTAATAGGCTGATATTGACCTACATCGTTATCAATTCTGATGGCAGCTTGTTGTTTCCAATATATGTTTTTTACAAGTCTAAGGTCTTTTCCATCAATTTGTAGATCTTCAAGCATCCTTATCATGTCGACATGTCTCACTTTATCGAAAGCCTTTGTGTAGTCAATAAAGCAAAGATATAGATCTTTGTTTACTTCTATAGAACGTTCAATTACTGTTCTCAGTATA
The DNA here is from genome assembly GCA_014155875.1 of Cepaea nemoralis. NCBI lineage: Eukaryota > Metazoa > Mollusca > Gastropoda > Stylommatophora > Helicidae > Cepaea > Cepaea nemoralis. Next base: position 408,678 of record JACEFZ010001596.1, read on the forward strand.
TACACAGCATTTACTGTACCCTTGCCTTCTACAAACCCACATTGTTCTTCTCCTATTTCGGGTTGTATTTTCTTCCTAACTCTTTGCATGATAATTCTCAGCAGAATCTTCGTGATGTGGCTCATTATACTAATTGTTCGATGTTGATCGCATTCCAAGGCTCCTGATTTCTTCGGGATTGCTATAAATATAGAATTACATAATTCAGGAAGTATATCTCCAGTATCGTATATTGCGTTCAGCAGTCTGGTGACTTGGTCTATTCCATATTCTTCTAAGGCACTGATCATTTCTGTTGTGATGTTATCTGTACCCGGGGTCTTGCCAGTTTTCATATGATTAAGAGCATTCTGAACTTCCATCTTCAAAATTGATGGTCCTTCATTATTATTCCGATGATCATGTTTTTCTCTTGTATCACCATAAAGGTCTTTCACATAATCTGACCACGCATGTAAAATCTGATCTTTTTCTATTATTATTTTGCCATCTTTGGTTTTTATTCAACCCGTTGATGTGTGTGTTCTTTTGTTAGTGATGTCATTAATTCTTTTGTGCACTAATTTGGTATTCGAGGTGTTGTGTTGGTTTTCAATTTCCTTGCAATTTTCCCCAAGCCATGTTTCTTTTGCCTCTTTGCGTAGCTTCCTAATTTTCCTGTGAATCTCTTCATATTTTTACACACACACACACACACACACACACACACACACACACACACACACACACACACACACACACACACACACACACACACAGAGAGAATCATCTTCCACTTCTGCCGTCAAGCGTCGTGGGGAGGAATAATTTGCGTTCCAGCGCCCTATGGGCGGCACTGGATAGTGTCATTCCGTGTGGTTGTACAATGTCTTTGATGTCGTCAATCCATTTTCTTCTTGGGCGTCCTTGTGGTCTCGTCGCAGATGATCTTTGATGCAAGGTCAGTGATGGTAGTAGCTGGTGTTGCATTCTAACGACATGGCCAATGTCGATGTTGTACCTGCCCAACTCTCTCCCAATCAGTCGCTGTTGTACCTGCACAATTTTCAAGGCTGTCATGCTCGACACTTTGGAAAATAAATGTGGAACAAAGAAAGTAGGGCAGGACAAAAGATTAAGAACAGCCTTGTGGAACAACGGAGTTAAAGATATCATATATATATATATATATATATATATATATATATATATAAATCCGTTGCCATATTTTCTGCTTCACACTTTTTAGTGTACACAGACAGGAACCATTCAAGGGGCGATACTCTTCACTTCTTCGTCGTTAGTTTAGGACGGTGGCAAAATGAATTCGTTTACTTCAAGACTAAATTCCTTGTTTGCCTTCACACTTAGTGTGATGGCAGCTTTAACGTTTTTATGTTTCCTGTCGACATTTTTCAATGATCATATTAGACCTGTTGATATTAAAGTGGGGAAAGTTACAGTGTAAGTTAACTGCTTTGCTTATGTCCCTGCTATTTATTTATTTTTCCGAACGCTGACGTGTTAGTTACAGTTACACAAAATTCTTCGCCTACCTTACACCAAACCCTAAACAGTGATTGTAGTTGTGGTTATAGCCAGTTAATGACTGCTATCTGTTCTGCCCTACAATAACTGCAAATCAACACCCAGTTGCTACATCACATCACGGTTAGTTCGTTCTTAAATGATGGTGCTCCCCCGATGTGTCTCCACCTTGACGTGGTGGGGGAGCTTGCGTGTCCCATCGACCCCATTTGCCTGCCGATGGATGAAAAACTACATATCGGACAACTTATGGGATAGGGACCAGACTAAGAGAGACACAACCTGCTGCTCTGCAGGTAAGACTGAGGATAGCAGTCAAAAATTTAAATCAGTTGAACGAAGGCAGAAGTTCTTGGTCCGGACAAAACTCTTAAGGCTCCCTGTCGTGTGTGAGGGCTGTGGCTGAACGCCACAAACCCTCGGATCTGAGAGCCGGGCCGATACCCACCAACCGAAAAATAGAGGCGTGATACTGAGCGAGCTACATGCTCAGGTCTGATACATGTTTGAAGGCTCTCAGCTGGGGGATATGAGAGATTCCCGGATGAGAGGGCCAGGCCGTTTCTCGTTCACTGCTGCACATGTAGCCTACCTCGTGAGCGAGTACAAAAAGTCAGAAAAGTGCTCCAGTCGAAGGAAATGGTTATGAAAACTGTCTGTATCTAATTCATAGAGAGTGTAGACAAAAGTGGAAGAAGGTCACAATGACGCGAAATGGAACGCATGGCGAGCGAACCTATTGTGTGGTCTGAAGTCAAAAGCAAAAGCGTACCGAGTGGATGGCGCTCACAGTCTGACCGCTCCTGGTGTGTGCTTGAGCGATCGGTGGCAAGCGAGATGCCCAACACAGGGAAGGGAGGAACTAAAGCAGCCATGAGCAGGACGTGGCAACTCCTCGGGTGAACCCGGGCTCAGAGCAATATGTGCCGGCTCTGCAATTATGGAAGCCTCCTTGGATAGCGAGGGAATGCCCATGGTCTGCCCCTGCCTTCTCTTGAGGGCCGACCGCGATGTCGTTGATCGTTCTATCTTGACCAGCTGACAACAGTCTAACGTGCCTCGAAACCAGAGGAAGGCTAACCTCATTAAAAAATGCCCGCCGGAAGCCGGAAGTGTCGTTCTACGGGTGGCAAACTAAAAATTGACACTACGCAATTACGTCTGAGTGAAATGTCTCGTCTGAATGTCTCGTGCTAGGAACAGCTCTGACTACCTAGTTTCCGAATGCGGCTCTTGTTCGTAACAGCTCTGACTAGGTATTTCTCCGAATGTCTGTCGTGCCTGGAACAGCTCTGATGGGCGCAACAACAAGCACATGTCCGAAAACTCGCTGAGTGGATGCCGTCTGCAAACCTGTCTGGTTTGTGCGGGAATGGCTCGGGGCAAACGAAATGACCAATATATTGAAGTGAGGATTTAAAGCAGCCATGAGCAGGACATGACGATTTCCTTCGGTGAGCCAAGAACCAGGGCGCTATGTGTCGGCCCTGCAACTATGGAAGCAACCTTGGATGGCGGAAAATGCTATGGACTGTCCCTGCCTTCCTTTGAGGGATGACCATTGTCTTCGACCGTTCAACCTTGGCCAGCTGGGTTGTAGATGGCACCACAAAAGTGAGTCTCCCAGGAATGCTACCTGGTCAAAAAAGCACGCTATTGTCGGATGTGTTGGCCTACAGGTTTCGGCCCAAGGTCGCATAACAGACACACCGCAATCACATCTGAAAAAACACTCCGGATGAACGAAAAGAAGAAGAAATGATGGTGCAATGATTGAAGTAATGGTCTCTCTCAATGGACAACCACAACTGCAACATCAATCATCATCTTGTGCAGCAAGTCTTTTGAGGCGCAGAGTAATGAAAAGGGTGTCCCTATTCACACAATTTTGTGAATAAAGGGAGCCCCTATTCAAAAATTTTTGTCTTTTCTGTATTTTGTTTGCAAGTTATTTTTCTACAAACCTCACTAAGACGAAATTTGTTGACAAAGAAACACTCAGTGATGTACAGTGATATTTTATTTGGCAAATAAAATTCACCTTAAATAAACAAAGACATATTGGAGCCATCGATTCCGACACTTGATCACTCCGTCGCTGTCTTGGGGGCTGCGCCCCCCGTCAGCTTCCGCAGATCCATAGAGCAAACTTTATTCACAAGCTTCGAGTTTCTCAGTTCTATATTTTAGTTTGTAATACTTAATATTTTTTATTAAATAATTAATAAAATTAACAAAATTAAATTTTAAAAGAAAAATAATAAAATTGTCGGCGTGGAGTCGAACCCCAGTCTCCTGCATGACAGGCGGAGATACTAACCACTACACTACTGAGGACACAATGATAGTTTAATAAACATTAATAATGTAGTCAAACAGAAGTAGACATCACGTGACCAGCCACAAATTTTTGTGAATAGTCACTTTGTAATGAATATGCCTTTTCATCACAGCCCTCTGGAACGACTCTCGATCCCTCACCAGTTCCCCTGACTGTTTTAAAAAAAAAATCTCCATGGTGTTTGATGAGGAAAAAGCACTTCAGTTTCCAGGACATGATATAGTCATATGCTAATTTACTATTTATGAACGAGTTTCTTCATTGTTCTGATCTTGTAGGATGCCTGTATTTGTTTCTTCTTCTTGATCCATGACATTCCAAGAATTTTTCCGTGACATTGAAACTACACCAAACACACTACTGTCCTTAAATTTTTTTTTTTTTAAACTGTTGCATACATTTTCAATTTAGTTCTCTGTATTGAAAATTAAATAGACGGACTAAAATATTTTTTTTTCCATTTTTCAGCAATTAATTAGGTGAAAGCGATTTTTTAAATAAAAAATATTAAACATTAGGAACTGAAATATAGAACTGAGAAACTAGAGCGGAAGCTGCCGGGGGGCGCATCCCCCATAGTGGCAGCGGAATGATCGAATGTCGGAATTGATGGATCCAATTGTTTAACGTAAATTTTATTTGCTAAATGAAATATCAGCAGAATTCAGCAGAATTAAACTTGCAACAGTGAACGTTCCCATTTAAATTAACCACCTTCTTACTGGCTCAAACTAAAATTGACCAGTGAGCGGCCACTGTGACATGTTTGTTAACTCCCGCAACTCGATTGCGAATAAAGCTTAGTTTTATTCGCAATTCGACTGCGAATAAAGACTCCCAAAAATAAAAGCTAGTTGCATAACCTTTACAGCATATAGCAGTCATCTCATGTATTTTTTGGCTTTTTGTGATTCCTGGGCAAGTTTACATACAGTAGTTTGCTATTGCTTTCTGAACGACTGGCACTCATACCACAAGTATGGGAACCAATGCAAGTTGGTCTGCTTACAAATTTCCTTCAACTGTGTTTCGAATGTGTATGCAGGCTTAGGATCTGTCCTAAAATCCCATTGCCACAGAGCCGGTGGATAGGAATACATTGAAAAAAACCTGAGAATATCCTGATAACTAGAAAGCCCTTGTCTGGAATCCACAAAGCAACAGAAATAGAGGAAGACCTAAAGACACACTGAGAAGAGAAGTAGAGACATATGAATAATATGGAGATGGCGTGGACAGAGCTGCGTGGGATATCTATTGATAGGGTGGCTTGGAGTGAGTTAGTCGAGGGCCTCTGTTTCCAAAGGGAGATAAAGGGCAAAAGAAGACGAATAGAAATTACCCAGAGTTGCAGTTCATACATTCATTCTTTCATTCAGTAGCATGTCCTTTACAAAACCTCGCTCCCATAACAACCTTCCGGAAAACCTCTTGATCATAAACAAGATGTCTGGCGTCCAATACACCCATCTAGAGATCATCTGCCACATCCTGCACCCATCTTCTCTTTAGCCTTCCTCTTCCTCTCTTCCTAGGCACATACCCCTCCATTATTGTTCTCCCCAGACTTTCATGACATTTCATGTGACCAAAATATTTCAGTTTTCTTTGTTTTGCAGTGGACCCTGAAAATATGAAAAACCCAGGAATGGCAACTTAGACTAAAATGGGACTTCTTCTTCTTCAGCTTTCCGAGCCATTGAGGTTCTTAGCTGCAAATACAATCCGTCTCCATTCGTCTCTCTGGTGGACCTTCTCTTGCCAGTCGTTGATTCCAAGTGCTTGTAGGTCTGTACATGTATTATCTCTCCACCGTCTTCTTGGTCTACGGTCATTTATTTCCTGAGTGTAAGCGAGTTTTGTTTCCCTATTATCTTCCATTCTTTCTATATGCCCCAGCCATTGTAGTCTATTAGCCTTCATGATACCAGTGATTAGCGGGGACTTAAACAGATCATAAATGTCTTTGTTACTTCTTCTTTTCCACTCTCCACTTTGTGTATCCCTAATGGGTCCAAAGATGCGTCTTAAAATTTTGTTCTCAAAGGTTTGTAACAAGGCTTCGTCTCTTTTCGTTGTACTCCAGGTTTCAGAGCCATACAGCACAACTGGTCTGATCAGTGTTTTGTATATTGTGATTTTGGTGTTACGAGATAGCGCCTTTGATTTTAGTAGATGTTGTAGTGCATAGTATATCTTATTTCCAGACTTGATTCTAGTTTGTATTTCTTCCCTTATGATGTTGGAGCAGTTGAAGATTGTACCCAGGTATTTGTATGTTTTCCGTTCTTTTAATGGTCATATTATCTATTTGTATGTGGCCAGAGTTTTTAGCCATACCGTCTCTTGAAATTACCATATATTCTGTCTTATCTTGGTTGATAACCAGCCCCATCTGTTGGGCTTTTTCCTTTAAGTGAGTCAATATTTCCAATGTCTTTTGTTCACTTTGCCCTATAATATCTATATCATCTGCATAACCAAGCAGCTTGGATGTTCCTCCAATATCACATTCCTCCTTTATCTTCCTTACAACTTTCTCTAGAGCCAGATTGAAGAGTAGCGGCGATAGTGCATCACCCTGTTTCAAGCCAGATGTTATTTGGAAGGGGTCTGATTTCTAATTGTTCAAAATTCTTTTGAAACTCAAAGCAATGTTTTCCACTGTGAATTTGAATAATAAAGCACAAATAGTAGGTTGCATAATTTAGTGGCTGGCATATTTCTCATCAGGTGCATATTACAGGTAGTCACTGTAAAATTATTGTGGTAGTATGCTTGTATTTTCAGCTTTAAGGATTCTCTGTTGATTGATATCCTATTGTTTGTGTCAATGGAAACTGCCTGAAAAGGAAAGGGAAATGAGGAAGGGAACTGCGTACCTCATAATGCCATGGTATAGTAATGTAAAGGCTTAACACTTGACACCTCTGTAGCAGAATGTGTGAATTGTCTATCTTGAACTTTGTGTGGGGGGAAAATTGGAGTTTGCTGTTTAGTCGGACTTATTCTTATATTGCTTGCACTCTAACCACGGACAGATGTAAAAACATTTCAAACTAAATTCACAGCTCACAGTGTTGCGTCACGCACTCACTCAGTAGCAGGGCTACAGAACCATGTACTACCAGTCCAACATGAGGAAAATGCAAATGCAAACCGTAGCCACAAGCGTAAACATTCCAGAGGCCTTAGCGGTTTAAATGCCTATCCGCCATGTTGGGGACTGGAAGTCCCAATAGACTATAGACTAAGTCTCAGCCCAAGCCAATGCATGGAAGACAACAGTGTTACTGTTCTTCGCTTCCCTTATGGGCCCCGGTAACACACGGGTGTTTGTTTCAGACAAACCTAACACAAACCTAGACAGAAGGAAAAAAAACCTAGACACAAACCTAGACAGAATCTCATGCATTAACTGCCTGTGAAACAAACCAAAACAGAATTTTACACATTTACTGTGTTTTAAACAAAGCCAGACAGAACCTCACACATTTACTGCCTGTGAAACAAACTGAGACAGAACCTCACACATTTACTGCATTGTAAACAAAGCCAGACAGAACCTCACACATTTACTGCCTGTGAAACAAACTGAGACAGAACCTCACACATTTACTGCATTGTAAACAAAGCCAGACAGAACCTCACACATTTACTGCATTGTAAACAAAGCCAGACAGAACCTCACACATTTACTGCCTGTGAAACAAACTGAGACAGAACCTCACACATTTACTGCATTGTAAACAAAGCCAGACAGAACCTCACACATTTACTGCATGTGAAACAAACCAAGGCAGAACCTCACACATTTACTGTATGTGAAACAAACCAAGTTAGAACCTCACACATTTACTGCATGTGAAACAAACTGAGACAGAACCTCACACATTTACTGCATTGTAAACAAAGCCAGACAGAACCTCACACATTTACTGCATGTGAAACAAACCAAGGCAGAACCTCACACATTTACTGTATGTGAAACAAACCAAGTTAGAACCTCACACATTTACTGCATGTGAAACAAACTGAGACAGAACCTCACACATTTACTGCATGTGAAACACACTGAGACAGAACCTCACACATTTACTGCATGTAAAACAAACCACATTTTGTTTTTAACTATTAATTTTATATTGCAGAAAAAATGTTCCAGATTATTCTGCCAACAGGGAAAGAAGTGACCTCGGCATCATCACCTTTGATCTACATACTGATATCCTTTAATGCTGAAATAAGATTAGTGTCGCTGCAATTTTATTGATTCAATTTTGCCTTTTGTTTTATTCGTAGACCTTTACATGTCTACCTAAATAAATGTAAAGAAAGAAACGGAGGTCAGCATGGCTAAATGTTTATGAGTACTTGCTCTTATACTTCCGGTTTGCTGATTCCGAGGTAGCAGATTCAACCCCTACACCAGTCAGTTGGGCTAAAATGTTGACTTCTCATCCTTGACTTGGGGACATAAATTACAAGTACCTCATAAGTTGGAGTGGGTTCACTTGATGGCAAGGGACACTGATAATAGGGAAAGCTGATCAATCCATCCATCATGTGCCATGCCGGAAAGTGTGGGCAGTCATGACTCGCCATCTCACTCAATCACTAGAGTCATGGGTAAGCTCAGTGTTCTTGTCTCGACCATGCCATGAGGCCAAGCCATCCAGGTATTTACTTCGCGGTCTTCCTCTTGGTCTGTTCCCGTCGATCTTGCCAGTTGTCACCAATTTCTCCAATTCATTTCTTCTCATAACTTGCCCAAAAAATGTTGACTGTCTATGTCTAATTTCTCTAATCAATTTACAATTTCATTTGTTTCCTGTAGGACTTGGTCATTGGTTTTTCTGTCTGTCCATGGTATTCTTTGCATTCTCCTCAGAAACCACATTTCCACAGCCATAAGATGTTTTTCAGCTTGACTGCACATTCACATCCATACAAAAGAACAGGCTCTATGTATCCCCTCAACACTCTTTTTCTCGTTTCAATTGATATCTTTTTATTGGTCAGAATGTTTTTCATCTTGCTAAAGGCGATTCTTGTTCTAATCTCTTCAAGGCATCTCCCATTAGATGTTATGACTGTTCCGAGATAATTGTACCGATTCACTTGTTGAAGAATATGCCCATTTACTTGTTATTACATTGTGGTATTTCTTTCTTCCTAGTGACAACCATAATCTGTGTCTTTTTACAATTTAATTTTAACCCTAGTTGTTCACTGTGTGCAACAACCGCATCTACTAATTGTTGCAGAACCTACTCATTGTCTGCAATCAATACAATATCATCTGCATATCTAATTGTTATTAATGTTTCATCCTCCTATGATGATTCCATTTATATCTTCTACATTTCTGTAAATATTTATATAAGGAAAAAAGATCTGAAGACATTACACATTCCTGTCTCACACCTCTCTTAATAAGCTGATATTGTCCCACTTCATTATCAATCCTTATGGCACTGTTGTTTCCAATATGTGTTTTTTTTATAAGTCTAATGTCTTTCCCATCAATTTGTAGATCTGCAAGGATATCTACCATGTTGACATGTCTTATTCTATCGATCCACAAGCAAAATTAGTTCAGTACTACTAGGAGTAGTAGCACTTGTATGGACTACACTTGAATTCAAAGTGAGTGACAGCCAAAAGAAAAAAGCATTTAACTTGAGCTTGTTGATCAGTAGTTGATGGCTGATGTGTTGGGCATGTGGTGGTAGCTCCAGGTTTGGGTGGACCAATCAGTAGTTGATGGCTGATATGTTGGTAGCTGTAGGTTTGGGTGGACCAATCAGTAGTTGATGGCTGATGTGTTGGGCATGTGGTGGTAGCTGTAGGTTTGGGTGGACCAATCAGTAGTTGATGGCTGATGTGTTGGGCATGTGGTGGTAGCTCCAGGTGTGGGTGGAACCAATCAGTAGTTGATGGCTGATGTGTTGGGCATGTGGTGGTAGCTCCAGGTTTGGGTGGACCAATCAGTAGTTGATGACTGATGTGTTGGGCATGTGGTGGTAGCTCCAGGTTTGGGTGGACCAATCAGTAGTTGATGGCTGATGTGTTGGGCATGTGGTGGTAGCTGTAGGTTTGGGTGGACCAATCAGTAGTTGATGGCTGATGTGTTGGGCATGTGGTGGTAGCTCCAGGTTTGGGTGGACCAATCAGTAGTTGATGGCTGATGTGTTGGGCATGTGGTGGTAGCTCCAGGTTTGGGTGGACCAATCAGTAGTTGATGGCTGATGTGTTTGGGCATGTGGTGGTAGCTAGGTTAGGGTGGACCAATCAGTAGTTGATGGCTGATGTGTTGGGCATGTGGTGGTAGCTGTAGGTTTGGGTGGACCAATCAGTAGTTGATGGCTGATGTGTTGGGCATGTGGTGGTAGCTAGGTTAGGGTGGACCAATCAGTAGTTGATGGCTGATGTGTTGGGCATGTGGTGGTAGCTCCAGGTTTGGGTGGACCAATCAGTAGTTGAGGACTGATATGTGGGCATGTGGTGGTCGCATGTGTTTGGTGGACCAATCGGTGTCGTGATGGCTGATGTGTTGGGCATGTGGTGGTAGCTGTAGGTTTGGTGGAGCCAAGCGTAGTGATGGCTGATGTGTTGGGCATGTGTGGTAGCGCTCAGGTTGGGTGGACAATCAGTCAGTTGATGGCTGATCGTGTTTGGGCATGTGTGGGAGCTGATAGGTGTGGGTGAACAATCAGTAGTGATGGCTCTCGTCGTAG
>JACEFZ010001597.1:0-89048 GCA_014155875.1 Cepaea nemoralis
AAAAAAAAAAAGGGTTTTTTTTTGCCCAAAAAAAAAAACCAAAAAAAAGCAAAGGTGGGCTAACATAAGTTTTCTACTTGTATAGTAAGAAAAACACTTATAAAAATATGATTTTGTACACTAACTGGAAGGATATGCACACTAAGTAACCTCAGAAATAAGTTTTTGAAATAACCTAGGTCTATTAGACTGAAAATCAGTACTACATCTAAAGACTTAAATAGTTACGAAAACAACATTACTAGGGATACAAACATATAAAAGGAGTTCATACCTTTCAAATGTCGACTTTTCAAAAGGGAAACAGGTTTACAGGGTTTTTATACAAAGTCTGACAGACATATTATTTACTTGGCGCCTCCTGTCTTTTTTGAACCCACCATTTCATTCCCCAGTCCTGCTTTAATTCCAGCTTAGACCCCCAAACCCTAATTTCTCCTCCCGCAAAAGGGTTTTTATCTTTCTAATACCCTACCTTTCTATGTGTAATTACAGCCTCCCCCAACCTTTGGTCTGGGTCCTTGACATAGCAAGGGTCACATCAAATAAACACTTCACACCTCTTTTACAGGACAGACTAAATTATCTCCCCACGTCGTCTCCTGTCTGCTCGGGCATGGGTTTAATTTCAGTTTGGCATTTAACATTTGAATCACTGGACTGGGGCATGTATCCTAAGGTTTCTTTCAGCAAAATTTTCCCCATTCAGCATAGGTTTTCAAATATGAGGTCGCTGGCTGGTCACTTAGCTCGCATCCAGATCACGGGCTTCCAAACAATTTTTTACAGTGAGCTGCGTTGTGGAAAACCTCCTAAGGGGGCCAGGGGAAAACGTTTTAAAAACACTCTAAAAAATCTCACTAAATGAAAGTTTTTGGAATTCATCTTGACACACGGGAGACTGCTGCCAAAGACTGAAATTGTGGTGTACTCATTAATTACGCATGGTGCAGTAACTTGTGAAGCAAACCGACTCAAGAGCTGTGAAGAAGGCTGGACAAAAAACCACTGCAGGAGATCCTCCTCCCGGAACGCAAACATTTTTTCCCCCATTGTCAAATACATTTCGAGCCAAAATAGGCCTCACGCCCTCTTAGAAAATCATGGGGCCATATATCAACCCCACTGGATTTAAAAAGAATGGCATCATCATTCTTGATACAAACAAAACAAAGTATGAAATGATCGAATTATTTATTTTAGTGTAGAATGATGAATTTTTATAAACTACAGTTTATGAAATTATAGAATTTATAATCTACGCTTATGAAAGATGAAGTATATAATCTCAAATGATGAATTAATAAACGATAGAGTATGAATGATAGAATTATTTAAAATACAATTATGAAATGGTGAATTATATAAACTACAAAAAATGAAATGATATAATTATTTTTCAACTTTATGATCGCACAATTCACTTTCCTGCCTTTCTTCACTCTTTTCTTTCCCCTTTGGGGTACAATAATTATGCACAGTGTGGGAGCCGGTTTGAATCTCCTCTTTTAACATGTTTCAAAAATGTCCTCCCCTCATACAGCTCTACCCTCTCACCACCAAAAATCTTCAGTCTGTAAAGAAGAAAATAACCCAATCATTACATCCTTCTAACAGTAGAAGGGGTTAAAAAGAAAACTTAAAAGTTTGATGCAATTACAAACACCATCCCTGTTTGTACCTGTAATATTGTTGTAAGGATGCCAAAAGTGTTAAGCACATGCATCATGGTGCAGGCGAATTGGTGGCTCATAAGGACTGATTAAAAGATGGCCCTCATTTTTGACAGACCCAAAGAAAGCAACATTCTGTTATCCGTTTTTTTTTGGACTCTATGTTGACTTTTCTCCTTGATTTGGGGACATAATTACAAGTACCTCAAAAATGGGAGTGGGTTCCCCGATGGAGAAACACTGTAATATGAAAGCTATCCACATGCAAAATTCAGTCCAGTGCCTAAATTAGGAGTATGTGTATGGCTACATTGAGCTCAAACGAGCAAATCACTCATCACACATAACACCCCACACAAATGTCCTTTTTCCAGCATGGTCACGGCTAAACCATGTCATCTCTGTAAGTGTTAGGAAACCCTAAAACCAAAAATTATGACATAATGGCTGATAAGTTGAGCCAAAACCCAGACAACACACGGGACATTCCAACCAGCTCTCCTCTCTTCAACAACCGCAAAAAGTCCAGATATTTTGGTACCAGCTGCAAAATGTTATGTGTCCGTCTAGTCATTTTTTTGGAGTTTTGAGTGTCTCTAGATACTTGGTCACTAATCAAAGGGTTCATTTTTATATACCGTTGGTTATGTAAATTTTGCATTATGTCCTGTAGATGAATTAATTCTGACATTTTCTACCCTTTTGTGTTCATCATCACATGTGCCTGCCCAATAGCATGGGCGGCCATTTTTCACCATCTCACACGATCACCTGGGTCGTGGATCAGCTCTGTGTTCTTGTCTTGACCATGCCGCATGGCCAAGCTATCCAGATATTTACTTCACTGCCTTTCCTATCTTGCCAGTTGTCCCAAGTTCTCTAGTTTATTTCTTCTCATAATGTGTTCAAAACAATCTTGAATGTCTACAGCTAATTTCTCTGTGTTACTGAGACACTAATGGGAAGTAAAGAATAATGCACCCTTCCATGCATTCTCTCCCCTGGCCATGATGATTTATCTGTCCTTTCACACATTTCACATCATCCTATATGGCTGATAAAATAAGGTGAGAATAAAAGATGAGAAGCAGAAAAGAGAAAGAAAGATGAGAAACAGAAAAGATAATGAAAGATCAGAAACAAAAATGATAATGAAAGATGAGAAATAAACAAGAGAATGACAGATGAGATACCAAAAAAAACAAAAACCAAACAAGAGAATAAAAGACGAGAAACAAAAAAGAGAATGAAAGATGAGAAACAAAACATAAAATGAAAGATGAGACAGAAGAGAATGAAAGATTAGAAACAAAAAAGAAAATGAAAGATGAGAAATGAGAAAGAGAATGAAAGATGCGAAACAAAACAAGAGGTGAGATACAAAGAAGCAAATAAAAGATAAGAAACAAAATAGAGAATGAGAAATAAAAAATGGAAAGATTGATTGATTGATTGATCTAGGAACCGACATCACAGCATTTGGGGCATTCCCATAGTCGCTCCATCCCCATCCTCAGCAGCCAGCTTAGAGTTCCAACACCAATAGTACCAGTAGCAATCTGATTATATTTCTCTGAGCCTTTACTCTGAGCATTGAGTGTCAGCCAGATCCCCTTGTCACTCCTCACTGATTCATTCTTGCCAGACCATGATGATCCATTTCCTTCTCCGAGGTGTACACGTGCCCTCACAAGGCTGCAACCACGTCTGCCTTGTCGTGCATTAATATTCCACCAAGTTTTGCTGAGCCAGCCAATCTGTCCGGCTGTTCATTCCCCAGCACACCGGCATGTCCCAGAGAAAAGATCCAGGCGATGCTTTCCACCCGTGACCTCTGAAGAGAAGTATGCCTGTCCTTACCTTCCTCAGCATGCTTTCAGAGTCAGTTACAATCATGATGTGTGTGTGTATCATATTCTCGATCCAGCAGAAAGCTGCAGAGACCACCTCCACTCTTAAGCCAGATGTTGTGGTATCATATGCCAGGCTCTCCTGCACCAAACGTCGGCCATTAGCTTTTGCTATGAACCCCCAGGCACATCTCCTACCTCTCGACACCGAACCATCTGTGTAGATAATCGCATCACCCGAGCGAACATTATCCTGAATTAATTGCTGGATTTCCACTTTCGTGGCCCCTGCTGGCCACTCCCTGCTCAATGTTATTATAACTCTGCACAAGTCTGACTGCTCTGCTGGCACTCTGTCCCACACCTCTCCTCGTCTAATGTTCTCCAAGATGCACACATGTCTGATCGTATCCTCCGCCTGAGCCATTCATGATTTCCCTCTTATCAGTCGCTGACCCTTAACTGCGTCCAGCATCTCATGCAAAGGGTGTTCTATGTCTGCAGCTACTCTGAGGTATGGCTACACCTGCATCACCTTGAGCCTACCTGCAACAGTCGGCAGACCAAGGATGTAACGCATACACACTACTGGGGTGTCTCTGGTGCATCCCAGAATGACACGCATAGCTTCGTTCAGTATGCGCTCTAACTTCACCAGCTGACTCTTTGAGACAGTGAGCAGTCCTAGTCCATAATCAATCACTGAGAGGATCAAGTGCTGGTATAGTGTGAAAAGCATTCTCTGCTCTGTGTCCATGGAAAATGGAATGAAAGATGAGAAACATAAAAGTGAATGAAATGATGTAGGAAAGGTGGAAAACATATAGAAGGAAACATAAAGACCAAAGGCAAAATCTACCTGACTTCCCACTTCCCTCCAGCCTCCATGATCCCCATATCTTTGTCATGTACAAGGCCCTCACCTGACAGGAACTTCTCACCTTTGACGCTCTTTAAGCCATACCTGAGAGAAACATCAGGACGAGGACGAATCAGTTTCGATTTGATGCTAAAACATACAAAAATAAAAATTCTGCCTCGTTCAACCTGCTTCTAAAGTGTCGGATATAATTAAAGTTCATTTTTTGTTGTTGCAAATTTTGATTATCTCTCCTTTGTTTGTTCTCTTTCGAGTTAGTCCTAAACAGGACTGCTTATATTTTCTCCTCTCTGCTTGTCGGGTTCAGTCGGGTCTTATGGGGCTCATGTTGATTGGTATTTTCTGTATTGCTTTGAGTTGGTTCTGATGAGGATCCGCCCTGAGGAGGACTTGCCAGATTCAGTAGCCTCCCAGCTGTTCATCGCTTTCCCTAAAAGAACTAGTCTTGACCTTGACACTTATACACCTTGAGGTGTGTTCGGTATATGGCAAGTAAATTAAGTCATAAGTCATACCTAAAAGGCAAGAGGGTCGTCTTAAATGCACTGGGTTTCCCCTGTCTGGTTCAGCTCTCTTCGCAGAACAGCAACCTGCCTGCCGAGAGCATCGCACAAACTCCACAGCAAAGTGGATACAACGCCTGCCTCCCGCTCCGAAGGTTGTGGCATCGATTCTGCTCTAAGGCGTTCAGTTCATGAGAGCAATGTCTTAGGAGACTGTGCAATGTTCTAGGAGATTGTGCAATGTTCTAGGAGATTGTGCAATGTTCTAGGAGATTGTGCAATGTTCTAGGAGACTGTGAAATGTTCTAGGAGACTTTGCAATGTCCTAGGAGACTGTGCAATGTTCTAGGAGACTTTGCAATGTTCTAGGAGACTGTGCAATGTTCTAGGAGACTGTGCAATGTTCTAGGAGACTCACTGGAGCTACGGAGTTTGTGCTATGTGTGATGCTTTCAACATGCCACTCTGCGGAAAGTGACCGAGCCATATGGGATAAAACCCAGTACAACGAAGTCACTTCTCTTTCCTTTTAAACTCCACAGCTCTAGCAATGACCCCCCAGAAGTCTCTGGAGAAATTGCGCTCATGGTTGGAACCACTCCGCAGAAGGAAGATATTTACCACACACACAAAATCCAGATCAGACTTACCCTCTGAGCCTTTTCTCACAGACATCTTCAATAATCTCTAGGACATCTGAATAAGGCAGTCGTCTTTGTTTCTTGAACTTCCCCTCAGAAACAGAAAACTGCTTCTGAAACTGAACAAATAGTTTACATGAACATTTGACTCTCGTCACTTTATCCACTTCTATGCTGGGGTGTTGACTGGCTTCTGTAACTGAACAAATAGTTTACATGAACTTTTGACTCTCATCAATTTATCCACTTCTACACTGGAGTGTTGAATGACTTGTAGAAGATTTTAACTTTTAGTCATTAGTCGCACGGTTCTAACTTCATGGCCAAGGGGTACCCCATAATGCTCTGTTCCTGTGCCAGTGAATATCCCACAAAATTCTCCGTACTGTTCCGGTCTAATAAGGCAGATAGGCGATTGGTTTGATCTGTTAAGGCCTCTGAAGATTAAAAGGACACAACAGCGTCCAAAGCGATGTTTTCAGCAGGCTGTAAGCTGCTCCAAAGAGATGAGTAGAGTAGAGTAGAGTAGAGTAGAGTAGAGTAGAGTAGAGTAGAGTAGAGTAGAGTAGAGATGAGTAGAGTGATGTAGAGTTGCGTCAAGAACAAACATCACAGCACTCAGGACATTCCCTTGTGTGTTCCGTCCTCATCTGCAACAGCCAGTGAGAGTCCCAATACTAATGGTACGAGTAGTAGTTGGACTATGTGTCGTCTGGCATTTCCTCAGAGTTTTGAGCATTGGCCAGATCCTCTGGTCACTCCCTGCAGCACCATTCTCTCCAAACCGACTTATCTGCTCTTCTGCTTTATACACATGATTCCAAGGTCCCTGAGCACATTTCCTTCATCATGCACCAATACCCACTAGAGGTTAGCATGGCCGAATGGATAAGAGAACTCATTCTTAAACATCTGGCATGCTGATGCTGAGATAGGGGGTTCAGCCCCTACAACGGTCAGTTAAGACTAAAATGTTGACTTCTCGTCCTTGGGGAAGTAAATTAAAAGTACCTCTGAAGTCGTAGTGGGTTTGCGGGTTTGGTTGGCAGCGCCAACATTCAGCAATAATAGAAAGCAGGTAGTACCGTCTACTGTCATACGGTAGCTCAGTCATACCTGACGAAGACCTAACTATATGTTAATGGCATACTACCATCAATACACATCTACCTACCTGATAAGCAATTGCAGCACATCCACTACACCTGTATTTACGAGGCAGTTGCCGAGAGCCTTCCTCTTCATCAGTCAGTACTGGTGTTGTCATATGCTCCTGGCCAGGTTTCAGATTTCCTGGTGAGACACTATGATCACTGTCTGCTTTCATGATTGTGTCATCTACACTGCTAATACCATCTGTCCTTGCTGAGCCATTTGAAAAGGACAAAAGGAACAACAGAAGGACACAGGAAGGTACTGATGACGTCGGCTTCATCTGTTTATAAAAAAATGATGTGAAATTTCAAATTTAAAATGTAGTGAGGTTATTTTAAAACAACATTAGTATATCATGTGATGTGATTGTTTTAATCATCCACAATAATGAAGGGGTATATGCCCAGGAAGAAAGAAAGAGGAAGGTCAAAGAGAAGATGGGTGCAGGATGCAGCAGATGATCTCCAGAATGGTTTATTGGATGCAGGACATCTTGCTCATGACCGATAATTTTTCTGGAAGGTTGTTATGGGAGCGAGGTTCTACAAAGGACATGCTACTGACAAGGCCAGACAGACACATAATCTTACTGCCACTGGAACCCTCAGTATTGGGACTCTCTGCTGGCTGTTGCAGATGAAATTGGAGCATGAATGGGAAAATCCTGAGTGCTGTGATGTTGGTTCTTCACTCAACTCAATGAGTTTTACAATAGAATGTTGGAAAATTCCATGGACAGTCAGACAACTAATCTAAACATTTTGAAATTGGCTAAGACAGAAAGACAATATATAAAAAACATTAGTTAGTTAGTTAGTTAGTTTCAGTTGCACCCCATTATGCTCTGTTCCTGTGCCAGTGAATACCACACAAAATACTCCTCACTATCCCTTGTGAAAAGTGGAACAGACAGGAGTCTCGATAAACCAACAGCCCACACAAATATACTAAGCATAATGCTGCTGCTAGAATACCAATGCAAAAGTCCACCATGAAAAATACAGTTCATCGTCGATTGAAGCAGCAGTCACTAGAAAATGCTAAAGAAAATGAGGAAAATGCATAAAGAAACCGTAGCTACAAGCATGAACACTCCAGAGGCCTTAACAGCTCAACCGCTTATCCTCCATGTTGGGACCAGACATATCAAAAACATTAAAAATACATAAACATAATTTGTTGGCCATATGAGAAGACAAAAATTGCAACATACCGTCACAAGAAAGATTTGTGGAAAGAGAGACAGAGGAAGATGAAGACGAAAAATTCTTGACAGTCTTGTGTCATGGCATGGGTATCAGTAAACAGACTGATAAATGTTGCTGCAGATTGCAAGGTGAGAAGCATGATCATCAATGCCAGTCAGCATGACACATGATGATGATAGTGGTCCATGCTACAAGACCACCAATCAAAGCCATAAGGAAAAGACAAATGATGTACATGGGGCATATCAACAGAACCATAAAGACTTGGGAAGATAAAATGGTGGTTTCTCCTTGCATTCAACATCCACCCACGGGTATGTTATGACTGCCTTTGCCAGTAATTTTCATAAATAAAAAAATGAGAGTTGCATTGTGAGAACAGAAGGTTATAGATTTCTATATAAAACCTAAACTGTTATGTTCTTGTCAGGTCTTAGTCAGATATGACTGAGCTACCGTATGACAGGAGACGGTACTACCGGCTTTCTGTTAGCGCTGAATGTTAGGCGATGCTCACAAAACCCAACACTCTACATTGTGCCAATGGTTTTGGGCGGAGGAGTGCAATTGGGAGGCTACAGGCATTATATCTGAATATTTTATATCTAAAAAATGAGAGTTGCATTGTGAGAACAGAAGGTTATAGATTTCTATATAAAACCTAAACTGTTATGTTCTTGTCAGGTCTTAGTCAGATATGACTGAGCTACCGTATGACAGGAGACGGTACTACCGGCTTTCTGTTAGCGCTGAATGTTAGGCGATGCTCACAAAACCCAACACTCTACATTGTGCCAATGGTTTTGGGCGGAGGAGTGCAATTGGGAGGCTACAGGCATTATCCCGGTGTGAGGAAATGCAACCAATAGACTAAATGTCATGGCAGTACAGACCAGGTCCTAGGCCTTGGCAGCTGGTCTAGGTTCAAAGCTACAAAGGTGGACAGTTAGAGCATTGCTTTGCTGATCCAGCAGTTTCTGCAACTTGTCTTGTTCCAGATGTATTGGTGCTACTATTCTCTGGAGTAAACTAGGCATGCCGAGAGGAGGATCATACTGCATGGGCAACATATGGTCTCTGCAATTCAGCCCAGGCTTTGTGCTATGGAGAGGTATATCTCCATCCCTTGTCCCCGCCATGAGTTGCAGTTGTTATGCTTTTTTAAGCAGAATGTCATCCACTGCACCTGTATTCGTCTCCAATCGTCTCGACTTGTCTTGCCACTGAACTCAGATGGACTCAGGCGAAAGAGTGAGGTCGACGAATTGCGCAACTCTTCCTCACTTTAATCCAAGTCATCGCGCAAGTCATTCTTCATCCAACGTCACATATCACCTTCAAGCCCTGTGGCGATGGGCGAGCGGCAAAGCGGCAGGCGTGGGTACGCTGGCAGCCGTAGTCGCAGACCTGCACACAGGCGGCTCAGGCCATATGGTCGTCTTCTACTGACCGGAGCAGCAGTGGGATTCGGCAGCCTCCTGAGCGACTGAGCAGCCCTCTATAGGAACACACTGCTCACCTCCATAGCATGAGGAAGGGGCTAGAAAAGGTGCCCTAAACATCTCGGCCCTGGTCGGCAAATTAGCTGGATTTCCAAAGGCTATAAATGACAGGCTCATGACCATGAAGTTGCCTCTGCTGAATGGAAGGAAGCACGCAACCATTGTGAGTGTCTACGCACCAACTATGACCAACGAAGATGATGTCAAGAACAAGTTCTATGAGGACCTGCACAATGTATTAACATCTGTTCCCAAAGGAGACAAACTTATACTCCTTGGGGATTTCAATGCCAGAGTAGGCACGGACACCACCTCTTGGAGTGGCATTATTGGAAAGCATGGAGTCGGAAATTGTAACAGCAATGGACTCCGCCTCCTTCAGACATGTGCCGAACATGATCTCCTGATTACGAACACAATTTTCCGTCTCCCCATGAGAAATAGGACATCGTGGATGCACCCTCGCTCGAAACACTGGCACCTCATTGACTATGTCATCGTCAGGAGGAGTGACAGACAAGACGTTCGAGTGACAAAATCCATGTGTGGTGCCGAATGTTGGACAGACCATCGTCTCATTGTCTCGAAAATGAACATCCACATCAGGCCACCACGGCGTCCTCAAGGGGCGAAAATGCAAACAAAGCTAAATGTCACCCGCCTAAACAGCAAGAAAATGCAGCAGTCGTTTGAAAATATGCTGGAAGACCGCCTCAAGCCCAATGCTGAAGCTAAACAGGATACAGAAACAGAATGGAGAGCCCTAAAGGACACAATTTACAACACTGCTATGGAAATCCTGGGTCCAGCCCCCCGAAAGCATAAAGACTGGTTTGATGAAAATTCCGAAGACATCAACCAATTGCTGGCCGAGAAACATCTTCTCCTCAAGGCACATTTGAATGACCCAAAGTCAACATCAAAAAAAGATGCTTTCAAGAACATTCAGAGAGTAGTGCAGCAGAAACTTCGGCACATGCGGGACTCCTGGCTGAGCAGCAAAGCTGATGAAATTCAGGGCTTTGCTGACAGACATGATATGAAAAACTTCTACGACTCACTGAAAGCGGTCTATGGTCCTTCATCATCCAGGCATAGTTCCCCTCCTCAGTGCAGATGGGGGAACATTGGTCACCGATAAGAAAGAAATCCTCCAACGCTGGGCAGAGCATTTCAGCAAAATCTTAAATGCAACTTCCTTCTTCGATGATGAAACCATCAACTGCCTTCCTCAAGTTCCCACCAATGAGACACTTGATGACCTGCCAACCATAGTGGAAATAAACAAAGCCATCCAGCAACTCTCCAGCGGCAAGGCACCTGGTCCTGACTCCATCCCAGCAGAGATATACAAGGCAGGTGGCCGGTCCTAACAGAGCAGCTTCACCAAGTCTTCACAAACATATGGATGAACGAGACCATGCCACAAGATTTTAAGGACGCGTCAATAGTCCACCTTTACAAACGTAAAGGAAACCGCCAATCCTGTGACAACCACCGAGGCATCTCCTTGCTTTCAATTGCAGGGAAGATACTCGCCAGAATTCTTCTCAATCGCCTCACAGCCCATCTCGATCAAGGTCTTCTTCCTGAGAGTCAATGTGGCTTCAGAAAAGAACGTGGAACTGTTGACATGATTTTCGCTGCAAGGCAGCTGCAAGAGAAATGTCAGGAACAGAACTGCGAAATGTTCTCCACTTTCATTGACCTTACCAAGGCTTTTGATACAGTCAGCAGAGAAGGACTGTGGAAGATTATGGCAAAATATGGCTGTCCACGAAAGTTTGTCCAAATAGTGCGGCTATTTCATGACGGCATGCAGGCAAGAGTACAGGAAAATGGTGAACTGTCTGAACCCTTTCCTGTCACCAATGGAGTGAAGCAAGGATGTGTCCTGGCACCAACACTGTTCAGCCTCATGTTTTCAGCCATGTTGATGAATGCCTTCGAGAACGACGACATTGGAATAGACATCAACTACCGTATGGATGGAAAGTTATTCAATCTCAGAAGGCTGAAAGCTAAAACCAAAATTAACAGCGGCACCGTCAGAGAGCTCCTGTTTGCTGATGATTGCGCTCTATACGCCAACTCAGAGGCGGACATGCAACATAATGTTTCAGCTTTCTCACATGCCTGTGCCAACTTTGGGCTCAATATCAACTTGGAGAAGACTGTAGTTATGTACCAGCCAGCTCCAGGGAATAATCACACTGTGCCGAATATCAAAGTGAATGATCATAGACTAAGTGTTGTGGACAAATTCACCTATCTTGGCAGCACCGTGTCACAAGCTGCCACAATCGATGACGAAGTGAATGCAAGAATCTCCAAGGCCAGTGCAGCCTTTGGCAGACTGTACAAGAATGTATGGGACAGAACTGGAATAAGCCTGCAAACAAAGCTAAAAGTCTACAAAGCAGTTGTATTATCCACACTGCTATATGCTTGTGAAACCTGGACTGTTTATCAGCGACACGCTAGGAAATTAAACCACTTCCACACAGTCTGCCTAAGGAAGCTACTGAAGATTAAATGGCAAGACAAGATTCCAGACACTGAAGTCCTAGAAAGAGAATCCATGCCCAGTATCCACACTCTACTGATGAAGAATCAGATTCGCTGGGCTGGTCACTTGACTCGCATGCCAGATCACAGGCTCCCTAGACGAATTTATTACAGCGAACTGCGTTGTGGTAAACGCTCCCAAGGTGGCCAGAGGAAACGTTTTAAAGACACTCTGAAAATTTCACTGAATGCTTTTGGAATTCATCATGACACCTGGGAGGCTGCAGCCAGAGACCGAAATTCGTGGCGTGCATCATTGCGCAAAGGTGCAGTCATATGTGAGGCAACCAGGACTGCAAGAGCTGTGAAGAAAAGGCAGGACAGAAAAACCACTGCAGGGAATCCTCCTCCAGAGACGTCAAGCATTCTTTGCCCACATTGTCAAAGAACATTTCGAGCCAAAATAGGCCTTATCAGCCATCTTAGAACCCACGGCTCCACACCTTCAACCCCACTGGATGAAATAAATGGTCATCATCATTCTTGATGGACAAACAACAAGCAGAATGTAACAATTGTCTGTCAAGATGTCAGTACATCTATTGGCATACACAGGCAAGCCGAGATACATCCGAAGGCAGCAGAAATATGGTGTCTGAGGTTAATCATAATGCAAGAGAATAACATGGACAGACAGAAAGACAAAGCGGTGGAGTCCTTCAAGAAGTGCATGACAACTGTAAAGTTATAAAGATTAGACGTAGACAGTTAAGATTTGTTGGACGTGTTATGAAGAGAAATAAACTTGAATTTAATACAAAATAAAAACAGGTATGTGTGACTCCTGTGAAAAAAATTAGAAATAAGAAACACAGACACAGTGTACATACCTTACTACAAACGCAAATCTGGCAAAACAGTAATCACAGTGTAAAAATAACAATGATAATAATAACGTAAAAATAAGATACAACACAACAAACTGACGTTTTGTGTTAGAAATCTTCATCAGGAACAGCACAGTTCTAAAGAAAATCATGAAATTAGAAAATGTTAGTAAAACTTAAAACGTACACATAAAAAGTATTAGTATCAAATGTTGTTAGGTCATTGCACATGATGCCCCATTTCTAGGAAGGCAGCACATAAGTTCAGTTGTGAAAGGTGCCAAATAAGAAAAAGTGGAGCTGAGGTGTGCAAACAGTTGGATATGGACATACAAAGGGCAGTCAGCAGAGTTATACAGTGGAATCTATAACAATAACAGTACCCTACTGGATGGATGCACCCTAAACTTTGGACCAAAGAGTTGATTAACTGACTCTCAATGTTAAGCCTAATTAAGCTGTATGGTAACATTATGATTTTAATGCTGTGAACCATACATCATCAACTCTATTGATATCAGAATTGAAATGGTTAGAGACAGTTTTATCAGCCTGTTGTATAATAATTATTATAAGACACCCAGATCTAAGATTTTCCCTAACTAAACCGGTCGGCTAGCTAGGTGTCTACCAGTCTGTCCAATATATTTCTTCATGCTTAATGAATACTTAGTACTACTAGGTATGTTGGTAGTGCCACGACCCGATCTGAAACTGGAAATGATATACAGCGCCACCCCGGAATGATCTATTGTGTCCTCAAAAATGGCTATGTAAAGACTATTCATGCTTCCAAAGTCATTCATTCATTCAAATATCATGTGACAATAACAAATACCATCTTTGTTTCTACAGAATTGGTTAGCCTAACATTCTATGTATAGCGATTGGTTGAAATTATCATAACTTTTAAATAAATATAATTATTTGATACACAGTAAGTCATCTTATTTTCTAGAGCTGTACTTGTAAATCATTGAATATTTTGAGATGGATTTTGAAATTCTGCATCAATTTTTACATATATTTGGAGAGTTTCATCGCCAATAGTCTTAAATTTGTGGTATTAACAAATTATTTCTGCGGCGATATTGTTTCAACACTATGAATGGAAAGCCAAGATGGCAGCCGAGGCGAATATCGATCAGACTAGGTTGGTATACTTTCTAAGCTCAAAACATGCAATTTGAACTAATAAAGTTAAACAGAATACAAGTTTAAAGATTATTAATAATTTATTTGAATACTTTTACTATTTTTTTTATCATTTAACATGACGGAACATATTTTTGAAGTCAGTTTTAAAATAATCTATTACCCATTTAAGGCAATCTCGCACGGGCTGGCAGTACAATTTATTTAGAATTAACTGTGAATGAGAAAATACTGTTGGATGAGTATGTTCTTTTAATTTGCAGCATTTGTCTTGTATTTTTGCATCTCTCTTATTGCTCATCAATGGCAGTGTCAATGGTAGGCTTTGAAAAACAAAATCCAGCGATACCTCAATGAAGCCTGTATGTCAGTTCCAAAGTTACAGGATTCATGACAATTTATTTATTCAAGATCCCGACACTCAAATGTGAATATATCTAATTAGAATTTACATACAGGCATCATTGAGGTACCGTTGGATTTGGTTTTTCATGGCCTATCTATCTGTCGTGGTGGTAGTCTCATTAGTAAATACTCAATATGAAAATCATGATCAAACCTGCTATTTATTAGTAGTTAGTGACAACTGTCGAACTTTCTGGTACATGAGCAAGAGATAAATACCTCTATGGCTTGGCCCAATGGTATCGGGGCAAAAACACTGCCAAAATCAATTATACGGTATAATTTTTTTTCTTTTTTTTTTTGCATATCCCTTACAGGACGTTGCAGTCAACACCAGTACCTTTCAGCTGCTGTTGATGGACTAGGCAAGATTACGCTCAGTAGTTTGCCATTGCTTTCTGAGCGACCGGCTCACAGTCAGAATTATCGAACTTTCCCGGCTGCTTCCGGCTTGGGTTTTTCTTAATTTCGTGAACGTTTTGTCGCGTCGTCGAACGATCACTTCCGGTTGGACCATGTCCATCTATATGTCAATTAAATTAAAGCAGTGTGGTACGATGAAAGGGGAAGTTATTCTCATATATTCAGCATTGGTCCTTCTGCTAGGCGCCAACTTATTGAGCCGAAAAAACAATTTCTTTGATTTTATTTGATTCTATTCATGATTAGTAAGCTAATGTGTCTTATAACTCCTGTATTTAAAAAAAATCCGTAATGTTTTATTGCATTTTTGAATCCCCCGTTCAATTTTACATAAATATGAAGAGTTTCAACATTGCAGGTGTTTGCAGACGTTCAGGACAAAATATTTAGTGACATGGCCATGGCCATCGTCATACTCAAAATTAAAGATTGCGGCGCCCATACAAAATAAACTATAGCGGACCTGTATTTATTTATAATTAGAACTGGTAATTTAAGTACTAAAATTAAACAGAATACAAGTGTCATGTGTAGCAGTAATGTATCTGTGTACATGCATAATATGTCAGCATTTTACATGACTGAAAATAATTTTGAAAGCCAGTTTTCAGACCCGTCTGTAAACTTGTAAGTAGTGTAACTGTAAGTAAGAAGTAATTTTTTTCTAAGCTGCGCTGCAGCACTTAATTATTTAAATTTAAATACAGTACTGAAAAATAAGTTATATGTTTTAAATAAGTTAGTATTTAATTATTAATTGCTCACTATTAGATACAGAACAGTGTAATTGTAGAGCAGAAGTAGAAATAAATTTTTAGTAAAAAGGTAATTATTTAATTTTTTATTATTTAATATCTTAATAGTTAATTAACTGCTGCTTAATTTATGCAGCAGTTACAAACTTACTTACTTAAATTAATGCATGATATTTAATCAACAAAAGAAAACTGTCGCAATGCAGTTAGGACATTAAGACAATATGATATGGAAGTGTCTATTCGTAGGGCCCTGCGAATAAACAAAGCGTCTATTCGCAAGGCACGGCTGGTCACGTGATTTAGCGTAAGTTTGCGGCTATATTATACATTTTCGTTGATTGGAAAACGTGTCGTCAGTGGCATAGTTGATAGTGCGCCCGCCTGATGGGCGGGAGCTCGAGGGTCGTTTCCTTGCCGGACATTTTTTTTTTTATAATTGTTCAGCAATTAATTGGATGAAAGTCAAATGTCAATCGTTCGTTTCCTTGCCCGACAATGTTTTTTTTTAAATTTTTCAGCAATTCATTGGGTGAAAGTCAATCCTTCATCTCTTTGGGTATTTAGAATTGTGTTGTTTAAAGTGAGTGTAATTTAGTTAGTACCAGTTTCTCCAGTATTGGTCCTCGTTGCTTTGCACTACGGCAATTCCAATACCCAACCCACACATTTTTGAGTCCCAAACGATCCGTTTTCCTTCTACCCCTTCTGGCTCCAGCCCTCTTCTTCCTTTTCCTTCCCCCCTCTCCCCTACCTCTTCTCCTCCGCTTAATTCTCTCCCCGCTGGCTGTTGTCAAAAGTATCGAGCACAAAGCACGTACTCCGTTGCTTCGGCGATAATTCTTTGTAATATTCATAGTTTTCATATTCATAGACACGAAAGTGGTTAAGTAGGCAGGTAGGTGGGTTGTTAGACAGATAGATCGTTAGAGAGGCAGATATGTGGGTAGGTAGACAGGTAGGTAGTTAAGTAAGCAGGTATGTGGGTAGCTAGGCAGGTAGGTGGATGAGTAGGTACGCAGGTAGATGGGTAGCTAGATCCAACCCGACACTCGCTCGTCGATCATCTGTGTTCCACCATGCCAATTCATACATCTCTTTCAACCTCTCCCTGCAATACTCTGAACAGGCAGGTTGACCGGCCGAGCGACCGAGAGAGAGAGAGAGGCAGAGAGAGGCAGGCAGTCAGAGATACAGACAAATAAACAACGGATATATAAACTGGCAGACAGACAGCAAACAGATAGAGAGTCAGACACACGCATACATACACACAGAGAGTCAACCAGACATACATATGCATATGGAAAGACAGACAGACAGTTTGTAAGAGATTCAGATAGACATATATACAAATGGACAAAGCGTGAATAAACAAAGCGTCTATTCGCAGGGCCGGCCCTGCGAATAAACAAAGCATCTATTCGCAGGGCCCTGCGAATAGACTCTCCCATATGATATCTTCTTCTTCTTCAGCGTTCCAAGCCATTGAGGTTCTTTGCTGCAGATACAATCCGTCTCCATTCGTCTCTCTGGTTGACCTTCTCTTGCTAGTCGTTGATTCCAAGTGCTTGTAGGTCTGTATATATATTATGTCTCCACCGTATTCTTGGTCTACCTCGGGGTCTACGGTCATTTATTTCCTGAGTGTAACCGAGTTTTGTTTCCCTATTATCTTCCATTCTTTCTATATGCCCCAGCCATTGTAGTCTATTAGCCTTCATGATACCAGTGATTAGTGGGGACTTAACTTAAATATGATATATTTTCACGAATTGTTCTTTCACTAACGACGAACATTTCACATGAAATTTAATTAATATAACTGGGCAGCTATTTTTAACTGTTAATTAGGTACCAGCACATCCTATCGAAAAATAAAAAAATACGTCAAGTTAGGCCTCGCCACCCCGGACGCAATGATATATGGCACAACGTTGTCCGTTTAAAAATAAACAAGCCACAGTAATAGAAGGCAAATAATAAACAATTGGCGGCCATTTTAAATTGTTAATTAGGCCATGGCACATCCTATCGAAAAATTAAAAAAATACGTCAAGTTAGGCCTCGCCACCCTGGACACAATGATATAAGGCACAACATTGTTCGTTTAAAAATAAACAAGCCATGGTAATAGAAGGCAAATAATAAACAATTGGCGGCCATTTTAAATTGTTAATTAGGTCACGGCATATCCTATCGAAAAAATAAAAAATACGTCAAGTTAGGCCTTGCCGCCCCAGACGCAATGATATATGGCACAACATTGTCCGTTTAAAAATAAACAAGCTACGGTAATAGAAGGCAGAATTTCTCAGTTTCCAATTTTAGGGCCGCAAGAAAATCTTACTTATCTCTTAGGTTATAATTGCACTTCCTGGTACTGGTATTATTAGATATCGTTGTATTTGTCTTGTCAAGCTCTATCTAATTGGTATGATTTCATAAGTAAAAACCCAGTTTTTAAATACTGACCAAAATTGCTATTAATATACGAGATTGATCAATCAATCAATCAATCATGTGCCATGCCGGAAAGCGTGGGCGGTCATGACTCGCCATTTCACTCGATCACCAGTGTCGTGGATCTGCTCAGTGTTCCTGTCTCGTCCATGCCATGTGGCCAAGCCATCCAGGTATTTTCCTCTCGGTCTTCCTCTTGGTCTGTTCCCCTCGATCTTGCCAGTTGTCACTAAGTTCTCCAACCCATTTCTTCTCATAACATGTCCAAAAAATTTTGACTGTCTACGTCTAATTTCTCTAATCAGTCTACGATGTTCATTTGTCTCCTGTAGTACTTGGTCATTCGTTTTTCTGTCTGTCCATGGTATTCTTTGCATTTTCCTCAGAAACCACATTTCTGCAGCCATCAGATGCTTTTCAGCTTGACTGCACATTGTCCAAGTTTCACATCCATACAAAAGAACAGGCTCTATGTATCCCCTCAACACTCTTTTTCTCGTTTCAATTTACATCTTTTTATTGGTCAGAATGTTTTTCATCTTGCTAAAGGCTACTTTCGCCATGGCGATTCTTGTTCTAATCTCTTCAAGCCATCTCCCATCAGATGTTATAATATATATATATAACTGTTCCAAGATAATTGTACCGATTCACTTGTTGCAGAATATTTCCATTTACTTGTATATTACATTGTGGCACTTCTTCCTTCCTACTGACGACCATAACCTGAGTCTTTTTACAATTTAATTCTAACCCCAGTTGCTCACTGTGTACAACAACTGCATCTACTAATTGTTGCAGGTCCTGAGCATTGTCTGCAATCAATACTGTATCATCTGCATATCTAATGTTATTGATGTTTCGTCCTCCAATGCTGATTCCATTTATATCCTCTACATTTCTGAAAATATTTTCACTGTACAGTGAAAAAAGATCTGGAGACATCACACATCCCTGCCTAACACCTCTCTTAATTGGCTGATACTGTCCCACTTCATTATCAATCCTTATTGCAGCTTGTTGTTTCCAATATATGTTTTTTATAAGTCTAATGTCTTTCCCATCAATTTGTAGATCTGCAAGCATATCCACCATGCTGACATGTCTAACGCTATCAAAAGCCTTTGTATATATTGATCATGATCATTGAATTGATGATCGGATCGAGTGGGTGGCGCGCGAACCATGATTTCCACAGGCTTACCCGTACCACCGGTACTGGCATGGCACATGATGATGTTACAGTACTAATACTAAGACAACTGTAGCAAAACCCCCCTAAAATGTTATAACTAAGGAGTATTGCAGGAACAACACCAAAACAACAACATATTTGTAGACTTCTATCTACTTACTTAACTTACCGTGTCCTTTACTAGAATGTTTGGCAAACATGGTCACAGTTATCTCTCGTGCAGGAAGTAACACTCTAATGTTTTATCCTGGCAACGCTGACACTCAGAAATTATCCATTTTATTTTGGTCCAATTTTGTCATTTCCACGAACCTTGTCTTCCACTATTTCTTAGAAGAATATGGAATAGACGAAGTCGCTAAACTGTTAAACACAATATTTAATACTGGAGATATACCTCCTGAATTATGTAATTCTATATTTATTCAAATTTATTGCAATCCCGAAGAAATCAGGGGCCTTGGAATGGGATCAACATCAAACTCCACTAACTGTTTTAACAATTGTGCAATTAACATTATGCAATAATGAGCCACATCACAAAGATTTTGCTAAGAATCATCATGCAAAGAGTTAGGAAGGAAAATACAACCTGACAATATTGTAGGGTTAGTAGACAACGAAAGGCTACAGTAAATGCTGTGTATGGGGGTGGGTGGGGGGGGGGGGGAACTGAGTGGTCTCGAGGTATGGTGTCCGCCTCGAATGCTGGAGGTCCCGGGTTAGGACCGGGATTTTTTCACGTGGACTTCTAGTAACAAAATTTCCCCTGGTCTTTGGGTAGTGACATCGGACGCCCGTGTGTATTGTTGACCACGAAAAAAAATCCCTTGGCAGTTGGAAATCGAAAAATTGTAGCCTAACCGCGCTGCCCGGGCAAGATTTTGAGTTAAAAATCTAACCAAAGTATTTCAGGATCCTCGCCGGTGCTACGGAGTTCGCGCACTGAGCTGAGTTTCTCCGGACTCAGGTTTGGGTTAGGAGAAGAACGGAGCACTTATGGGTTTACACCCGTGTGCCGTGATGTCGACTAAACTAAACTAATGTTGTGTATGTGATGAGAACATTACTTGAACGTTCTATAGCCGTAAACAAAGACCTAAATCTTTCCTTTATTGACTACATAAAGGCTTTCAATAATGTAAGACATGTCAACATGATAAAAATGCTTGCAGATCTAAAAATTAATGGGAAAGATCTTAGACTTGTAAAAACATATATTGGAAACAACAAGCTGTCATAAAGAATGATAAAGAAGTAGGTCAATATCAGCCTATTAAGAGAGGTATGAGACATGGATGTGTAATGTCTCCAGATCTGTTTTCACTATACAGTGAACATATTTTTCGAAATTTAGACGATATGAGAGGAATCGCCATTGGGTCACATAATGTTAATGCCATTAGATGTGCGGATGATACAGTATTGATTGCAGACAATGAATAGGATCTGCAAGATTTAATAGATACGGTTATTGTCAATTGTACACTGCGAACAAATATAGTTAGAATTAAATTGTAAGAAGATTGTCACTAGGAAGAAAGAAATACCACAATGTAATATATGGATAAATGAGTGTATTCTTAAACAAATGAATGGGTACAACTATCTTGGAACTGTCATAACATCTGATGGGAGAAGTCTTGAAGAGATTAGAACAAGAATTGCCATGGCGAAGGTAGCCTTTTCCAAGATGGAAAACATACTGTCAATTGCAACGAGAAAAAGACTGTTGAAGTGCTACATAAAACTATACTTTTGTATAGATGTGAAACTTGAACAATGAGCAGACAGGCTGAAAACCATCTAATAATCTAATGACAATGGGGATGCGGTTTCTGATGAAGTGCAAAGAATTCCACGGAGAGACAGAAAAATCAATGAGGAAATTTTACAAGAAGAAAGTGAAAACCGTAAACTGATTAGAGAAATTAGACGCAGAAACGTTATGAGAAGAAATAAACTAGAGAATTTGGTGATAACTGACAAGATAGACGGGGAAAGGACAAGGTGAAGGCAGCGAAGTGAATATCTGGATCACTTGGCCACGTGGCATGGTCGAGACAAGAACAGGACTGATCCACGACTCTGGTGATCATTTGAAATGGCGAACCATGACCGCCCTCGCTTATCGGCATAGCATATTATGATGTTTGTTCACTGCTAACAACCTTTCTTGGTGTAGACCTGGAAACGATGACCGCGAGGTCATGAGCTAACGGGGCTATGTCTCGCCATAGGGGACGGACTCCCTATGGTCAGATTATTGTCCCAAACCTGCGACTGGCCTAGCAAGCCGGCAGGGGTTGTTCATACTGCTCGTAGAAAAACTAATAAGTATAAACGGACTGACCCAAGTGAATATAGAATGTCAAACCTGGACAATGACAGGGAAAAAAAAAAGAGACAAGAAAACTCACAACAACAGAAATGAGATTCCTGAGAAAAATACTAAATGTATTAAGAAACGATAAGATCAGAAATGAAGAAATCAGAACTAAAGTGGGGGTTATAGCAGCGCTTGATTTTATTAGAAGTCAGCAAGTCAAATGGTTTGGCCATGCAAGTAGGTTACCAACTAACAGTATACCACAACAAGCAATGATGTACAGACCAGATGGAAGCAGAGGAAGAGGTCGACCACGTAAACGATGACATAGGGAATAGCAGTGTCCATGGGAATATCATATGCCGGCACTTTCCCGTTGTTTATACTTCACCTTGACACGGCAAGGTACAAGAGGAACAAAATGAGATGATTGACTGATTGATTGACTGATTTAGTAACCGACAATCACAGCATTCGGGGCATTCCCATAAGCGCTCAGTCCCCATCCTCAGCAGCCAGCGAAGAGTTCCAACACTAATAGTACCAGTAGCAATCTGATTATATGTCCGTCTCGCCTTTCCTCTGAGCGTCGATCGTCGGCCAGATCCCCTCAGTCACCCCTCGCTGTCACATTCTTGCCAGACCCTGGTGATCTATTTGCTCCTCCGAGGTTACACGTGCTCCCACAAGGCCGCAACCACGTCTGCCTTGTCATGCATCAATACTCCACCAAGTTTTGCAGAGCCTGCCAATATGTCCGCCTGTTCATTCCCCAGCACACCAGCATGCCCCGGAAAAAAAGATCCAGACGATGCTTGTCACCTGTGATTTCCGAAGCGAAGCAAGCCACTCTGCACGAAGCTTGCCTGTCCTCACCCTACTCAGCATGCTTTCTGGGTCAGTTACAATCACGATGTGTGTGTATCGTATTCTCCATCCTGCGGAAAGCTGCACTGACCGCTTCCACCTCCATTCTTAAGCTAGATTTTGTGGTATCATATGCCAGGCTCTCCTGACCAAACGTCGACCATTAGCTTTTGCTAAGAACCCCCAGGCACTTCTCATGCCTCCCAACACCGAACTATCTGTGTAAATAATCACATCACCCGGACGAGCATTACCCTGAATTAGTTGCTGGATTTCCACTTCCGTGGCCCCTGCTGGCCACTCCCTGCACATCAGGCTCAATGTGATTATAACTCTGCACAAGTCTGACTGCTCCGCTGGCACTCTGACCCACTCCTCTCCTTACCTAATGTTCTCCAAGATGCACATCTGTCTGATCGTATCCTCCGCCTGAACCATCCATGATTTCCCTCTTATCAATCGCTGACCCTTAACTGCGTCCAGCATCTCATGCAAAGGATGTTCTGTGTCAGCAACTACTCTGAGGTATGCCTTCGCCTGCATCACCTTGAGCCTACCAGCAACAGTCAGCAAACCAAGAATGTAACGCATATACACTACAGGGGTGTCTCTGGTGCATCCCAGAATGACCCGCATAGCTTCGTTCTGTATGCGCTCTAATTTCACCAACTAACTCTTTGAGACAGTGAGCAGTCCTAGTCCATAATCAATCACTGAGAGGATCAAGTGCTGGTATAGTGTGAAAAGCATTCTCTGCTCTGTGTCAATTGCAGCCATAGTTTTAAGTGCATTGAGTCCCTTTTGAGATCCTGTCACAACCGTCTCGACATGGTCCTTGAAGGACAGGCTCCTGTCAAATGTGATTCCCAGATACTTCAGTTTGTTCTCTCTGTTGACGCTTCTACCATCTATCATGAGGCTTGGGACATCAGTTCTCAACAATCCTGTTGTCCAGAGAGCACCACAAAACAGCTGCCTTTTCCGGGTGGATGACAGCACTCATTTCAGTGCAACAGTCAATCACTTTGTCTACTGTCGCCTGTAGCTCCTGGGCTGTTTGCTCCCTATCTCTCCCCTGCCTATATGCAAGAATATCATCTGCAAATGTTAGTATCCTTCCAACCCCTGGTGCTTCTAGGTTTGCAATCTTGCTCGTATACACGTTAAAGAGCACCGGTGAGATTGCGGATCCCTGTGGCAGTCCCGGGGTTAAAATATGTGGCTCTGAGGTCCATGCACCCAGACGGAGAGCAACCCGACGAGAGTGCAGGACGGCTGCTATCCAGTTCACCACCCAGGGATTGACCCCCTTCTCCATCAGTGCGGTCATCAAAATATCATATCGAACTCTATTGTACAGCATCCTCGAGATCAAGCGCTACCGCCATCGTTTCCTGTCTACTCTGGAACCCTCATAAACAGTCAAAGGCAAAAGTGGCTGCATTTGACCAGGTATCTTTTCCTGGCCTGTAGCTCCCCATGCCTCTTGGAAGAAGCTTCCCCCTTTCCAAATACTCTTGCAGCTTGACAGCGACTATCTTCTCTAGAACCTTCCCAAATGTATTTTGAAGGGTAATGATCCTAAAGCCGCTAAGCTTTGAATGATCCTTGAATGGTTTTGGGAGAGGGATGAGATAGCTGTGTACCCAATCCTGCGGTAATGATGCTGTCCTAATGTTCTGGTTAAAACAGTCGGTCATCTCCTTCAGGTCTACATCGCTCAAAGCCTTTATGTTGCCATACCTGACCCCATCAGGCCCTGGTGCCGTGTGTTTTGCCTTTTGAAAATATGGTTAACATCTTCAACCCGTGTGATGTCTTCATAATGCACATTCTTTATGGTTCCAGATAACCCCTCTCTAACTGCATCCCTGGTGTCCGCATCATTATGATTGGTCTGCTCTAAAAATCTCTGGAGAAACGCCTCCCCTTTCTCTTTGTCTGTTGAGAAATGAGAAGAGATGAGATGAACAACAGTTCTGCGGCTTTTTTAAGACTTCAGCTTGATGTAAGAAAATGTGCAAATGTTACTATTGGTTATTGATGTTTGCACAATGCGCACGCACGAATAAGCATCATACATTGAACTCTGGCAAACATTGACTAATTGAAACGGATGCACAGAACTTGAGAATTATATCGCCTTGAATATTTGCATTGCTTTTTTGAAAACCACGTTTGATGTAAACATGAATAGATATATAGCGGTAAGTATACTTCCCTATCGTCTGCCTGTGGGTGTGAGTTATATATATATATATATATATATATATATATATATATATATATATATATATATATATATATATATATATATATATATATATATATATATATATATATTATTATCAATATGTTATCAAATAAAGAACGTTATGTGCAAAATGTCACTGTCCTTGAAAGTAAGGAAAAGAGTTCTTGCAGGTTACATAGAACCAGTTTATAACATACGGCTGCGAGTCCTGGACAATTAGTACACATGCGAAAAAAAATCAATGCAAGCTTTGGAGAAGTGGTTGTATAAAAGAATGCTGAAAATTAGTTTGACAGCCAAAAATAGCAATAAAGATGTTCTAAGGGAAGCTGAGTCGCAAAGACAACTTATCACAAACATCAGAAAGAGGCAATCTTCATTTTTTGGCCATGTTATGAGAAGACAACAACGAACATGTTGTGACAAACTGTAAGATTTACCGAAAGAGAGATAGAGGAAGACAGGGTGACAAGTTTATTGACAGTCTTGTGTCATGGTACGGAAGGGAGTCAATACACGAATTAATTCATGCCGTCGGAGATCGTAATTTGTGGAGAGGCATGATCGCCCACGCCAGCAAGTAATGCACTGGAAAATGATGATGTTATGTTATGTCGAACGACGTCGCTACACATTGGGAATTCCCAAGCGTGCACCAGCTGTCCTAAAGTGTTTCTGCTCCCTGTTCCCGTTGTATAGTTGGTTGGTTGGTTGACTGGTTGGTTGGTTGAATTATTGATTGATTGGTTGGTTGATTTATGGGTTGGTTGACTGATTGATTGGTTAGTTTATATATTGAATGGTTGGTTGGTTAATAATTTACTAGATGGTTGTTTGGCTGATTGATTGGTTGATTGGCTCATAGGTTGGTCGATTGATTGGTTGGTTCTAGATACATAAGGAAGATGTAACGTGCCATACATATGGGAATGTTTTTTGGCTAGTTGTCGTTGGTGATAATTTACCATTTTATTTTGCTATTGTTTATAGTGGATTATAGTCTGTACTGAGGTAGTGTTCAAACAGGTTGCGAATGTATGTATAATGATTGGTGTTGTCTTTGATTTCTTGTGGAAGATTGTTCCACAACTGAGCGGCAAAGTAGCTAAGCTTGTTTTATATAAGTCTATCCTAGGTTTAGGGACATGAAGTATATTTAGTCGTTCGCTATGTCTTGCGTTATATTCAAACAATGGCCAAAGGTAGCTTAGAGCATTTTGAAATAGGATTTTGTCAATTAGTTTAGCCTTATTAAAAAGTAGGCGTTCGTGGAGCGACAGTAACCGAAGACGTTTATGTAGATTAGAATTGTCGGTATGCTTTTCACCATCTATTAAACGCACAACCCTTTACTGGAGTGAATAACGGCGTTTTGTTATTGATTTGGAGCATCCATCCCAGATTGTGGAGCAGTGATCAATATGTGTTTGTATTTGGGAAGTATAGAATATCTTTCTTGTGTTTTCGTCAAGGAAATTTTTAATTTTGGCAAGTTGGTATACTTTTTTTTTGGCTATTTGTTTAACGAGAGCATGAACATGGGAGTTAAAGGTTAGATTTTGATCAACGATGAGACCCAGTGCCTTGTGCTCGGTTACACTTTCTACAGACGTGCTACCAATGAGCAGCTGAAGAGTTCTCTGCGAGTTTGGAGTGTGAAGTCTTTACCTGGGTGCTATTAACATATATTTTGTTTTAGAAATGTTAATTTGCATGTGGTTTGCATGACTCCAGTTAGCTACACTATTTATTTCCTGTTGCAAGGATGATTCTAGCATATCACAATCAATAGGGTTTGTATATACTGTGCAGTCTTCTGCAAATAGATCGCAG
Organism: Cepaea nemoralis; assembly: GCA_014155875.1. Classification (NCBI taxonomy): domain Eukaryota; kingdom Metazoa; phylum Mollusca; class Gastropoda; order Stylommatophora; family Helicidae; genus Cepaea; species Cepaea nemoralis. The sequence continues at coordinate 26,487 of JACEFZ010001597.1, forward strand.
GACGACGAAAGATATAAGGGAAGATCATTTATATAAATGGCAAATAACAGAAGGCAAAGTATAGACACCTGAGGTACTCCAATATAAATGATAATGGCATGAGATAAAGATTTATTGTGTGATATTACTTGTTTTCTATCTAATAAAAATTATTTTATTAATGTCAATATATTAAAGCTTACTTTCATTGTTTCTAGTTTTTTAATTAGAATAGTATGATATATCATATCGAATGCTTTTCTGAAATCTACAAACATCGCTCAGCATAGAGTATTGTTGTTAATATTTGATGCCAAAAGGAAAGGCGAGACGGACATATAATCAGATTTCTACTGGTACTATTGATGTTGGAACTCTTCACTGGCTGCTGAGGATGGGGACGGGGCGCCTATGGGAATGCCCCGAATGCTTTGATGTTTATTCCTAGATCAATCAATCAATCAATCAATCAATCAATCAATCAATCAATCAAAAGGCTGAAGGGAATTGAACTGTGGTGAGACATTGATTATATATAAAATTTAGTGACTAGCATATCGGGTGTTTTTTTTTCAGTTTCAAAATGGCGACGGATGGTCGTGTTGTTTTGTGATCGTTAACTTTTTCGCGTTGGAGATGGATTTATTCATCTCTTGCGTGTAATTTGTGTGCCAGGATGTAAAACCAGGAGTTTCTACTCAAGATCTGCGCGGATGCTACGGAGTTTCGTGCATTGAGCGAAGCAATTTTTGAGTGAATTTTTCGCAGCGTGTGTGGTTTCTGTGGTTTTCGGTTTTTCAACATGGCGGAACAACGTGTGTTCTCCAAGCGGTCAGCAGTCAATCTAACGAGGCTACGTGGGCGCCGCCGAGCAGGCCGCAAACGAAAAGGTAAGCGTGGTGGTTTAAGGCGTTTTAGACTCAAGTGTGACCGTCTGGGAGTCAGGAATATCCAGCGTAAAACAATTGGGCTCTATTCTAGAAACCCTGCTTTACAGGAATGACATTGTAGCGCTCCAGGAGACGAGACTGGGTGATCAGCTACTCCGAATTGCGGCTTCAAATGTTTCTACAACAGACGACATCTGGGAATGGCGATTCTCATTCGCGGCAGCATGGTGGCATCAGAGCTAGACATGTCCAGTTGGGACAGTGACGATATACAAATACAGGTGTTAAAAGTTCAATCCAGTCTACCATTAGTGTTGGTTAATGTTTATGCCCGCAACGTGAGTATGGATTCCCCGAAGTGGCAGTGCTTAAGTGACATATTAGGTCACGAGAGAAATGTGATTTTCTGTGGCGATTTCAACGCTAAAAGCAGATCATGGGGAAACATTTCCTCCAACACACAGAGGGAGGAGCTCGAGACTGCACTTGAAACTTGGTTTGTATCAACTGTGGCTGTGTCACCAGGACAGCAAACCGCCCAGGCGATGAGGACAGTGATATTGATCTGGTGCTGGTTTCTCCTTCACTCACTACTGTGTGTAGATGGGGTGTCCCAGGTCACCACGGCAGCGACCACCATCCTTGCAGCATATTGGTGGAGAAAGGCAGAACCAGGCAGCACAAGCTAACGGTCAAGACTTTCCAGTATGACAGTACAGGGCAATATGTGGTGAGCAAAATAAAACGTGACAAGCGCAGAAAGCTTCAGGGAAGGAACGAAAGCTGGGAGCAGCCACCTTGGTGGATTTTCGGAGAAGGCTTGGGTGGATAAGCGTAGTGCTGTAAGGAGATGGAAAAATGCCAAGAAGAACAGAGCCGGCCATCCTTGTCCCTGTATGCACTTAGAAAGAGAGATGCACACAAAAGTAAGCTATTTAAAAAAAAACTGGTCAAGCTGGTTAAAAGTGAAAAATGGGCAGAGGTGTAGTCACAGACAAGTCACTGAAATTGTTCTTTCGGCTACATAAAAGCATGAGTGGGGTAGTCAAGAATAAGAGCATTTCTGACTTCCAAGGTGCTGACCTCATCTGGCAGAGGACTGACGAGGACAAGGGCAAAGCCCTGTTTGAACGCTATCTAGAACAGAGAAACCTGACAGACATGAGAGGCCGAAATTTTGCTAAGGAGGTCACCTCAGACAGGTGCAATGCCCAGAACACTTCGGATGAAGACACAGTGACAGTGAAAGAAATCAAGGCTGTGCTTCAACGATCAAAAAACATCGCTCCAGGGCCTGATGGCATAAGATACGACGACATCAATAGGTGTACCGACAACGAGCTAGAGAAACTAGCAGACATGTACAACAACAGTATAGGGAGTGCTAGCATCAAGGAGGAGTGGTTACACAGCTGTCTGATTCCCTTGCCGAAGCCTGGCAAAGACCACACAAAAATTCAGGGATATCGCGTTATAACCATGCAGAATACAATAGGCAAGCGGCTGGAGAAGTTAATTGCCAGGAAAATATCAAGCCAGCTAGAGAGGCAAGGTGTTTTCTCACCTACCCTGGGAGGGTACCGTTCAAAAAGAGAAACCTGGACGCAGCAGTTTTTGCGCATGATGTTTATGAATGTTTCCACTCAGGCAATGAAATCTTTGCTGCAGCGATCGATCTTGAGGACGCGTACAACAGAGTACCATTGGAAATTTTTAATGCTTCAGCTTCATGAACTCAAAATAAGTCCATTCCTCCTTAGTTGGATCACTGCAGCCCTCTTCCAACGGAAAGTAATTCTAGCCAAGAATTAATTTTTTTCAACATTTCCCAGTGCCATTAACTTATTTGTAGTGTGATACACGTGCATCGTAATCACTGGCGTCGTAATCAGGTCTTCAACATGGGCCATGCGATTATCTTGTCTGGGTTCATTTTGTTCAAGCTTGTAGTAGTTAAGTAGACAAGTTCGAAATCCCTCATAATGGAGTGTGTTGTTGAATGATACCGTAACACATTGGCCTGAATTGGTGTGTTTGACGACTAGGCCAGTGGGATTCATACACCTGTATAGATCATTCTTGACCGCCTTGTCTTTGTTCAGTGTGTACTATTTGATTGACAGCCGATCGTAAACCGGAAGGAGTCCTTTCACCATTCACCGCCAATAGAGAGCCCTCTCCTTTCCCTGATATTATTGCATCATGTTATGAACATTTAAGCTTGAAGAATGCAGCAATCGCATTATAACTCTAGACCGCCGCGGGCAATTTGTAGTCCTGTTTAATGGTTGCTTGGTTCTGAGACGCCTCGTGCACTTAATTGGTCTAAATTTATTAGTGTTCAACTATCACTTGAAATGAATTTTAGCGATAATCAACACTTGTATTAATCTAAAAACTATGTAACCACTTTCACCGAATCACAACGAGCACATTGATATAAAAATCCATAATAGATTAATTCAGCTGGGTGTAATAATAATCAGAGACGTAAGAGATACGAAAACACGTCCTCACTATATCAAAGCAAGAAGAATTGTCCCAACCTCAAGCTCCCAAGCTCCAATAAGCATAGTATAAACAAGGTAAAAAAGTACAGGCCTTTCTGTAAAGCCTGCGTCTCACTAATCACGCATGGCAAATTATCACGTTGATGTAAGTCGATAATTTGAAATGATAATTGGTAATGTTAAAAAATTGAATGACCTTACCGCCACATTTCACAAAGAAATCCTCATTTCACTAAGTAAACACATTCACATAATTAAACATCCTTTAGATCCAGTTTCGAAGTGAACACAATCATATACACAACATTTCGACTGATTTATAAAAACGCTGATGACGTTGATAAATATTTAAAAATCGGGAGAGCTAGTGAAACAAGACCACTCTCGAGCGGACCGGAAACCAGATCACGACACCCGAGACCGTCTAGGAGAAATCAATATCTCACCAGACATCCGGAAAAAAAAAACCGAGATGAGACCCTGATGACGGCACGGAGAGGCCCCGGGGACCTACCTTGTAGGAGTTACTAGAATCGGCAAGGGAGGAGGCAGTCTGAGTGGAACTCTCGCGCAAGGAATTCAGAATTCGCTTCGAAGAAAAAGAAAAGAAAAAGCCCAAGAAACTCAGGGGGCAACAAATACAATACCCTGATACAATCTATGACTGTGAGACCGGATTCAAGTACTATATAGATGACTGAGAGATCATCCCATGGATGTCTACGGAGGAAGACTGTGAAAGGAAACAAACTCTTTATCGAAAATGAAAACAGGCGCAAGAAGGAGGAAAATGACAACATCGAAAAGCTTCTACGAAAAATACACAAAAAAGGAGGCAAAAAAAAAAAAAAACAACAACAAAAAACCAAATAAAAAGTCCTTATAAGGACTGCACCCAGCCAAGCCAGACGAGCTAGGAGCCTGCACCAACAAAGAAAACCAAAAGAGGAGACGGGCACACAGGATAGCCGCCGACCAACCCCCCGGCTGACGTCACAGACACAAACGCTTATGTAACCAGCCCGAGGGAGGACTCACTCGTAAGAGCGCACAAGACAAGAAACAGGTCTAAAAACCCACAAAAACCACGGCTGAGGACAGCAGGTTAGACGAGACCGAATTTGGACTTTTTTTTTGAAAATTGGAAATGGAATTGGAATATACTTCACGCCCGACACTGTCTTAAGAGCGGATCGCGGCCGACGATAAGCACCGGTTGCCGCTAATCTCCAGAAGCTAGGGGCTTGCGCTTGACTGAATAAATAAAGAAATGATAAAAGTCGTGGTATTTCAACTGCGCTTGCGCTCCCACCTATGTTACACGCTTCATGTGTTTTCACAAAGTCGACTACACTATGGATACACTACTATCCCAGGCAGAGGGTTGCCCCATAGGATGTACCAGCACCAACGACTGAAAACATTAAATTACATAGACTACACTAGAAATCAATGGGGAGAACCGTTGAGGCCACTAAGACAATTACATAAATAAACACACATAGTATTATTTTCGCTCACAGAAGGAGAAGAAGGAAATAGAGACTAGAAGACGCACTAGACAACATAACATTTGAAAGTTATAGTTACCGACCGGGATTGAACCTGTCTAGTTGGTCGTACGTCGAAGTACACTTGTTCCTGCAGCGAGACGTCGTCGTCATTTGGAGGCGACAGGTGTGATCCCGATCGGTAACTATAGCTTTCAAATTTTATGTTGTCTAGTGCGTCTCTATTTCCTTCTTCTCCTTCTGTGAACGTCAAATAATACTATGTGTGTTTATTTATCTAATAGATTACACAAACAACTCAAGAATAACACACATATAATTTCATTTATTAAAAAAGTTTGCAAGGCGTAGTAGCCATTATGGGCACCAATAACAATTTATAAAGACTATACAAAGATATGCGAAAACATTGTACGTACTAGCGAAAAATGTACTGTTTAGTTTAGTCGATGGATCAACATGACGGCGCATGAGTGCAAACCATAAGTGCTCCGTTCTCCTCCTAACTCAAACCTGAGTCTGGAGAAACTCAGCTCAGTGCACGAACTCCGTAGCACCAGCGAGGACCCTGAAATACTTTGGGTAGATTTTTAACTCGAAATTTTGCCCGGGCAGTGCCGTTAGGCTACTCTTTTTAGATTTCCAACTGCCAAGGGATTTTATTACGTGCGCAACAATACACACGGGCGTCCGATCTCACTACCCAGAGACCAGGGGAAATTTTATTACTAGAAGTCCACGAGAAAAAATCCCGGTCATTATCGGGGCTTAAACCCGGGACCTCCAGCACTCGAGGCTGACACCATACCTCGAGACCGAGCAGCCCCACGCAGATGTAAATATTGATTTCATGATGTTGCAAGCATTTTCGGCCATTCCTATTCTCTTTTTTTGATGTCTGTTTCACATCTGTCCATTATCTGTTAATACATTTCCTAGTTAGGAGAAGCTCGTTACTAAGATTGAGCAGAGAAGAAGGGGGCGGGGGCGGGGAGAGAGAGATCAAATGAACAAACAAACTTTATTCTAAACTGGTAACAAACTGAGCATGTTGTCTAGCCACCTTTCTTTTCCCCACATGCCGTTTACTTCATGTTTACTGAAAATACATTACCATCATCATCATCAAGTGTCTTGCTATCTAGCACATCAATCATACTACTCTACATCTTGCCATTTTCAACAGCACGTATGTGATTCATTCTCGGATAAACTTGTGTTATAAGACAAGGCTTTTAAGAGTTATTTTTCTCACTGTTTTCCTGTACCTCTCTTTCTAAAAATAAAAAGTTACGACTGCCTCTCTATGATGTTTGTGATAAAGTTGTCTGTGATTTAGACTGTTTCAAAATGTTTAGATTACTTATTTGAGCCGCCCAAGGAATTTTCAGCATTCTTGTGAAAAATGTGCGTAATAGAGCAGCGAAAGATCTGTAGGTATGCGAAAATAAGACAGGAAGGGCTAGCCACCTGAATACTGGCCTTTCCACTGCAGAACACCACGCCCGCCACCAATCATCAATTGTGGATCTAAACTATCCCGCCATAGGTATTTGCGCATAACTGACTTGGATCGTAGGTGAGAGAGACCTCTTCTGGATCTTCTGGATCCAAATATAGGCATTGGAGCCTGTGCGACTTAACCTGGTGAGTGAAGGAGGTCGGCTCTAGAACATCTTGCTTCAACTATAGGCATTGGCGTCAATCTGAATGTGGTCGTGGGTGAGAGAGGCCGGTTCTCCCGCGCTTCGTTTTTTTATACTGACGCTGCAATCGTATCCCAGAGTCCAAGACAAACGAAGTGGTGCGACCTCTGACTGAGCTCTACCACTATCGTCTTGTGTCAGGTACATATAATTAGTTGGATAGTTAGTTAGGTGCATATCCTTTACAGGACGTCGCAGTCAACCCAAGCATATCTTGGCTGTTTATGATATCCATGCAAGTTTACGTTCAGTAGTTTACCATTGCTTTCTGAACGAATTGCACTCATATCATTGTATGGAAACAAACTCCAGGTGGTCTGATGTCCAAATCGCCCACAGCTGTGTTTCGAACGCATTATGCGGAATTGCGAATTGCAATGGTAACTCCTTCGCCACAGATCCGGTGTTAGATAATAGGACAAATAATTAGTTAGAAAGTCAGTCGGTCAGTTATTTAATTAGTTTGTTAGTTTGTTAATTAATTAGTTAGAAATACCACAATGTAATATACAGGTAAATGGGAATATTCTTAAACAAGTGAATGGTTACAATTATCTCGGAACGGTCATAACATCTGATGGGAGGTGCCTTGAAAAACTTAGAACAAGAATCGCCATGTGAATGAGCCTATTGCAAGATGAAAAACATACTGACCAATAAAATGATGTCAATTGCTACGAGAAAAATAAGTGTTGAAGTGCTACACAGAACCTGTACTTTTATATGGATGTGATGCGTGGACAATGAGCAGACAAGCTGAAAAACATCTGATGGCTGAGGAAATGTGGTTTCTGCGGAGAATGCAAAGAATACCATGGACAGACGGAAAATTCAACGACCAAGTCCTACATGAAGCAAATGAAAAGTGTAAACTAATTAGAGAAATTAGACGTAGACAGTCAAATTGTCTGGACATGTAATGAGAAGAAATAAATTAGAGAACTTGGTTACAACTGGCATGATCAAGAGGAAGAGAACAAGGGCAAGACAGAGAAGTAAATACCTGGATGCTTTACCACGTGGCATGGTCGAGACAAGAACACTCTCGTGATGGAGTGAAATGGCGAATCATGACCGCCCACATTTACCGGCATAGCACATGATGGATGGATGGAGCTAGTTAGTTATTCCTCTGAGTATCCTCACCCCACACCGAACCATTCATCCTATAAGTGTTCGGATCCCCATTACGGCATCCCCACCATCCCATGGCATGGCGAATCATAACACCCGTTCTCTGTTGGTTGCCTATTTTTCTTTTCCCCATCGAATATCGCCCCTTTAAACTTGGCGCTCATCTCTTGTTTCAGAAACCCGATGGAAATGTGTCCGGTTCCTGGGATGATAACTCCACTTTGGACCAACACCACCACAACAAGTTTTACATACAAAGGAAACTCAAGAAGGCGACAACGACCGATAGCAATAAAACCTGCTGACTCCTACGTAATAAAGAGAAGTCGCTTTGTGAAATCTGTGAGAATATGCTACCCTGCAGTGCGCGGCCTGCAAATCTACCTACTACTGCACCACGAGACATATGGACATTGACCAGGTTGTGTGTTCTTTCTTCTGTGCTGTGTGCCTCAAGAGAACGTAGATCCTCACCAAACTCACACCTAGCCGTTAAATCTTTTGCTGTGTCCAGTAGCTATACCCAAACCCTCCCCAGTTTATTTATCTATGTCTAGAATTCCCATAACCCAACACCCTTCATTGTACAACGGCTTAGGGAGGAGGAGAGCAATTGTGAGGGTACAAGACTCAACCTAGTGCGAGAAAATGCTACCTTAAGACTAAATGTCTTGGCAGGGCAGACCAGGCCCTAAGCCTTGGTCGACAACTGGTCTAGGATGGAAGCTCCAAGAGACGGACAGGTAGATCATTACTGTTCTGATCCGCCAGCTTCAGCAGCTTGTCTTGTTCCAGATTTATTGGTGTTATGAGCGAGGGATCATGCTGCATGCGCAACACGTGGTCTCTGCAATTCAAGACGGCAAGATGACAATCAGCCTAGAAAGAATTCGCTTCTCCGGGTAGTTTTCATAATCACCATCCGCGTCAGCCTTAGCAGCAGTAGCAGCATAATCATCATCAGAGGTGACATCATCATCATCATCATCATCATCATCATCATCATCATCATCATCATCATCATCATCATCATCAGCATCAGCATCAGCATCAGCATCATCATTATCACCATCTTCACCACCATCAGTATTACCATCCTCCCCACCACCACCATCATCACCACCATCATTATTATCATCGTCATCATCATCACCACCATTTTCATCGTCACCGTCACCGTCACCGTCATCACCATCCTCATCATCATCATCACCATCATCATCATCATCATCATCATCACCATCATCATCATTATCATCATCATCATCCTCCTCCTCCTCCTCCTCCTCCTCCTCCTCCTCATCATCATCATCATCATCATCATCATCTTCAACATTATGGTGTGGTAACGGTTTCAACCTCTACACTGGTCAGGAAAAGTGTTGACTTGTGGTCATTGACTTGGGGACATAACTTACAAGTACCTAAGAAGTCGGAGTGGGTTCGCCTAATGGCTGGGGGTAATAGGACAAGCTAATCTACAAGCCAAAAAATCAGTCCGGTGCACTAGAAGTAATAGAACGTTAATGGACTACGCTTGAGCTCAAAGCAAGCAATCAAGTGCAATAAAGATTCCTATTCGAAACTAAATTTCCCGCAATTTACAGACACCGCTGGTCTTCTGTCTAGTATCTATTTCTTTCTTTTCCTCTTCTGTGTGAGCAAATCAGTGCCTAAAATACATTGTTATCTTCTCGAACCCAGGATCTTCACAAAGACATCTGTGCGACGATCAAAGTAATTCGAGCACCCGATGCCCTTTATACATCCGAAGCCATCAGAGCCAGAATGAAGGCGTATTACCTTCTCCGGGTGGATGAGCTGTATCGCTATACGTTAATTCGGGGTCGGACGGTGATGATTAAAGTAAGGATGTGAGTGAGAAAAGAGAGAGAAAGAGAGAGAGAGAGAGAGAGAGAGAGAGAGAGAGAAGAGCGGGGGACGAGAGACATAGAGAGAATGGGAGCGTATTACCTTCTCCGGGTGGATGAGCTGTATCGCTATACGTTAATTCGGGGTCGGACGGTGATGATTAAGGTAAGGATGTGAGTGAGAAAAGAGAGAGAGAGAGAGAGAGAGAGAGAGAGAGAGAGAGAGAGAGAGAGAGAGAGAGAGAAAAGAACGGGGGGACGAGAGACATAGAGAGAATGGGAGCGTATTACCTTCTCCGGTTGGAGGATCTGTATCGCTATACGCTAATTATAGAGCAGACGGTGATGATTAAGGTGAGGATGTGTGGGAGAAGAAAAAGAGTGAGATATAGCGAGAGACGGGGGTGGTGACAGAGACAGAGAGACAGATATATATAGCGAGAAGAGGGAGGGAGAGGAAAGAGAGAGATACAGAGACAGCGAGAGATGGACACAGTGAAAGATAGAGAAAGAAGATAGAGTAGAGAGAGGAAGAGAGAGACAAGGAGAATGAGAGCTTATTGCTTTCTCCGGGCGGAGGAACTGTATCGTAATTAGGGGGCGTATGGTGATGATTAAAGTGAGGCTGTGTGTGAGAAGAACGAGAGAGAGAGAGAGAGAGAGAGAGAGGAGAGAGACGAGAGAGAGAGAGAGAGAGAGAGAGAGAGAGAGAAAGAAAGAGAGACGGGGAAGATGTGGAAAGAGAGATAGATAGTGAGAGACAGAGGTGACAGTGAGAGGACTGAGAGAGGGATAGAGTGAGAAGAGAGGGAAGGAAGGGGAAAATAGAGATACACAGAGGCAGCGAGAGACAGAGGAAATGAGAGACAGAGAAAGAAGAGAGAGGGGAGAGAGGTGAAGAGAGAGGCAGAGAGACAGAGAGAAAATGAGAGCGTATTACTTTCTACGGATTGAGGAACTGTATCGCTATACGCTAATTAGAGGGCAGACGGTGATGATTAAGGTGAGGATGTGCGTGAGAAGAGAGAGAGAGAGAGGAGAGAGAGAGAGAGAGAGAGAGAGAGAAAGAGAGAAGGATAGAGCGAGCGAGAGAGAGAGAGAGAAGAGGAGAGAGATATACGGGGAAGATGGGGAAAGAGGAGAGGAGAGAGAGAGAGAGAGAGAGAGAGAGAGAGAGAGAGAGAGAGAGAGAAGAGAGAGAAGAGGGTGACAAAGAGAGAATGAAGCGTATTACTTTCTCAGAGTGGATGAGCTGCATCGCTATACGCTAATTAGGGGGTGGACAGTGATGATTAAGGTATGTCTGTATATGCCCTAAACACAGCTCAACTCAGCGCTTCTCAACTCAACTCAACTCAGCTCAGTTCCATCCATCCATCATGTACCATGCCGATAAGCGTGAGCAGTCATGTTTTGCCATCTCACTCGATCACCAGAGTCGTGGATCAGCTCGTATTTCTGTCTCGGCCATGCCACGTGGTCAAGCCTCCAGGTATTTACTTCTCGGTCATCCCCTTGGTCTCTTCCCTTCGATCTTGCCAGTCGTCACCAAGTTCTCCAATTCATTTCTTCTTATAACATGACCAAAATATTTTGACTGTCTACGTCTAATGTCTCTAATCAGTTTACGATCTTCATTTGTTTCTTGAAGGACTTGTTCATTGGTTTTTCTATCTGTCCATGGTATTCTTTGCATTTTCCTCAGAAACCACATTTCCACAGCCATCAGATGTTTTTCAGCTTGTCTGCTCATTGTCCACGCTTCACATCCATACACAAGCTACAGGCTTCTATGTAGCACTTCAACCACTCTTTTCTCGTTTCAATTGATATCTTTTATTGGTCAGTATGTTTTTCATCTTGCAAAAGGCTACCTTCGCAATGGCAATTCTTGTTCTAATCTCTTCAAGGCATCTCCCATCAGATGTTATGACTGTTCCGAGATAACTGCTACCGATTCACTTGTTTAAGAATATGCCCATCTACTCGTATATACATTGTGGTATTTTCCTTCTTCCAGTGACGACCATAATCTGTGTCTTCTTACAATTCAATTCTAACCCTAGTTGTTCAGTGTGTGCAACAACCGCATCTACTAAATGTTGCAGGTCCTGTTCATTGTCTGCAATCAAGACTGTATCATCTGCATATCTAATGTTATTGATGTATCGTCCACCAATGATGATTCCTTCCATATCTTCTATACTTCTGAAAATATTTTCACTGTACAGGGAAAAAAGATCTGGAGACATTACACATCCCTGTCTCACACCTCTCTTAATAGGCTGATATTGACCTACTTCATTATCAGTACTTATGGCAGCTTGTTGTTTCCAATATATGTTTTTTTACAAGTCTAAGTCTTTTCCATCAATTTGTAGATCTCCATGCATCCCTATCGTGTCGACATTGTCACTTTATCGAAAGCCTTTGTGTACTTAATAAAGCAAATGCATAGATCTTTGTTTACTTCTATAGAACGTTCAATTACTGTTCTTAGTATATACACAGCATTCTACAAACCCACATTGTTCTTCTCCTATTTCAGGTTGTATTTTCTTCCTAACTCTTTGCATGATAATTCTTAGCAAAATCTTCATGATGTGACTCATTATACTAATTGTTCGATGTTGATCACATTCCAAGGCTCCTGATTTCTTTGGGATTGCAATAAATACAGAGTTACATAATTCATGAGGTATATTTCCAGTATCATATATTGTATTCAGCAGTCTGGTAACTTTATCTATTCCATATTCTTCTAAAGCATTAATCATTTCTGTTGTGATGCTGTCTGAACAGGGGGTCTTGCCAGATTTTCATATGGTTAAGAGCATTCTGAACCTCCATCTTCAAAATTGATGGTCCTTCATTATTATTTTGAATATTATACTGTTCTTCTCGTTATCATCATAAAGGTTTTCACATAATCTGACCTACACATGTAAAATCTGATCTTTTTCTATTATGATTTTTCCATCTTTTGTCTTTAGGCAGCCTGCTGATGTATGCGTTTCTTTGATTAGTAATCTCCTGAATTCTTTTGTGCATTAGTTTGGTATTTTTACTGCTGTGTTGTTTTTCAATTTCTATGCAGTTTTTTTAGAACCTTGCTTATTTTGCATCCTTACATAATATTCTGACTTTTTTTGGGTTAATTTCTTCATATTTGGCAGGGCTAATTTTGTTCTGTCTTCTTGTTTCCATTAGTTGTAAAATTTCTTCAGTCATCCAAGTCTTACGACCCACTTTCTTTAATTTAGGAATAGTTTTTTTCTTCAGCACATCTGATTGAATTCATCAAAATTTCCATTGATCTTGAAAAAGGACATCTAGAACAGACAATATATCATATTTGTTCTTACTTCTATGTTAAATTATATTTTGTATTGAATATTAATTTTTATATTGTTGAATCTCTTTGTTAGTTTTCAATTTGCACAAATCATATTTAGGGTTTCCTGTTGTACACTTTACTTTCTTTAACTTTACCCTCAATGTGTCTGTAATTAATCTGTGATCACTTTAACAGTTTGCATTGGGAACCTACACTGCACCCATAGCCTTGATTTCCTACTTTTGCGTTGAAATCACCCATTTTAATATTATTTTTATATTACAGTTCTTCAAACAGACTCCATGTCATAAAAAAATTCTTCTGTACTTTCTTCACTGCATTCACTTGATGGAGCATATACTTGAATGACATTTATTTTAAAAGTTCTTCCATTTAATTTACTAATAGAACTCTGTCTGACAAGGCCCAATATCCTTTAACAGAATTTGATGTCTGCCGGTCCAATATAATGGCTACACCTCTTCGCCGTTCTTCTCCCCCAGAATAAATAATCTTACAATCTCTCTTGTCTTGATCCCTGCCCCTTTCTTCCTTGTTTCGCACATTCCTAAAATAATAATCTTCTCTCTTTCCATTTCTTGTTTGATATTGTTAATTTCCATCTGCACTCATTGTTCTAACATTCCATGTTCCTACTTTCAATCATAGTAATCGTTTGCACCTAGTAGCCTGCTGACGGTCTGGAGTCACCTGGTGCACATGACTATCCTTACAGCGTGAGGCTGTTCCTATGGAGCACCCATTTACACCGTTTCTCTGATTATCGATGAACTTGCAATACATGATATTTCTTGGCATCTGTAAAGAAGGTAGTTTGCCATTGCTTTCCTTCCTAGCAGTGACCATACTGGTCGATGACCGTAGCCATTGTCTCCCAAAAATGAGATCTTCTGCCTACCGTTATGAAGTTGGAGACCATAACCTACAACTATTTGTCGGCTGCTCCTCATCTTCATCCACCACCTGAACGTATGGCTTCACGTAACCCTGATCGGGGGGGGGGGGGGGCGCTAAACGGGTACTCAACCTTGCCCAAGGGTGCCCCGTAGGCTAGCGGAGGGAAGAAGGCACCTTACCTCTCCTTTGATAGGGGTTACCCTTACCCCGCCACCCGTAACTCAACTCAACCACTGCGAAAATAAAACCCAAACGACCCACTTCATTATCTCTGGCCGCTGACCTTGAACTAGGTATTTCGTGATTGTGAAACTGCGGTCACTAATCCATAGAGATAACATAAGAATGCGCAAGACAAGAGGGCCTTTCATGGCGCTCGGAAATATGTAAATAAACACACATCTAATGTTTGGCACTCATAGAAGCAGAAGAATGAAGTAGGAGTTAGCGGACGAACTGTTTTTTTTCTCATGTCCTTTACAGAACATTGCAGTCAATACCAGAATTTTTCAGCTGCAGTTGATGGCTTGGCAAGTTTTACGTTCAGTAGTTTGCATTGCTTTCTGAACAACCGGCTCACATACCTCCGTAAGTAACCAGCGCGACGCGATCCGCTGCCGAATCTCCCGCAGCTGTGTTTCATACCTGAGTATACGGGATTACGAACAACGCCCTTAACGCTTTCACCAGGGAGACCGGCAGGGGACGCACTAAACAACGTAAAAACACACATGTATTGTTTGACGATTATATAAGTAAAAGAAAGAAGTAGGAATTAGAGGACGCACTAGACAACATACAAATTGAAAGCTGTAGTTGCCGACCTAGATTCGAAGCTGTCACCTCCAAATGATATCAACTCGTTGCAGGAACAAACGTTCTTTGATGCATGACCAACTAGACACCCAGACAGAGATGTGGTGATCTCCAGGCGACAGCTTCGAATACAAGTGGGAGTAACCATAGCTTGTAATTGTTACCTTGTCTAGTGTATCATCTAGTCGCTACTTATTTCTTCTACATCTATGAATGCCAAACAATACATGTGATACTTAAGGTCCTTATGGAGGGGGAATTCCCCTTCCAAACAATAATATCTGCACATCTCTCTACCCTCCTCGCCGTCTTCCTATGCCAAGAAGAGTCTTCAGAGAAGTAAATGCCATGTTAAATGTTCATATATTCTTTACACTAGTCTTTATGTTCATTTTATATTAATTTATTTTTGTGTTAGGTATTACACACTATATTTATTATGTATAAATTGCGTCTTTGGTATGTATTTTGGAGTGTCTAGAACGAATTAATTTGATTTACAATGTTTCAATTGGAAATAATTTCCTCGGTTTTCGTCGGTTTCAGATTTCGCCGATTATTTTCGGACGGATTATCGACGAAAACCGAGGTTTCACTATATATATATATATATATATATATATATATATATATATATATATATATATATATATATTATATATATATATATATCGTTCCTCTGTTTAGGGCGATTATGATCTGGCTATTGCATCATCTCGAACTTCGCTAAAGACAGTCACACTAGCTTACGGAGAAACCCTGAAAACAATTCTTCCCCTGACTGTTCTCGGCGAGAGCTACATGAAGCTGCGTAGACTACATAAGGTGTTGTTTGATGTTGCTGTTTTAAATATGTAAAATAATTGGTACACGACAATTCTTTGCCAGGTGATGTAAGCATGTAAACAAATGGCTCTGTGCTAAGAGGCACAAGATGTGCTTGGTGGCTCATCGCGAAGGCTAATGGTGGTTGTTGTTTAGTGCAGGAGAGCCTGGCGTGTGATACCACAATATCCCGTCTGCGAATGGAAGTCGGGGAGGGGGTGTGGGGAGCGTTAATGCGGCGTTATGCCGGCTGGAGGACAAACAGCACACTCATGTCGTGATTGTAACGGAGTCACAGAGTATGCTGAGAAGGTGAAGACAGGCCTGCTTCTTACAGAGTAGCATACACCCATTGAAAAAACAAATCATTGGATCTTTTCCCCGGGCATACTGGTGTGTTGGGAAATGAACAGGGGTACACATTCTCTGGCTATGCACCCTTGGGTGGGGTATTGGTGCACGATGAGGCAGACATGGTCAGGGCCATTCAGGATCATGCGGATAGTGTGGAAGAGCAGATACAGCATCACGCCATGGAGAGAATGGTGCTGCGGGCAGTGACCAGGGGATCTGACCGACACTCAGTACTCCGAGGAAAATCTAGACGGACATATGATCAGACTGCATCTAGTACCATCAGTACTGGGGCTATTCGCTGATTGTTGGAGATGAGGACGTAGCACTTATTGGAATGTCCCGAGGGCTGTGACGTCGGTAATTTATCCAGTTGAACTCAAGTCAGCCTTGAATCTAAATACAGCAAGCAGTTCTTGATAGCGAAAACTTGCCAACCATCCACGAGATATGAAGAAATGCCACATTCGTTGGGCTGGTCACATTAGTTGAACTGGGCACATTCGGTGAACTGGGCACATTCGGTGAACTGGGCACATTCGGTGAACTGGGCACATTCGGTGAACTGGGCACATTCGGTGAACTGGGCACATTCGGTGAACTGGGCACATTCGGTGAACTGGGCACATTCGGTGAACTGGACACATTCGGTGAACTGGGCACATTCATTGGATAAGGCTCATTTGATGAACTGGACTCATTTGTTGGAGTGGGTACATTCGTTGGAATGGCCATTTACGTTGGAGTGGGCACATTCGTCGTAGTGGGCATATTCGGCAACTAGGCAAACATTAGGCGCTAAGAGACAGCAGATAGTATCGCTATAGGTGGAAAATAAAAGACGTTGCTGTGACTTGGCGTCATCAGTAAACATATACACAAAACATATTTTTTTACTACTACAATACACAAAACATATTTTTTTTACTACTACAATACACAAAACATTAGTTTGCTGATAAAGGCTAGTCACCGCAACGTCCGTTGTTGATTTTCGTAATTGTGGTCTATATAGTTGCATTAATTCTAACCTGCACAGTTCGCGGAGACTGCACTAGCCAGGCGGCCTTAATTACTCAGGCTCAAAGACCCCTCTGCCATACACCGCAAGGTACTATGTTGGCAGTAAATGACAGTTGACAGTGAATTCGTGTTATTTTGCAGTGTCTCCCACATAATGCGTCTCTTATCTGCAACTCTTCGACTCTTCTCTCTCTCTCTCTCTCTCTCTCTCTCTCTCTCTCTCTCTCTCTCTCTCTTTCTCCTCTCTCTCTCTGTCGCTCTCTCTGTTTCTCTCTCTCATACATAGATACACAGTCTGCGTCTCCTGCCTCTAAAGTTTATAGTCTCTCTCGCTCTCTCTCTTTCTCTCTCTCTCTCTCTCTCTCTCTCTCTCTCTCTCAATCTCTGTTTCTTTCAATCATATATACATACACAGTCTGTGTCTCTTGTCGCTAATGTTTCTATTCTCTCTCTCTCTCTCTCTCTCTCTCTCCTCTCTCTCTCTCTCTCTCTCTCTCAAATCTATCTCTCTCTCTCTCTTATTCTCTCACTCATACACACATACACAGTCTGGGGTTCATGTCTCTAAATTTTCTATCCCTCCCCTATCTCTCTTTTCTCTTATTCTCTCACTCATAAAACACATTTACAGTCTGTGTCTCTTGTCTCTAAAGTTTCTATCCCTCTCTCTCTCTCTGTGTCTCTTATTTCTCTCTCTCTCTACATCTCTCTCATTTACTTTTAAATGGGGGTCTCTTGTCTCTAAAGTTTCTATCCCCTCCCCTCTCTCCACTCTCTCTCTCTCTCTCTCTCCTCTCTCTCTCTCTCTCTCTTATTCCTCACTCATACATACATACAAAAAGTCGGGGTGTCATGTCTCTAAATTTTCTATCACCCCCCTCCCCTCCCTTTTGCCCCCCACAAAAACACACACATTTACTCTCTTTTTTCCCCTCTTTTCTCTCCTCTCTATCTCCCCTCATACATACATTAAACAGTCTGTGTCTCTTGTCTCAAATAGTTTCTATCGCTCCCCCCCCCGTTCTCTCTCTCTCTCTCTCTCTCTCTCTCTCTCTCTCCTCTCTCTCTCTCTCTCTCTCTCTTATTCCTCACTCATACATACATACACACACAGTCGGGGTCTCATGTCTCTAAAGTTTCTATCACCCCTCCCCCCTCCCTCTGCCCCCCACACACACACACTCTCTCTCTCTCTCTCTCTCTCTCCCTCTTTTTTATCTCTCTCATACCATACATACAAAAAGACTGTATCTCTTGTCTCTATAGTTTCTATCGCTCCCACCCCCCTCTCTCTCTCTCTATCTCTCTCTCACACATATAATCTGCGTTTATATCTCTCTCAAAGAGATACCCATTGTAGGTCTCAGTCTCAAACTCCTCTATCCCGTGCTCAGGCTCAGCGCTGTCTGGTGACATGCATGCAGCTAGAGGCGGCCTCCGAGGACATCAGCGGCGAGCTGCGGGCCGCCATCCGACACCTCGAGGGCCTGGTCAGCCTGGTCAACAAAGATTATACTGTAACTAGAATATGTTTGATATATGTTGTTGTGTCGTATGTTGTCTGGGATGCGTGGTCAACAAAGATTATACCGTAACTAGAATATGTTTGATATATGTTGTTGTGTCGTATGTTGTCTGGGATGCGTGGCCACTAAAGATTATACCGTAACTAGAATATGTTTGATATATGTTGTTGTGTCGTATGTTGTCTGGGATGCGTGGACAACAAAGATTATACTGTAACTAGAATATGTTTGATATATGTTGTTGTGTCGTATGTTGTCTGGGATGCGTGGCCACTAAATATTATACTGTAACTAGAATATGTTTGATATATGTTGTTGTGTCGTATGTTGTCTGGGATGCGTGGCCACTAAATATTATATTGTAACTAGAATATGTTTGATATATGTTGTTGTGTCGTATGTTGTCTGGGATGCGTGGCCACTAAATATTATATTGTAACTAGAATATGTTTGATATATGTTGTTGTGTCGTATGTTGTCTGGGATGCTGGCCACTAAATATTATACTGTAACTAGAATATGTTTGATATATGTTGTTGTGCTATGTGTCTGGGATGTGGCCACTAAATATTATATTGTAACTAGAATATGTTTGATATATGTTGTTGTGTCGCATGCTGTCTGGGATGCGTGGCCACTAAATATTATACTGTAACTAGAATATGTTTGATATATGTTGTTGTGTCGTATGTTGTCTGGGATGCCTGGCCACTAAATATTATACTGTAACTAGAATATGTTTGATATATGTTGTTGTGACGTATGTTGTCTGGGATGCGTGGCCACTAAATATTATACTGTAACTAGAATATGTTTGATATATGTTGTTGTGATCGTATGTTGTCTGGGATGCGTGGCCACTAAATATTATACTGTAACTAGAATATGTTCGATATATGTTGTTGTGTCGCATGTTGTCTGGGATGCGTGGCCACTAAATATTATACTGTAACTAGAATATGTTCGATATATGTTGTTGTGTCGCATGTTGTCTGGGATGCGTGGCCACTAAATATTATACTGTAACTAGAATATGTTCGATATATGTTGTTGTGTCGCATGTTGTCTGGGATGCGTGGCCACTAAATATTATACTGTAACTAGAATATGTTTGATATATGTTGTTGTGTCGATGTTGTCTGGGAAGCGTGGCCACTAAATATTATACTGTAACTAGAATATGTTTGATATATGTTGTTGTGTCGTATGTTGTCTGGGATGCGTGGCCACTAAATATTATACTGTAACTAGAATATGTTTGATATATGTTGTTGTGTGTATGTTGTCTGGGATGCGTGGCCACTAAATATTATACTGTAACTAGAATATGTTTGATATATGTTGTTGTGTCGTATGTTGTCTGGGATGCGTGGCCACTAAATATTATACTGTAACTAGAATATGTTTGATATATGTTGTTGTGTCGTATGTGTCTGGGATGCGTGGCCACTAAATATTATACTGTAACTAGAATATGTTTGATATATGTTGTTGTGTCGTATGTTGTCTGGGATGCGTGGCCACTAAATATTATACTGTAACTAGAATATGTTTGATATATGTTGTTGTGTCGTATGTTGTCTGGGATGCGTGGCCACTAAATATTATACTGTAACTAGAATATGTTTGATATATGTTGTTGTGTCGTATGTGTCTGGGATGGTGCCACTAAATATTATACTGTAACTAGAATATGTTTGATATGGTTGTTGTATGTGTCTGGGAGCGGGCCACTAAATATCTGTAACTAGAATATGTTGATATATGTTGTTTTGAGTGTTGGGATGCTGGCCACTAATATATACTGTAACTAGAATATGTTGATATATGTTGTTGTGTATGTTGTCTGGGATGGTGGCCACTATTATACTTAACTAGAATATGTTTGATATATGTTGTTGTTTGTATGTGTCTGGATGGTGGCCCTAATATTATACTGTACTAGAATATGTTTGATATATGTTGTTTGTATGTGTCTGGATGTGGCCACTAATATTATACTGTAACTAGAATATGTTTGTATATGTTGTGTGTATGTTGTCTGGATGTGGCCACTAAATATTATACTGTAACTAGAATATGTTTGATATATTTGTTGTGTGTATGTGTCTGGGATGCGTGGCCACTAAATATTATACTGTAACTAGAATATGTTTGATATATGTTGTTGTGTATGTTGTCTGGGATGCGTGGCACTAAATATATACTGTAACTAGAATATGTTTGATATATGTTGTTGTGTCGTATGTGTCTGGAGCGTGGCCACTAAATATTACTGTAACTAGAATATGTTTGATATATGTTGTTGTGTGTATGTTGTCTGGATGCGTGGCCACTAAATATATACTGTAACTAGAATATGTTTGATATATGTTGTTGTTGTATGTTGTCTGGATGGTGGCACTAAATATTATACTGTAACTAGAATATGTTTGATATATGTTGTTGTGTCGATGTTGTCTGGGATGCGTGGCCACTAAATATTATACTGTAACTAGAATATGTTTGATATATGTTGTTGTTGTATGTTGTCTGGGAGGTGGCCACTAAATATTATCTGTAACTAGAATATGTTTGATATATGTTGTTGTTGTATGTGTCTGGAGGTGGCCACTAAATATTATACTGTAACTAGAATATGTTTGATATAGTTGTTGTTGTATGTTGTCTGGGAGCTGGCCACTAATATTATACTGTAACTAGAATATGTTGATATATGTTTTGTGCGATGTTGTCTGGGAGCGTGGCCACTAAATATTATACTGTAACTAGAATATGTTTGATATATGTTGTTGTTGATGTTGTCTGGGAGGTGGCCACTAAATATTATACTGTAACTAGAATATGTTTGATATATGTTGTTGTGTCGTATGTTGTCTGGGATGGTGGCCACTAAATATTATACTGTAACTAGAATATGTTTGATATATGTTGTTGTGTGTATGTTGTCTGGGAGCTGGCCACTAAATATTATACTGTAACTAGAATATGTTTGATATATGTTGTTGTGTCGTATGTTGTCTGGGAGCGTGGCCACTAAATATTATACTGTAACTAGAATATGTTTGATATATGTTGTTGTGTCGTATGCTGTCTGGGATGCGTGGCCACTAAATATTATACTGTAACTAGAATATGTTGATATATGTTGTTGTGTCGTATGTTGTCTGGGAGCGTGGCCACTAAATATTATACTGTAACTAGAATATGTTTGATATATGTTGTTGTGTGATGTTGTCTGGGAAGCGTGGCCACTAAATATTATACTGTAACTAGAATATGTTTGATATATGTTGTTGTGTGATGTTGTCTGGGAAGCGTGGCCACTAAATATATACTGTAACTAGAATATGTTTGATATATGTTGTTGTGTGCATGTTGTCTGGGAAGCGTGGCCACTAAATATTATACTGTAACTAGAATATGTTTGATATATGTTGTTGTGTGATGTTGTCTGGGAAGCGTGGCCACTAAATATTATACTGTAACTAGAATATGTTTGATATATGTTGTTGTGTGATGTTGTCTGGAGCGTGGCCACTAAATATTATACTGTAACTAGAATATGTTTGATATATGTTGTTGTGTCGATGTTGTCTGGGAGCGTGGCCACTAAATATTATACTGTAACTAGAATATGTTTGATATATGTTGTTGTGTGATGTTGTTGGGAAGCGTGGCCACTAAATATTATACTGTAACTAGAATATGTTTGATATATGTTGTTGTGTCGCATGTTGTTTTGGGAAGCGTGGCCACTAAATATTTGTCCTGTGTCTGGATGCGTGGCACTAAATATTATACTGTAACTAGAATATGTTTGATATATGTTGTTGTGTCGTATGTTGTCTGGGAAGCGTGGCCACTAAATATTATACTGTAACTAGAATATGTTTGATATATGTTGTTGTGTCGTATGCTGTCTGGGATGCGTGGCCACTAAATATTATACTGTAACTAGAATATGTTTGATATATGTTGTTGTGTCGTATGCTGTCTGGGATGGTGGCCACTAAATATTATACTGTAACTAGAATATGTTTGATATATGTTGTTGTGTTGTATGTTGTCTGGGAAGCGTGGCCACTAAATATTATATTGTAACTAGAATATGTTTGATATATGTTGTTGTGTCGTATGTTGTCTGGGATGCGTGGCCACTAAATATTATACTGTAACTAGAATATGTTTGATATATGTTGTTGTGTCGTATGCTGTCTGGGATGTGTGGCCACTAAATATTATATTGTAACTAGAATATGTTTGATATATGTTGTTGTGACGTATGTTGTCTGGGAAGCGTGGCCACTAAATATTATACTGTAACTAGAATATGTTTGATATATGTTGTTGTGTTGTATGTTGTCTGGGAAGCGTGGCCACTAAATATTATACTGTAACTAGAATATGTTTGATATATGTTGTTGTGTCGGGCCCAGAAGGAGGAGGAGTACGACGTGTTAGGAAGAGAAGGATGCTGATGATGAGAATGCTGATGATGATGACGATGACGATGTCGATGAATAAGCAGAAGAAGAAGAAAATAAGGAGAAGAAGAAAGGTGGAGACAAGGGTATTTATGAGGATGAGACAAGGGCCGATAATGAGGAGGAAAACAAAGACATGGAGAAGAAAATGTTTACAAAGGAGTGGAGACGCCAAGTAGGAACTTGAACTACAAAGAGGGAAGTTAGCACACAATCTAGACATTTGGAAACACGGAAAGATAAAATAAGAATACATACGATAAGGATGCTTTTAAAAATGCTAGGAAATGTGTAAATAAACACACATGTATTGTTTGGCACTCATAGAAGTAGAAGAAAGACGTAGGGATTAGAGGACGCACTAGACAATGTAAAAATTGGAAGCTATAGTTACCTACCGGGATTCAAAACCATCACCTCTAAATGACGACAGCGCCTCGCTGCAGGAACACGTATACTTCGACGCATGACCATCTAGACACCAAGATTTGTAGAAGTGAACAGAAATTAAATCTTGTGATTGCACTATTCGTAGGGCTAGTGAACGCGTTTCTTTGTGTTGATTTTTATTTTGATGGTATGAGCGTCTGTCGTTCAAACAGCAAGATCATTGAAGGTAAATATTGCCTAGAAAATCAGTCAACAAATTCTGGGGTCGATTCCGACGTGCTGTAAAGGATATGCAGTTAGCTTTAACCTAACTTAGAATATTTAACTTCGGCGTTAAATAAGTACTGAAGTATGGATCAAATACTAATAAACTTCTGAATAACTGACTGGCACATTGTTGTCTTGATGATGATGATGATGATAATGATAATGATGATAATGATACAAAACACACGAAAAAGAGAACTCTAGACTCACTGATACCTTGTCGTCTTGGTAGACGATAGTTTGCAAAATGGTGTTACACCTCTCCATAGCACACAACCTGGGCTGAAGTTAGAGACCATGTGTTGCCCATGCAGCACGATCCCTCTCTCGACTCTCTAGTTTACTCCAGAGGAAAGGTAACAATAATGCGCCTAGAACAAGACAAACTGCAGAAGCTGCCTGATCAGCAAAGCAATGCTCTAACTGTCCGCCTGTAGGAGCTTCCATCCTAGACAGCTGCTGACCAAGACTTAGGGCTTGGTCTGCCTGCTATGATACTTAGTCTTTAGGTCGCATTTTCTCGCACTAGGTCGTCTACCCGTAGCCGTTGGCACAATATGGGGTGTCGGGTTTGGTGAGCGCTACCCAAGATTCACTAACATAAAGCAGCTCAGACATATCTGACTAAGGCCTGACTAACAGTCGGAGCTAATAGAAAGCAGGTAGTACCGTAAAGAATATTCGGTAGCTCAGTAATATCTGACTAAGACCTGACTAACATTCGGAGCTAACAGAAAGCAGGTATTACCATCTACAGTCATACGATAGCTCAGCCATATCCGATTAAGACTTAACTAACAACATTCGGAGATAATAGAAAGAACGTTGTACCGTCTACTGTCATACGGTAGATCAGTCATCTCTGACTAAGACCTGAAGTGGGAGATAGTTAGTTGCCTATCCTTTACAGGACGTTGCAGCCAACACCAGCATTTATTACTGTTATCATCTCTTGACAAGTTTACATTCAGTAGTTTGCCTTTGCCTTCTGAACGACCGGCACCCATACCACTTCGTAAAAAACCAACACAGCTGTGTGTCGAACGCGCGGAAGCGTGATCACAAACTGCGTCTGGAAGTAGTGATATTAATAATCGCAATCATAGTTATAGAAGTAATAGTACTCCTAGTTGGTATAATATTGAAGCAGTAGTAATATCATCAATAACACACACACACATACACACGCGCGCGCGAACACACACACACACACACACACACACACACCACATATATATATATATATATATATATATATATATATATATATATATATATATATATATATATAGTATATATATCATTGGCTGCTGTAGTCTAGTGTCCCCCTTGGTACCTCCCTCTACTCCACTTCCTTCTGCCAACAATCAACACCCATAAGGTTACTATACCTACTGAGCTGTGTCGAATCATGTTCCAGAACGCCAAGCTATGCTTCGCCGAGCAGATCTACCTGTATTCGGAGGCACAACATACCGAACACATCTCAAATGCCAGCGGGTACTTGAAGCTGGCCCTTATCTTCATGAAGATGCAACAGCAGCTACTGGCCCGGTCGTTAATCAGGTAATTTTCTATGTTTTCGTCTTCGTAGCTTCATTCTTGTTCTTTTCATAACTCCTCTTCTTTCTCCGCATCATTCTGGTCCTCCCCTTCTGTCTTCTTCTTCTTTGTCTTTTTTGTGTATGTGTGTATGAATGTGTGCATGTAGGCACATATGTATGTATGCATGCATGAATACATGAAGCATGCATGCGTGGGTGTCTATGTGTGTATATGTATGTATGTCTGCCTGCCTGCCTATTTCATAAAATGTTAATATGCATTGTTTATGTTCTCAGCATTCATTTGGCAATGTTTTCTCTATGAGAATATAACTTGCACAATAGATAATTGGTCTGCAGAAGATTAGTGGTTGGAAAGAGCGATTGTAAGACGGGTCTGAGTGCCCAATTTGTGACCCTTTGAAAATAAAGTTCGTTCGTTTCTCCAGATATTGTTAATATCTGTCTGTAATTCTCTAAACACCAAATAAACATGAAAAAGTGACATACAGAAAGACGTATTTATTAGGTAGAACTTACCTGTTTTTGTTCAAGGAGCATGCTAAGTAAGGTGGACAAAGGGACGTTTCGTGTGCAATGGCTATCCTCGCTTCAGAGGTCACAGATTGTGAGAATTATATGGCTATTTTGCCTTGGCCATGCGGGGGTAGGGGGGGGGGGGGATGAACAGGCTGATAGGCTGCAGGGAATGCACCTCTTGGTTGTAGATTACCTATAGACAAGAAAAGGTGATCGCTAGCCCGTGGGGCCATTTGAAGAAAGCGGGAGAACGGATTGAGAACCCGTATGCGGACAGAATGATATTGCGGGTGATCGGCAGGGGTTCTGGAAGAATTTCAAATCCGAGAAGGAAGACCAGGAGAACTTTCAATCAGAGAGCGGTGGGAACGATTAGTAGTATGACTCTTCGTTGGCTGTTGAATGAGGGACGGAGCGCATATGGGAATGTCCTGAGTGCAGTGATGTCGGTTCTTAGCTCAATTCAATCAACTCAACTCAAACTCAACTCACTCACTCAACTCAACTCAACTTACTTCCACTACCTGTTTTTGTGTTGTTTTCTTTTCTTTTTTACGTTTGTTCGCCTTGGGCTCTAACGTAGCCATACACCTGCTACTACCTCTAGTGCAATGAACTGATTTTTGCGTGTGGATTAGCTTTCCCTATTACCAGTGTCCTTCGTCATCAGGCGAACCCACTCCGACATATGAGGTACTTGTAATTTACGTTCCCAAGTCAAGGACTTGTGAAAACCCAAACTGACCCTGAGCGAAGTGCTTATGAAAGCAATACATAATCCTGCATACCTCGTTCTAACACAGCCGCAGCGATTTGTAAGCAGACCGCCTTTTGCACTGGTCAATGGGATGAGTGCCAGTCCGTTTAGAAAGCAATGGCAAACTACTAAACGTAAACTTGCCAAATAACCACCACAAACAGCAAAAATAATGTTGGGTTTAACTGTGACGTGCTGTAAAGAAGATCCAACTAACTTATCTTAAGTCAGGGACGAGAGGTCAAAACTTTAGTCCAACTGACTGGTGAACTTGGAGACTTGAAACGTCATGAAAGTTCAGAGAGTACAATAATGCATGGGTATATGATCGGTAGGAGAGGAAGATGGAGGCCAAAGTGAAGATGGGAGCAGGATGTGGCGGATGATCTCCAGATGGGTGTATCGGGCGCGGGACATCTTGCTTATGACCGAGATGTTTTCCGGGAGGTTGTTTTGTGACCGAGGTTCTGCAAAGGACATGCTACTGAATAAATGAATAAATGACCGGTGTAGGGGTTGAACCCGATATCTCGGCATCACCATCGCAAGAGCCAGCATTCTTATCCGTTTGGCCAGGATAACCCATGTTGTTGTTATCTCTGTCTTGGCAGGCGGACTGTGGACATTTGGAGTGGTTTCGTGACCCCGGTTGTAGAGAAACAGATTGAAGACACGTCTGGCGGACTGCTAGTCTTTGGTTTGGAGGAGTTTACTAAGTATTCTTCTTTCCATATGAGATTGTTCAGTGTATACACAATACTACTATGCGTTTTGTTTCGTCGTCTTCTGCTTCTTTACGTCTGTCTGTCTGTCTGTCTGTCTGTCTGTCGTGTCTGTCTGTCTGTCTGTCTGTCCTTCTTCGTCTTCCTCTGTCCGTCCGTCTGTCCGTCTGTCCGTCTGTCTGTTCCCAATTTGTGAGCCTTTGAAAATAATTTTCGCTTGTTCGTTCTGTCTGTCTGACTGTGCATGTCTGTCTATCTTTCTATTTGTGTGATTGTCTTTCTGATCTATCTGTCTACCTATCTACAAACCTACCTACGTGTTTGCCCGTTTGCATGCCTGCCTACATGTCTGTCCGTGTCTCTATCTACCTTACTACCTGCTTAACTACCCACTGACCTACCTACCTGCCTGTCTGTCCTTTTACTTGTCTGTCGATATACCTTCCTACATACCAACTATCCGCTTATCCAACTAACTGCCTTTCATTCTGACTGCCTCCTGTAATATGCAGGAGGAGAGGAGAAGGAGAAGAAGAAGAAGAAATGAAGAAAACGAAAGAGAAGAAGAAGAAGAAGAATAAGAAGAAGAAGAAGAAGAAAGAGAAGAAGAACGAAGAAGAAAGAAGAGAAGAACTAGAAGAAGAAGAACGAAGAATAAGACAATATAAGAAATAGAGAAGAGCGCCTGGTACTGTCTGAGAAATCCTAATACAAATATCCGTACCAACTAATGCTTTCATTCTGACTGCCTCCTTAAATAAGAGAAAGAAGGAAAAAGAGGAGAAGGAGAAGAAAGAAGAAGGAAAATAGAAGAGAAAAGAAGAAGAAGAAGAAGAAGAAGAAGAAGAAGAAGAAGAAGAAGAAGAAGAAGAAGAAAGAAGAAGAAGAAGAAGAAAAAAGAAAGAAAGAAGAAGAAAAGAAGAAGAAGAAAGAAGAAGAAGAAGAAGAAGAGAAGAAGAAGAAGAAGAAGAAGAAGAAGAAGAAGAGAAGAAGAAGAAGAAGAAGAGGAGGAGGAGGAGGAGTAGAAGAAGAAGAAGAAGAAGAAGAAGAAGAAGAAGAGAAGAAGAAGAAGAAGAAGAAGAAGAAGAGCCAATCTTCATTTCAAGCAGCCATTGTCTGTGATTGGTAATACTCATTCACACATTCTTCTTTTCTGTGCCAGGATGGACCTCATATCTGATTCTACACAGAACGCGGCTAAATCTGCCATTTTCTTTCAGAAGCTCCAGGATATCTGTGACAGAACGGAGGCGGCCAGTAGTTTACAGTTAAGTCTAACCGCAGCCTCTGTTTCTCATATGTACTAAGTCTTCTCTTTGTTTAATTATAAATATAATTAGAGGAACTGTGGTAAAGCTGTGGAAATGTAAACAATATAAAATAACACAAAGTACTGCAGCTTTACAGAAGATAATTACCACAAAAAAAAGTAACCGGACGTTGTGGCGACTAGCCTTCATTAGCGAACAAATACATACACAAAATACAACATATAATCATGGAGAAGATCCTCCAGTGACTACATTTAGGCATAAGAACGGGATGACATGAATAGAAACATGAAGAAAAAAAAATGGAACAATGAAGAGAAAATGAAAATGTGAAAAAAAGTTTTGCTACTTATCTCAGAATCCAAGGTTGCTGCTAGTCTGTTCAAAAATGAATGCTTTATTCGCGATCAATTTTTATGAAAACTGTCTGTTGCATCATTATGAAGTTTCCTGCCGTCTTATATTTATCCCCACCCAAGGAATATGTCTTTATAGGTCCAGAAGGCAACTTAAATCATCGAAAGCGGCGACATTTCTTTGATGTTTTGGCGAAAATGTAGTGAATTCACGCTAACAAACTAGTCTTACAGTAAGCAACGTCATTTTGGGTAAGGACACAAGTACAAGGCGTAGCCAGATTCGTAGGGGAGTGGTGCAATAAAAAAGTAGCTTAAAAGTCGACAGGGTCGACTGCATTGCACCGGGTTTTTATCTCATATAGCTCAGTATCTTTTCCGCAGCGCTGAAAGCGTCGGACAAAGCACGAACTCTGTAGCTCCAGCGACGACCCTCGGAGTCTCCAAAAAAATGCACCTCGTGAAATGAAGGAATCGAACATACAACCATCGGAGCCCGAGTCAGACGGCTTGACTACTTCACCACGGATACTCCCAGAGTAGGGGTGCAATGTGTAATATTAGTAAAGACAGAGCATTTAGAGAGGCATGGGGTAAATATGTGTACATTGACAGGAAAGTAGAAGGAATATATTTCTTAACTTATTTTTCATTTCCTTCTTGTTTCTTCAGCTGCTGGTTAATAATTGTACACAAGTATTCATGTTACTAGGGATGCATTTAGCTTTTTATATTGAGTTCGTGAAAGCTTCCAAGTAGCTGTGGTTAATATGCTAATGGAGTGACCAGAAATGATACCGCAATTTAGTCATCATGTGTCCATTTTTAAGGATCTGTTCAGCTGTCTATGTAGTTTGTTCACACGTACACATGGGTGACAGACCCGCTTTGAGTCTTCGTGAAAGATTGTCTACTCTGCTGTTTAATGTTCAGAGACGGACATGATTACCTGTTTTGCACTATGAAATAGTTGTCAGTGTCTCTGTAGTGGGCTTTCTTCTTAACGACCAAGATGTTAGTCCTCTTTTCATTGAAGTTTATAGATTAATTCGTATGCACGTGTATTGTCCCTTAATCTGACAACGTGTTTGCCCTCACATTTCTTGTTATGCCACAATATGCCAGTTTCACCGCAATATTACTCTTCTGTTGGTATCAATGCGTTTAGTGTTTTTTTCTTCTTTTCAATACCATTGTTTGTCACCGCCGAGGGACTTTTGGAATTGAAAATTCATCACTGTGTAATACAAACTGTTGCATTGACATTGTGCTGATGCTGTAATGTGTTAGGGCCTGCAATTCGTCCTGAATAGTTGGAGCAAATATCCTAGTAAGCGTGCACGTGGATTAAGGTCTTCGATCTGCTCAGACCTTAATCTGTGTCGGAACGATTCCAGTAGGTTGATGACTGCTCTCGGTTGCATAAAATTCAATCCATCCTTTCTCAATAGTCCCTCTTCCTCTTTCAACCATGTTCCTCACTTTTTTCCAGTAACTTTTATCAATATTTAATAGCGCTGACTGGATTAGTATCTTGACGTCAAACAATTTGAATGTCGTATTGTCAGCTGCTACCTGTCCTTTAATTTTATCCCTCACAAGTTCTATAGGTTTAAAATGAGAATGGTACGGTGGAAGTCTCAAGCACCCATGACGATGCTCTTCTATCAACTTGTCGATTTGATATTTCTTGCTTTTTGGCGTCTGTTTTACAAGGGACAACAATTCTAGCTAGAAGTACGTTTCTGGAAATGGTATGTTTTCACCTCGGATCCATATCTTTATTGCTCCCTTTGTGCTCGATGTTGTAGGTATTTTTTCTTCTTGGGCAACAACATTGATATCATGCATTGTTCATAATTGGACACGACGGTCTATCTAGGGATGGAAGCACAGTATTCTCAAGCCAATCTCTAAATACATTACCATTCACCTTATTATGATAATCCATATTGTCTGTATGCTTTGATACGAACACGAGGCCAACATTCTGTAGTAAGCCATTATGAGTACTACCAGCATAGGCTATGACCAAATGCTGTCATTTTCTACTGGGTACATGTCACTTTATCTTTCCATCCACTGATTGCCACTCCTTTTCATTTGTGTGGTGCGCATTGATCCACGTCTCATCCAACTACACTATGTCATAATTTTATTTGGACATTTCCCTTATTTCACGCAGGTATCTGCTTCTCATGGCTCCTAAATGCTGTTACCCGCAAAGGATATTTCTACCTTCCCTGTACTGTCTAAAAGTGAAGCCTAATGTCCTTATAATTTTCCACAAAGTTGTTTTGGAAAGCTCTATATTATTGTTCTTTCTCAACCAATTTTAAGTTTTCTTACAGCCACTGTTTCTTTGGCATCAAGCATTTATTTTTATAATAGCTCGCCTTATAACATCCTTGTCAAAGCTGTCTACAATTGCCTTTCTACCTACCGCTTGCTTATCGCATGTTGTTTTCATTCCAGATTCTTTCACTCATCGACGAAATGACCGTTTACTCAAACCCAATGCATGCACTGTTCTTTTTTCGGGATTTGTAACAGTGTGAAACAGTTCCTGCGATCAGCTTCTTGACAAAAATATGTGTACAACTTCATGTGTATAACTTTATTTGAAGTGTAAAAAATTTCACATTCAATCTCATTGAACACATTCAAATATTAGCTATTAATAGTATATTAATGGAAGATTTTATTATATATGTATTTATATAATCACGTTTCATGAAAGAACCCACATCGGACCCCACCTCTGAACATCCTATTTACTGCTCGCCGTTGCGCCATACGTGAACCCCGAGTTTTTTTTTTTTAGGACGCGGATGTGTCTGGGTGAAGGTGTAATACATTTAAAATTATGGACGTAATCTTTGACCCGTAAAATTATATACCGCATATAAACGAACATTGAAATCTGCTGTACAATCTCCAAAACAAATTTTGTTGTTGTTGTGTGACATAATGATAAGGTTATA
Organism: Cepaea nemoralis; assembly: GCA_014155875.1. Lineage (NCBI taxonomy): Eukaryota > Metazoa > Mollusca > Gastropoda > Stylommatophora > Helicidae > Cepaea > Cepaea nemoralis. The sequence goes on from JACEFZ010001597.1 coordinate 58,205, forward strand.
TGCTAAATCTCATAATTTTCCCTCAGTTGTTACTGAGATATGGAATCTTATATTGGGGCAGACAAAAAGTAATCAGGCTATAACATGAATTTCACCTTGGTAATCTGACAGCTTGGTATTCTGAGATAAGAGGCCAACAAATCTTGTTTCAACATTTCATTTTCTCTTCATTGTTCTCATTATCAAACAAAATCTTTTTCCTTATTCTCATCCAGATCGTATGACTTAATGCAGTCACTGGGGGATCGTCTCTGGAGGGTCTTCTTATATGTTGTGTTTTGTGTATGCATTTGTTTGCTGATGAAGGGTAGTCGCCGTAACGTCCTGTATCTTTCGTTATTATGTTCTGTAAAGCTGCAGTACTCTGTGTTATTTTATACTGAGCTTTGTTGGCGCTGTGGTTAAAGGGATAATGAGCGTCGAGGCTTTGATATCAACTGCCAACGATGTGGAAGCAGTCTGGTTTACGCTGATTTCTATTGTTAGAAGCAAACTATTCAACTAACATTCATTATTTATCTGCGCCATGCCGATAAGCATGGGCCGTCATTATTCGCCATGTGACTTGATCACCAGAGTTGTGGATCAATCACTGTTCTGTTTCCGACCATTCCACGTAGCCAAGCCATCCAGGTATTTACTTCTCGGTCTTCCCCTGTTCTCTTACTTTGGATCTTGACATTTGTCATCAAGCGCTCCAATTTATTTCTTCTCGTAACGTGACGAAAATGTTTTGACTGTCTACGTCTAATTTCTCTAATCAGAGAAAAGAAAAATCACAACAACAGAAATGAGGTTCCTGAGAAGAATACTCAACGTATCAAGAAGAGATAAGATCAGAAATGAAGAAATCAGGACTAAAGTGGGGGTTAAAGCTGCTCTAGATTTTATTAGAAACTAGTAAGTCAAATGGTTTGACCATGCAAGTAGGCTACCTGTCAACAGCATACCACAACAAGCATGATGTACAGACCAGATGGAAACAGAGGAAGAGGCCGACCACGTAAACGTTGGACGAGGGATAACAGAATCCATGGGAATGTCGATATACGAAGCCCATAACCGGGCACTCTCACGAAGTTATGCTTCACCTCGACACCGCAAGGTACAAGAGGAACATGATGAGATGAGAGATGAGTGTTCGATTGTCATGAGTTTCTTTATGACTTGGTCATTGGTGTTTCTGTCTGTCCATGATATTTTTTTATATTTGCTTAAGAAACCACATTTCCACAGCCATCAAATATATTTTTTTTCCAGCTTGACTGCTCATTGTCCACGCTTCACATCCATACAATAGTACAGGTTCTATTTAGCATCTCAATACTCTTTTTCTCGTTGCAATTGACATCTTTTTATTGGTCAGTGTGGTTTTTGTCTTGGAAAGGCTAGCGAATAACAAAAATATTAGTTGCTTATCCTTTACAGGACGTCAGAGTCAGCCCCTGTATTGTTTGGCTGTTCGTAATTTCTTAGCATTTTTACGTCAGTAGTTTGCCATTATTTTAGGAACGAGCGGAATCATACTATTTTATAAAATTAACGCAAGGCGGTCTGCTGCCAAATCGCCTGAAACTGTGTTTCGAAGGCGGTATGCGGAATTCGAACTGCGTCCGTAACTCTTTCGTCACAAACAGGCAATAAATTCATTCAACTTTGGACATGATCCTATATCAGGCTTCAGCCATTGACATCATTCTGTCTAACCGTTGTCTGCATTTGACGTGCCTTTCTCATTCCTGAAGTCCAGATATTTATAAAGTTCAAGAAACCAGTGGTGTCCATCTATGACCACAGCAGCATGACGATAGGGGTAACGGAAGTACACGGGCTTTCATATGGCTGCAATCATATCATTATAAAAAATTCTGTGTACTAAGTGATTCAATGGGCATGATTCGAAAGGTCAAGAGGGATTCTGTATGTAGAAAGTGGACTGAATCGCTGTGAAAGTCTATTGTCCGTAGAGTCACAAATTTATCTTCGTCCCGGTACATGCGGTATTTGAGGAAATGAACGAATTGATAAAATTGCTGGCTCTGCATCGCTGCAGATGGCCAGCCCATGATCGTACCGTTATTATTAATGATCTTAGGGAGATGCCAATTCCAAATTTCCCAAATTTTTAAAAACAAAATTCCAAATTCGGCCTCGTCTAACCTGCTTCATCAGCTGTGGTTATTGTTGAGGTCCGTGGTTGTGTGGATTGTTGGTCCTAATTCCTACTGGTTTTTATTTGTTCCGCTCTGTTCGTCGGATAGATTTGTTTTGTGCTGGTCCTGGTAAAGACCGGTCCTTGGTTGGGCCTACTGGGGCCCTCATTCTCTCGTTTGTAGGCTTTTCTCTGTTAGCACTGCTAAGTGCTTGTCGCTTCTTGTGTTATTCTCATCGGGGCTAGTTTCCGGTCATGTCCAGTCCTCATAAGGACTTGATGTAGGCAAGGGCAGAGCATATAATTGCAAGTCTCAAGTTGTCTTAGGGAGATGTCAAAAGCGGGGGAATTTGACGCCAGTGAATCCACATAGTTGTCCAGAATGAGAGACTTCGGAGTTAGAACTGGCATGACCAGACAAGAGAGGCACATTGAGAGAATAAGGGGTCTCGTCAACCAACACAGAACTAACACTATTAACCATCCGACGCTGGTGCATATGTTGGGGAGGGGGGAGACTGAGTATCGGTGGACTTGTCGGGGCGCAGGAACGATACCCCAAAGATAACGGATAGCGTTTTATCTAATCCTCGGCAAGTCAGTTTGGATTTACACGTGAACTTCTCTTTCAGAAAGTATTGGCAAACTACTTAACGACTAAAAATGCACCTGGAGTTGAATTGATGACAACGTCCTGCAAATGACATGCAACAATTTTTAAAATAATTTAATCCTATTCTAATTTTTCCATATCTAATTCCAGATCTGCTCTTCAAAGACTAAAAGAACTAAATAAATTGCGGCGTTGGACAGACAGACTACAAAAATTTGATTTTTAAGAGCATGCATCTTTCCCATTGCAATATATGCCTGTGAGACGTGGATACTTACTAATCAAGCTGAACAGCGCATGAATGCTTTAAATATACATGTTATAGACGGGTTCAAAGAATATCTTGGAAACAGAAAAGAACAAATGCATCCATACATGAGCTGAATATTGAATAAGGTTGGCCACTAAAGACTATAAAACAAAGAAATTTGAAATATTTTGGTCATTTGAAAAGTCTTGAAAGTTTGGTAGAAGATCATATACGAATTGCAGGCCCTAAACATTACAGCATCAGCACAATGTCAATGGCAACAGTTTGTATTACACAGTGATGAATTTTCAATTCCAAAAGCCCTCGGCGGTGACAAACAATTGGTATTGAAAAGAAGAAAAAAACACTACACGCATTGCATACCAACAGAAGAGTAATATTGCGGTGGAAACTGGCATATTGTGGCATAACAAGAAATGTGAACTAGAAGGTTTCCGGAAAGTTGGTATGGGAGCAAGGTTCTGCAAAGGACATTTTACTGAATGAATGATGGAATTCTAGATCTCAACATTTGACGTCATTCTGTTTCACCACCGTCTTGGGTGCAATCCGTTTTAAAATATTAAATAAATCACCAGCAAACGGGAAGTAGAATCAGTAAGCTGTACCAGAACACGATAACAAGTAACAAAATAGACGTTGCGCCCAAAGCCTTCGTCAGGACACAAATAACGAGCGCACACTGATGCAACTACATGGAAAACTCTAAATGAAAATATAGATATACACGTTACTCATCTGTTTCCTTGTTATGGACGACCTATGGCACAACACAAGCAAAGAGAAGAAGAAGAAGAAGAAGAAGAAGAAGAAGAAGAAGAAGAAGAAGAAGAAGAAGAAGAAGAAGAAGAAGAAGAAGAAGAAGAAGAAGAAGAAGAAGAAGAAGAAGAAGAAGAAGAAGAAGAAAGGACAGCAGGTAAGGCAGCAGCAGAAATAGCAGCATCAAAAGAAGAAGAAGAGGAGGAGGAGGAAGAAGAAGAAGAAGAAGAAGACGAAGAAGAAGAAGAAGAAGAAGAAGAAGAAGAAGAAGAAGAAGAAGAAGAAGAAGAAGAAGAAGAAGAAGATCATACACATATATTATGTTATTAAATTCGAAGATAAACTGTGGCTTAAGAACAAGAAGTATACAGAATGTTTACTTGTAATAGATTTTTCTACAGGAATCAAAACATCTTTATCAAGGTTGGAGGACTTGCATGAATGCAGTGGTGCCATACATTTGTTCTTTACTTTTCAGAATATATTCACCACATAACAAAAAACAAAACAAAACAAAAAAAGAACAACAACAGCATTTAAGGTTTTTATTTGAACCACTCTCGTATTTCAGATCTTGTAATGTCATGTTGAGACAACTGGAGCCTGCGGTTGTCAAACCTGCGGACTACATCGAGATTGACTACGCCCTGGCAGGGCTGGAGTTCATTAACAATAACCATATAGTAAGTATATGATCACATGATAGATATTCCAAAATCAACTGCCAACTGGCTGGTAAAAGCCGTTTGCCATAGCGACAGTGATCATTGCTTCCATCATTCAGTAGTCTTTTAGCTAATTACACATCAACCGATGGCTGGCGCTGGATAGTGTCATTGCGTGATTGTATAATACAATGTCTTTGATTTCGTCAATTCATTTCCTTCTCGGGCGTCCTCTTGGTGTACACGATGATAATTTTAATGACTTTAAGTGTGTTATATCTTCTTCTTCTTCTTCTTCTTCTTCTTCTTCTTCTTCTTCTTCTTCTTCTTCTTCTTCTTCTTCTTCTTCTTCTTCTTCTTCTTCTTCTTCTTCTTCGTTTTCTACTACTACTACTACTACTACTACTACTGCAACTACTACTACTACTACTACTACTACTACTACTACTACTACTACTACTACTACTACTGCTACTACTACTACTACTACTACTACTACTACTACTACTACTACTACTACTACTACTACTACTACTACTACTACTACCTTTGAAAATAAAGATTGTTTCATTCGTTCGTTCGTTTCGTTCTTTCTGACTGCCCCTCCCCTTTTCTCACTCATTCCGTGTGTGTACACCTAAGGAAGACGTAGTAAATCACAAACAGCAACAAACGATGGGGTTGAATTCCGCATCTTGTAAAGGGAATGCAACTATTGTTTTTTTAAAAGTACAAATGTTATAGTTATTACTTATTGTTATTGTAATTGTTATCTTTTTTTATTGGTATTATGTTTAGCTGCTATTGTTGTTATTGTTATTCAGCTGCACTAAAATGTTAAATTCTCGTCCTTGACTTGAGGATGTAAATTAATAGTACTTTTTTATGTGTGGATTACCTATCCCCATTACCACGCTTTCCGGCATGGCACATGATTGATTGATTGATTGATTGATTACCAGTGTCCCTCGCCATTAAGCGAACCTCCTCCGAATTCAGAGGTAATAGTAATTTACTTCCAAGTCACGAACGAGAAGTCAACATTTTAGTCCAGCTTACCAGTGTAGGGGTTGGACGCGCTACCTCGGCAACAGCACACAGAAAGTTTAAGAGCGACAGCTTTTATCTGTTCGGCCATGCTGACCTTCGTCTTGTAGATGAAATGATTGCTGTTGCGTTTACCAGTCCAGCGACACTCGCCATTCGCCACTTTTACTCCATGCCTGTAATGATCATTATCATCATCATGTGCCATGCCGATAAACACGGGCGGTCATGTTCGCCATCTCACCTGAGTCGTGAATCAGCTCTGTATTCTTGTCTCGACCATGCCAAATGGCAAGCCATCCAGGTATTTACTTCTCTGCCTTCCTCACTGTATATGTTGGTAATATTTTTTTGCTCAATCGCTTGCTGACTGTATGAAGGCACCTCGTACACATGACTACCCTTACCGGATGAGGCTGCTCCTATGGACCACCCATTTACGCCGTTTCTCTAATTTTCTATAAAACTACAAAACATGACTTTGCTGGCATCTGTAAAGAAAGTAGTTTGGCATTGCTTTCCTTTTATCGGTAACCATACTGGGCGATGACCTTAGCCAATGTCTGCACGCAAAATAGAGATTCTCTGCCTACCGTCTTGAAACTGGAGCCTATGTAACACATAATCACCTGTTTTGTTGTTCCATTTCAGTTGCCTTCTTTTAGGTGGCTCTTGTATTTGTTGAAATAGTCTTGCGCCTGTAAAGGATTGAGAACCTGTATGTGGAAAGAATGAAATAGTGGGGGATCGGCAGGGGCTCTGGAAGAATCTCAAAACTGAGAGGGAAGACCAGGAGAACTTTCAGTCAGAACTATTAGAAGTATGACTCTTCGCTGGCTGTTGTACGAGGGGACGGAGCGCGTATGGGAATGTCCTGAGTGCAGTAATGCCAGTTCTTAGCTCATCTCAACTCAACTCATCTCTTGCGTCTGTAAGAGACCTGACATTGGGAAGAAAAGGCGTCAGGTGAGATAGCGAATATGTCTCCCACAGAGTGTCGTGTTGGGCTTTAATAATATTGCTCTAGCACCACACCGGCGCTGTGGTGGAAGGCGTTACAGACACAGTGCGTAGTCCCGCATATCACGTTCGAAACACAGCTGTGGGCGATTTGGCAACAGCTAGCCTTGTGTTGGATTTAATTCAATGGCAAACTTGCCGGTCGTTAAGAAAACAATGGCAAATTACTGAAAGTAAACTTTCCAAGAAGTCACAGCCAGAAAAATTATGGGGTTGACTGCGACGTCCTGTAAATGATTTGCAACCCACCAACCAACCAACCAGCCAGCCAGCCAGCCAACCAGCCAGCCAGCCACCCATCCAACAACCAACCAACCAACCAACCGAACAACCAGCCAAGTAACTAACTAACTAACTAACTAACTAACTAACTAACTAACTAACTAACTAGCTAACTAACTAACTAACTAACTAACTAACTAACTAACTAACTAACTAACTAACTAACTAACTAACTAACTAGCTTCATATGGCCAATGTACAGGGTATAATTTTAATGACTGTGCAGTGTTTGAAAATATTGCCGGTCCAATTTATGTATTTACCTATTATGTTGCATGAACTTTACAGAGGGTGAATACAAAACTTGGACCAACAATATTTTCAAACACTGCACGGTCATTAAAAACTCACCCTATACATTAGGCGTGTAATAATAATTTTTCCATGGGCAGTTTCCTGGTATGGGACAGTGATGTGATCGCTGTAGCGCATTTTGTAGGCCTTAATGCAAGGATGAATAGGTGGCTAGTCTTTTTCCTCACTTTCACAGAGGATGAGACCCGGCTTCGAACCCGCGTCCGCTCCGAGAACTTTACTTCACGTGTAGTAACACAGGGGAGGGGGGGGGGAGAGTCTAAACATGCAATTAAAGTAAATTACGGCATTTGGGGGCAAGTGCAGACATTCAGATATCTAGGCGAATGGATAACATGAGATGGAAGATGCATCAATAAGATAAAGAATAGAATAGGACAAGCAAAAACTGCATTCTATAAAATAAAGCACGTTCTGTGCAGTAAGTCATTGTTCTTGGAAGTTAGAAAAAGAGTTCTTGCATATTACATAGAATAAATTTTAACATACGGCTGACAATCCTGGACAATTAGTTAGTTAAACAAAAAAGGTTTGGCAGCAATGAGAGTCATGGCGACTGCCAATATCGAGCAAAGACTGCTATTACTTCTGTTCCAAGGACTTGTGCTTTCACGCATCGAGTATGCCCTGGCCATCCTCACTGTCAGCCCTACACAGATTGGAAGACTTGAAAAGGTACAAAACGAAGCCATGCGCATCATTTTGGGCTGCACGAGAGACACCAGCTGTGTAGCAATGAGATACCTCCTTGACTTCCCGACAATGGAACACAGGATCAAGATCTGGAGAGCTCGTGCATACTTAAAAATAAGTGCAGATGAGCAGCACCTTCTGCATGACGCTGTATTCAGAGAAAAGGGTGACAGGCTAAAGAGGGGCAAATCATGGATGGGTCGGGCGGAAGATGTCGTCGGACAGGTCTGCAGTCTTACCAGTGTCAACCCCGGCAAGGAATGGGTGCCGGTGCCTCCAGCTTTTAAGTGTACCTTCTCCTGCATTATCACACTCGACAGACGGTGCAGAGAGCAGAACCCTGCCGCTGTCAATGCAGAGGTTAACGCGCTCATCTATGAACACTCAGATAGCCCCGAAGTGCTCATCTATACAGATGGATCTGTTGTAAAGCAGCAGAGAAGTGCGTGGGCATTTACAGCCCGTTCAGCGGGCCGAACCGTTCAAGAATCCAGTGGTGCCCACTCTATGACCACGAGCAGCATGACGATGGAGGTGATGGCAGTTACACAGGCTTTCATATGGCTGGAGTCACAGCATTATACCAACGTGTGTGTACTAAGTGATTCAATGAGCATGATTCAGAAGGTCGAAGCTGGATCTGTACGTAGACAGTGGACTGAATTGCTGCGGAAGTCTGTTGTCCGTAAAGTTACCTTCATCTTCGTCCCGGGACATGCGGGAGTCGAGGGAAATGAACGAGCTGATAAATTGGCTGGCTCTGCACCCCTGTAGATGGCCAGCCCATGGATCGTGCGGATGTTATTAACGCCCTTAAAGATATGGCGAGAACAGAGGATTTTGACGCCAGTGATTCCACATCGCTCTCCGGGATGAAAGACCTGGGAGTAAGAATCGGCACAGCCAGACGCGAGAGGTACATCGGGAAAACAAAGCGCCTCGTCAACCAACACAGAACTGGCACCATTAGCCACCGGACGCTGATGCATATGCTGGGGGGAGGATCTGAGCACCTATGGACATGTCCGGAGTGCAACGAAGATACCCCAACTGATAACTAACTAACTAACTAGTTAGTTAAGTTAGTTGCATATCATTTACAGGACGTTGCAGTCAACACCAACATTGTTTGCTGAAACGATCTCTTGACAAATTTACGTTCAATAGTTTGCCATTGCTTTCTGAACAATCGGCCCCCATACCATTTCGTAAAAGACCACGCAAAGCGGTCTGCTGTCAAATCACACCGAGTATTTAACGAGCGCGTGTTTGCGGGATCACCAAATGCGTCAGTAAAACTTTAGCCACGGAGCATGCGGACAATTAGTAAACAGGCGAAACAATCTTCGGAAGCCTTGTAGATGTGGGTTTATCGAAGAATGCTAAACATTAATTGGACAGCCAAAATGAGCAGCCTGGACATTTTGAGGGATGCTGAGTCGCAAAGACAACTTATCACAAACATGGAAACGAGGCAAACATCGTGTTTTGGCCACGTTATGAGAAGACAAAAACTGGAACACTTCGTGACAACCTGAAAGATTTGCGGAAAGAGAGATAGAGGAAAACAGCGCGAGAAGATTCTTGACAATCTGGTATCATGTCACGGAAGGGAGTCAACACACGAATTGATCCATGCCGTTGGAGATCGTAATTTGTGGAGAGCCATGATCGCCCACACCATCCGGCAAGTACTTGATGTTGATGTGGGGGTCTCGGTGGGGAAGTGGTCACCCCGCATACCTTGTGTTCCGAAGGGTGTAGATTCGATTCCGAATTATATCATTCGTGAGACGAGTGCAGTTTACTGGGAGACTCCCGGGGGAAGGGAAAGGGGGGGGGGGGGTACTCTGGAGCAATGGATTTCGTGCGTTGTGCAAAGGATTGGGCAGGTCGCCCTGAGGAAAGAAACCGTGTCCTATTTAATAGAACCCGGTGCAATGAAGTCGATCCTCTTACGTTGCTTAATAGAGGTATCTTCGATTAAAAAACAAAAATAACAATTTGAATGCTTGGTATCCACAGGAAGCGAGGAATAGATATATCGAAACAGCCAAGAAATGCGTCGCTTATGGCCTTCGGGACCAGCCTATCTACCGTAGTTTGGTTCGTTACAAGAAGGAGTGTGACATCCGCATCAAGGTGGCCAAGGCAAGAGGTGGACAACCCACCCGGTCACCTAGTAGATGTGGGAGTGTGGCGTCAGATTAGCCTCTGTAGGTTGTATGCGCGAAGTTGTATGTTCATTGTCGTTGGTGTAATGTCTTCTCAAGAAATGTATTTCGTGACGTCTGACGAGCGTGAATGTGCACGTGGGTGTATAGATATGCGGTTGCATGTCGGTGTATAGATATCGGGTGCGTGTAGGTATTTAGATATGGGGTACGTGTGGGTGTGTAGATATGGGGTACGTGTGAGGGTGTAGATATGGGGTGCTTGTGGGTGTGTAGATATGGGGTACGTGTGGGTGTGTATATATGGGGGTGCGTGTAGGTGTGTAGATATGGGGGTGCGTGTAGGTGTGTATATTAGATATGGGATGTGCGTGTAGGTATGCATATTAGATATGGGGGTGCGTGTAGGTGTGTATATTAGATATGGGGGTGCGTGTAGGTGTGAATATTAGATATGGTGGTGCTTGTAACTGTGTATATTAGATATGGGGGTGCGTGTAGGTGTGCATATTAGATATGGGGGTGCGTGTAGATGTGGAGATATAGGGGTGCGTGTAGGTGTGTATATTAGATATGGGGGTGCATGTAAATGTGTATATTAGATATGGGGGTGCGTGTAGGTGTGTATATTAGATATGCGGGTGCGAGTAGGTGTGTATATTAGATATGGGGATGCGTGTAGGTGTGTATATTAGATATGGGGGTGCGTGTAGGTGTGTATATTAGATATTGGGGTGAGTGTAGGTGTGTAGATATAGGGGTGCGTGTAGGTGTGTATATTAGATATGCGGCTGCGTGTAGGTGTGTATATTAGATATGGGGGTGCGTGTAAGAGTGTATATTAGATATAGGGGTGCGTGTAGGTGTGTATATTAGATATAGGGTCATGTGCTTGTATATGTGTATATTAGATATGGGGGTGCGTGTAGGTGTGTATATTAGATATGGAGGTGCGTGTAGGTGTGTATTAGATACGGGGTGCGTATAGGTGTGTATATTAGATCTAGGTGTGCGTGTAGGTGTGTATATTAGATATGGGGGTGCGTGTAGGTGTGTATATTAAATATGGGGGTGCGTGTAGGTGTGTATATTAGACATGGGGGTGCGGGTAGGTGTGTGTATTAGATATGGGGGTGCGTGTAGGTGTGTATATTAGAAATGGGGGTGCGTGTAGGTGTGTATATTAGATATGGGGGTGCGTGTATGTGTGTATATTAGATATGGTGCTGCGTGTAGGTGTGTATGTTAGATATGAGGGTGAGTATATGTGTGTACCTATGGGGGTGCGTGTAGGTGTGTATTTTAGATATGGGGATACGTGTAGGTGTGTATATTAGATATGAGCGTGCGTGTAGGTGTGTATATTAGACATGGGGGTGCGTGTAGGTGTGTATATTAGATATGGGGATGCGTGTAGGTGTGTGTATTAGATATTGGGGTGCGTGTAGTTATGTATATTAGATATAGGGGTGCGTGTAGGTGTGTATATTAGATATGGTGGTGCGTGAAGGTGTGTATATTAGACATGGGGGTGCGTGTAGGTGTGTATATTAGATATGGGGATGCATGTAGGTGTGTGTATTAGACATTGGGGTGCGTGTAGTTGTGTATATTAGATATAGGGGTGCGTGTAGGTGTGTATATTAGATATGGTGGTGCGTGTAGGTGTGTATATTAGATATGAGGATGCGTGTAGGTGTGTATATTAGATATGGGGGTGCGTGTAGGTGTGTATATTGGATATGGGGCTGCGTGTAGGTGTGTATGTTAGATATGAGGGTGAGTATATGTGTGTACCTATGGGGGTGCGTGTAGGTGTGTAGATATGGTGATGTGTGTAGATGTATAGATATGGGGATGTGTGTTACTGTGTAGATATGGGGATGCATGTAGGTGTATAGATATGCGTTTGCGTGTGGGTGTCTAGCTAGGGGGTACGTGTGGGTGTATAGATATGCGGTTGCTTGTAGGTGTATAGATATGCGGTTGCGTGTGGGTGTGTAGATATGGGTGTACGTGTGGGTATGTAGATATGCGGGTGTGTGTCGGTGTGTAGATATTGGGGTGCACATAGATGTGTAGGTGTGGAGCTGCGTGTGTGCGTTGATCTACGTCTGGGTATGTTGGTACGTGTAGGTGTGTAGATTTGGAGTTGCGTATAGGTGTATAAAGTGTGTGTAGGTGTTTCCGCCGGAGTGTGTGTTTGTTATATGTGTGTAGCTTCGTGTGCGGGTGAGTGTGGGTATGTAAGTAAATGTGTGGGTGTTTAAGTGCTGGCAGCCGTGGAGGAATATTGTCACTTACGCTTAACTTCCGGGTTGGTTGTCACGTGAGAAATCCCTATGAAATCGGACTAAAAGAAAAACTGACCTCTGTTCCCTGCCCGACTCACCATGAGAAGGGTACCAGGAATTTTATCGGAAAGTAAGTGCGGCCGGCGCGACATTGACCGCCTCAGCCATCTTGTGTGGACTGGTCTGTACAGATATGGAGTTAGCCCCATATATCGTATACGGGTCAAGTTGTGTAAAAGTGACCCTTACCTTTACTTATGTTATAGTTATCAATAACATCATGATCATCATCAATATCATCATCGATATCATTATCAATATCATTATTATCATAATCATCATCATAATCATTATTCTCATTATCTGTATCATTATTATGACAATCATAATAATCATCATCATTATTCTCATTATCAATGCCATCATCATCATCATCATCATCATCATCATCATCATCATCATCATCATCATCATCATCATCATCTGTCATTATCATTATCATTATCATCATCAACACCATCATTCTCAATATCATTATCAATATCATCATTATCATCATCATAATTATCATTGTCATCATCATTCTCATTATCAATATAATCATTATCAACATCATATTTTACATCGTTGTAAACGTTATATATTCGTAGTACTATTATCCTTTGTATTACTAATAGCATCGCTGTTGTTGTTATTATTATTATTATTATTATTATTATTATTATTATTATTTTTAAACACTGGTATCATGAAGGCTAATAGACCACAATGGCTGGGGCATATAGAAAGAATGGAAGATAATAGGGAAACAAAACTCGCTTACACTCAGGAAATAAATGACCGTAGACCCCGAGGTAGACCAAGAAGGCGGTGGAGAGATAATACTGTACAGACCTACAAGCACTTGGAATCAACGACTGGCAAGAGAAGGTCCATCAGAGAGACGAATGGAGACGGATTGTATTTGCAGCAAAGAACCTCAATGGCTCGGAAAGCTGAAGAAGAAGAAGCTTATTATTACACGTATTATTATTGTTATTATCATTGCTATCATTAATGTTTTTTTATTATTATTATTATTATTATTATTATTATTAATATTTTTATCATCATCATCATCATCATCATCATCATCATCATCATCATCATCATCATCATCATCATCATCATTATGTCGGTCTTCCTGGCTTAAGAGTTAACGTCTCTCTCCGTAATCCTGTATATCTACGTGAGGAACGTAACCTGCGCAAGAATCGGTAGCGGGGGTTTGTGAGCCGGTCGCTTAGAAAGTAATCGCAAACTACTGAGCGTAATCTTGCGAAGAAATCAACACTCAGCTGAAAGATGCTGATGTTGACAGCGATGTCCTGTAAAGAGTATGCAGGAAAAAAAAAATTATCATTATAATAAATAATATTATTATTATAAATATTATTGTTGATGTCATTATTATTATTAATATTATTTATGTTATTATAAATAATATTATTAATGGTATTATTATTATTGCTATTATTATTATTATTATTATTATTATTATTGCTATTATTATTATTATTATTATTATTATTATTATTATACATGTGTTTATTAATGTTATTTTTATTAATGGCATTATTATTATTGCTATTATTATTATTACTATTATTATTGTAACAATCACCTCGCTATAAACAAGTCAAGTTCAGGAGTCAACATATTAGTCCCAGCTGCCCTGCGTCTGGAACAAATCCACTGGGCGGCAATGAGACAGAACATTTTCAAATCCTCCTCGTTGCGGATCTGAACACGTGATCACCTGGCGGGCAGACACGCGTCTAGCCATAAAGCTTCCACGGCTGCCTGCTTGATATATCCAGGATTAGCGTATATGGAATATGAGAAAGTTGACGAGTCGTTTCTTCTTTTCTTGTAAAGCCTGCAGAATATCCTTCTTTCGCGCCAATCTCACTTTGCAAGTTGACATCATCATCACCTGTCATGGCGACAATCGTGGGCTGTCATGTTTCGCCATCTCACACATCACCAGAGTCATAGATCAACTGTGTTTTTGTCTCAATTATGCCACGTGGCCAAGCTATCCAGATATTTAATTCTCAGCCTTCCCCTTCTTCTTGTCCCCTCAATCTTGCAAGTTGTCACCAAGTTCTCTAATGTATTTCTTCTCAATAACGTGCCTGAAAGTATAAATGTAAAAGTTATTTATGTGTATCCATCTTGTGAGGTGGTACGTCATTCAACGGTCAGCTTGTGACTTGTATGTTTATAATTTCATGTAATGTGTTTCATGTAGTTGTGTCGGGTTGTGTTTGTTTTTCTATGCTGACGAAATGCTGTAGCCGCAACGTCCATTTTATTACTTGTAATCTTTTCCCAATAAAGCTCACTATATATTTCTCGTTGTCTGGCTGGGGTACACTATTTATGGCAGATGATTCCGAGTGTCAGAAGAATACCGAATAACAATGTTTAGGTTTTATATGGCTGCTTGCTTTTTTTATGTCAAGGTTTATTTTGCTATGTTTGTCTAATATAGTTCTTGTTTTCATGACTCTATATTACTTATTTCTAATTATTGTGTTTGTGAAAGATTTTACTTGCATAACAATAGTGTGAAAATACAATTCACTGTTACATTTCGAAGTATTGTCCGTTATTTCTGACTGCGTTTAAATCTATTAACTTCTGTCAACATAAAAATTAACATGTCGATGCGAAAGATGGTACATACTGATAATTATTCATGTTTGTTGTATAATTTGGAGGGTACAAGCCTTATCCCGGTGCGAGGAAATGCAACCTAAAGACTAAATGTTATTGCAGGGCAAACAGGTCCTCAGCTTTGGTAGGCAACTGTCTAGGATGGAAGCTCCGACAGGCGGACAATTAGAGCGTTTCTTTGCTGATCCGGTAGTTTCTGCAGCTTGTCTTGTTCCAGGCGTATTGGTGCTACCTTTCCTGTGGGGTAAACTAGTCAGGCCGAGAAAGGGATCATGCTGCATTGGCAACATAAGGTCTCTACAATTCAGCCCAAACTTTGTGCTACGAGGAACTTTAACTCCATCCCTGGTCTAACCTCAATGGGTTGTAGTTATTCTGCCATTTTCAAAGCACAATGCAGCAAACTATCGTATGTCAAGATGGCAAAGTGCCAGTTTCAGTTCCATTTCCAATTGTACAGGCAGAGTGTTTGTAAAGTCTCACTACAATTGGTATGTACAACAAATTAAAACAAAAAAATAAAACACAGTTCTTTCCTCCGTTGATAACACCATTCTGTTTGGAGTGCAAACAATTACTCCAGCAGACGACAGCCATTTGCTGCACATTGCTTACCGATGGACTGTGGAGCACATTATTTGATGACATCGTGTACTTCATTTTTCAAATTTGCTCTACTTACATGCTCGCTCGGTCGCTTGGTATGCTGAAAAGATGTGGGTTTTTATGGTGTTGATGACCCCGCTGATCCATCTTTTTCGTTGTCTTACTCTGCCTTTTGTTGTTTACATTTTCACGTTGCAAAACATTCCTGTAACATTTACATTCCAAAGTCCAAAATTTCGTGCGTAATGATAGCGAAATAATCCTTGACTCACATCCGTGTACCCACATGAATAGGAAGTGTAATAACTAATCTTCTACTGATACGGCAATTGAAATAATGCAAATACAATGCGTTATTGTGATATTGCATCCTTAACGTGAAAGAGAGTAATGAAATGTTAAATCCAACCATTTCTGCTGCATGGCTGTGAATTTTGGAATGTGAACAAACACACTGAGAATGGCTTCCAGCCCAGACCATTTGCGCCTGGTCTGCCCTGTCATGATATTTAGTCCCTAGGTTGCGTTTCTTCGCACAGGATAAGGCCTGTGTCCGTGACCTCCCAGTTAAACCCGTCCGCCCGAAGCCGTCGGCACAATATGCGATATCGGATTTGGTGAGCGACGCCCAACATTCGGCGCTGACAGAAAGCAGGTATTGCCGTCTGCTGTGATAAAGTAGCTCAGTCATATCTCACTAAGACTTGACTATGACCATCATCATACAGTGAAAAGACATAAATTTAAGGACATCGTGGCGAATAGAAATATAGGCGGTAGAAGAGGCAGTGGCAGACCGAGGGAGATGAAGATCTACGAGGGGCTTCAGGTGACAACCTTAAAACTGTGATAGAAATTAAAATAATCATATCATTGTCTTGTTGTAGTGTTGTTAAGGATGTCAAGAGTGTTCAGCACGTAACATCACGATGCAGACGAACAGTTACTTCATAAGAACAGTTTAATGATGGCCGCCCTATTTTTGGCATACACCAAAGAGGAGCGGGTATCCGTTTTTTGATCAGTGAAGAGGTGAAACCTATAAAAATGCATCACCGAATGAAGGTCCATTACGGCGATGCATTCCTGTCAGTCCAGCAAGTGTATGAGTGGAGTAAAATTGATAGACCCAAAATGACACCCAAACGAGGTAGACTTGTTTGTAAAGGTGTCCTTTTGCATCATGACAGTGCTCTACCCCCATACTGCCCGTGCAACGGTTAAAACTATCGAGGACTTCCAATTTCAGTGTGTACCACATTCCCCGTACTCACCAGACCTAGCCGCAAGTGATTTCCACACGTTCGGACAACTCAAAGCGTCACTGGGAGGAAGAGGTTTTCATTTGAATCCCCCTCGTATGGAGACCTAAGGCTATGATATCGATGAGTCACCCGTGAAGTTGATCCAGCACACCAAGTGCTGAGATCTGTGAAGGTTTGTTGGTTGTCCATCAAGAATGATGATGACCATTCATTTCATCCAGTGCGGTTAAAAGTTTGGAGCCGTGAGTTCTCCGGCAGTGGTTTTTCTGTCCACCCTTTTCTTCACAGCTCTTGCAATCCTGGTTGCCTCACAAGTGACTGCACCCTTGCGTAATGATGTACGCCACGAATTTGGGTCTTTAGCAGCAGTCTCCCAGGTGTCATGATGAATTCTAAAAGCTTTTAGTGAGATTTTCAGAATGTCTTTAAAGCGTTTCCTCTGGTCGCTTGGGAGCGTTTACCAAAACACAGCTCGCCGTAAAAAAAATAAAATATTCGTTTAGGTTGCCTGTGATCTGACATGCGAGTCAAGTGACCAGCCCAGCGAATCTGGATACTGGGCATGGACGCTCTCTTTAGGATTTCAGTGTCTGGGATCTTATCTTGCCATTTAATCTGCAAAAGCTTCATAAGGCAGACTGTGTGGAAGTGGTTTAATTTTCTAGCGTGTCGCTGATAAACAGTCCAGGTTTCACAAGCATACGCAAAACTCAGGTCCTGTATGACATCACACTGATGTTGGACAACAGGATGCCTTCATCCGACATACAGGACTTTGCGTTGGAGCTCAAGCCAACGAACACAAGCAAACAAGCAAGCAAACAAGCATATAGCAGTGTGACCGCTTTGTAGACTTTCAGCTTTGTTTGCAGGCGTATTCCATTTCTGTCCCATATATTCTTCTACAGTCTGCCTAAGGCCTCGCTGACCTTGGAGATTCTTGCATTCACTTCGTCATCAATTGTGGCAGTTTGTGATACAGTGCTGACAAGATAGGTGAATTTGTCCACAACACTTAGCGTATGACCATTCACTTTGATATTCGGCACAGTGTGATTAATCCCTGGAGCTGGCTGGTACATAACTACAGTCTTCTCCAAGTTGATATTGAGCCCAAAGTTGGCACAGGCATATGAGAAAGCTGAAACATTGTGTTGCATGTCCGCCTCTGAGTTGGCGTATAGAGCCCAATCATAATCCAACAGAAGCTATCTGACGATGTCGCTGTTAATTATGGTTTTAGCTTTCAGCCTTCTGAGATTGAACAACTTTCCATCCATGCGGTAGTTTATGTCTATTCCAATGTCGTTGTTATCAAAGACATTCGTCAACAGAGCTGAAAACATGAAGCTGAACAGTGTTGGTGCCAGTACATAGCCTGTGGGGGTAAAGCACAGTCTACGCCACTTTGCAGCGCACATGAGAATGACAAGACACAACATATATACACACACACGTCATCATCATCATCATCATCATCATCATCATCATCATCATCATCATCATCATCATCATCATCATCAACAACAACACCATTAACAACAACAACAACAACAACAATTACAATAATCGCGAGAAAATAAAAGTCTTGTTTACACTAAATACATTACTGATTATCAAATGTCTATCATTACAAACATGAAGAAAGCCAAGAGAAATATTAATCAAACGCGGACATTGTTTAATTTGTGCTTGAGTCGAATCATCATCATCATGTGCCATGTAGATAAGCGTGGACGGCCATGTTTCGACATCTCACACGATCACTAAGGTCGTGGCTCAGCTCCAAGTTCTTGTCTCGATTATGTTAGGTGGCCAAACCATCTGAATAATTACCTCTCTGCCTTCTATTGATCTTTTCAATTCAGTCTTGCCACCAGAATGAGGAGAAGGAGACGTAGAAGAAGAAGAAGAAGAAGAAGAAAGAAGAAGAAGAAGAAGAAGAAGAAGAAGAAGAAGAAGAAGAAGAAGAAGAAGAAGAAGAAGAAGGAGAAGAAGAAGAAGAAGATGGTGGAGAAGAAGAAGAAGAAGAAGAAGAAGAAGAAGAAGAAGAAGAAGAAGAAGAAGAAGAAGAAGAAGAAGAAGAAGAAGAAGAAGAAGAAGAAGAAGAAGAAGAAGAAGAAGAAGATGAAGAAGAAGAAGAAGAAGAAGAAGAAGAAGAAGAAGAAGAAGTAGAAGAAGAAGAAGAAATCAAGATCACATAGTTATCGCACGAGTATGAGCTATCTAAACAGGTCAAAGATCTGTATGTCACAAACTGGGTGGTTTATCGACACGTCCAATTGATACCTTCTGTCATCGACCTATGTAACATTAACCCTCTTTTGGAGTCATATGCAGCATTATCCCTTTCATATATAGCATTAACCCTTTGACATGTAACATTAACTAGTTTACTCTTTTCTTTCCGAGACACATGCAACTCTTTCATTAATAACATTAACCCTTTCATGTAACCAAATGAATAGAATGGTTCAAAAGCAGAAAGCTGGATTTTAAAACATCCAGGACACTTAGTGAGCAAAGGAACAAAACAGCACCCAGGAGTGTTAATTAGTATTAGTTTGTCATCGCAGAAAATGTGGAACTGACGTTTCAGAGCCAAGTGACATGCAAGCTTGTAACTGATTCAGTAGTTTTCCGCGTTTCCATCCTGTTTCAAGATATTGCGGTCAACATCAGCATCTTTCAGCTGTATGTTGATTCCTAGGCTAGATTACGCTGATCAACACGCCACGACTTTCTGAGCGACCGGTTCCATACTCTCATGTCACTGGCGCGACTCGAACCGCTTTCAAGTCTCGTGCGCTCACGTCAACCACGAGAATATTCGGGGTTACAGAGAAAGCTGCTAACACCTCGGCCAGGGAGACCGTGTAACTGATTCAGTGCCAAACAAAAAGTAGGTTTTGACCACATATGGTACACAATTAAATGATCAAATATTAGAATGCAAATTTCAGTTCACTGAGCATTGAAATTGCGGGGGAAAAAGAACGAAACAAAACGAATAACACGATGACCCTAGTATGGCGATATATTGTCCTTCTGTCCAAATGGGAGGTCATATTTAGCGATATTAAACTAAAAAGTCGATTAAAAGTCGACAGGGTCGACGTAATTGCACCGGGTTTTATCCCATATGGCTCGGTCTTTTTCCGCAGCGCGGATAGCGTCGCACAAAACACGAACACCGTAGCTCTAGCGACGACTGTGATATATTAGATTTTCACAAACGTAACATCACGATTAAATATTTCCAGGACGACAAAAATCGGCGTTCACCGCAACCGATTTATTTGTTCCATAATGGTACGATCCAAGATTTAATATACCCGTTGGGAATGAAAAAAATTAACCCGGAAAGGACCGTATAAATAGCAGCGTGCAGAGCGACATGGCCTGTTTGTACATCAGTCAGCATGAGACATAAGAACTGAAGCAGCGGAAGGAGTGAGAGAGGTTCAAAATTCATGAGAAAAGAACATCCTCAGCCTACGAAATCGCTCTGAGAAATTGCATCTCATTCAGATCATGAAACGTGTCGACATGTTGAGGACATTCTGATAAATAAGGTAAACACCACATTTAATTCAGTTAAATTTT
The DNA here is from genome assembly GCA_014155875.1 of Cepaea nemoralis. Classification (NCBI taxonomy): domain Eukaryota; kingdom Metazoa; phylum Mollusca; class Gastropoda; order Stylommatophora; family Helicidae; genus Cepaea; species Cepaea nemoralis. The sequence continues at coordinate 78,688 of JACEFZ010001597.1, forward strand.
AGTTAGTTGTGAGCCTATTTTCCCAGAAGAGAGTTGGTAAGTAGACTAGGTTGAACACGTGTGGTGAATTAAGAAGTTAATTTAATTGTTATAGTTTATAGATAAACTATTAATTAAGAATACCCATAGTGAATGTTATTTTCTCCCAAAAGTAAACACCTGAATTAATGTATAAGCATTAATCCAAGTTGTACAATTAGTTCTTAAGCAGCTCAATCCACAATGATTGGAATGATGAGTTCTTAAAGAATTTAATTTAGTACAAACTAAATAATATTATACTCAGTTATCATAGTCATAAACTACGGTACATTAGGAGAACTGCAGTGTTTATTTTCTCCCAGCTAAGCAACTTAGTTAATGTATAGAACATTAGACACATGTTATACATTTTATTTCTTAAGCATGAAACTGAATCTACAATGAATTAGAGTGACTTAAGGAACTTCAGAATTCTTAGTACAGTGGTAAGGACATAATGTATAGGCCCACTGGTAAGATTAAAAACTAGTTTACATTTGCCAGCACTAATAGAGAAGTTAGTGGAATGTGTATAGTCAAGTAGATGGAGCACATTAGTCAGTAAATTAATTTTTTTACATGAGCACATGGACAACCAAATAGTTTTCTTTTAATTCATGAGCACATGAGAACCACCCAGAGTTCTACAGGTATTATAATTTGTGTGATGGTACAGCCCACTTGGGGTAAGGCAAATATATAAACATGGCTGTTAACCATGGATAATAATAATATTTGTGCCTCATAATAGTGCGTAACCAACCGTCATGCGAGAAGTATTTGATTTCATAATGCCTGAATGTGAATTGGATATATCACCTAAATTATATGTATGTTATGAGAACATGTGAAAACTCCTGGATTTCCTGGTGCTAAATCCTAGATGAATTGCCTAAGTGTGTCTAATGATCACAATGATCACTATGACATTGTTGATAACATGTCTGTGAGGATTCATGTGTGAGTTCATCATTGTTAAACAGATGTGAATGTATCATTTCATAAAATCCACCAGCATGCATGACTACAAGTTAGGTTGAAGGATGAGATGCCCTTGTAATGTCATTCTTGGTGAATCTGTGAATGTATTCTGTGTAAAGCACCTACATATGCATGATTGTCATCCATACAGATATGATTGTGTCTGATGAATGGGTGAGACCTCATTGTGATGCCATATGGTGTAAACATGTTATGTTGTCATTTGGAAATCACATAAGTACCCACTTTACATGACAGTATGAAGAATGTGTGATGAAGGATGCCTATATGATCACCCATACCCATATGAATGTGTCTGTGGAAACTGAGTGAAATTATCATCCATACATATGAAAATGTCAGAGTTGAGTGAGTGAGTGAAGTTACATGCTGAGTGAGAAAGAGGGAGTATAAGTCAACAGTCAATCTAATGTTAGCATGCAACTTTGATGTGGGATGCCATGCCTATCACTAGAGAAATGCTTCGGGGTACCCCATAAACTTAAAAATAATTTAATACACTCCGGCGCATAACACCACTTTATATAAAGTATCATTCATATCCCTATCATCTAGTCTTGTGCGCAAAGCACGACACAAATCATATCATACATTACGCATAGCCCAGCATCTGTGTTTGTAATTTAAGCAAAATCCCACTTTGTAGTTCATGTTAACACATATGGTCTATTGTAATGATAATAATGAATTTCAAAGATGATGAGGATGACTGTAATGTAATGAAATGATATAACCATGATTATGATGATAATGTTAGAATATGTAAGGATTTCTAATGTCAAAAAACATGAAATAATGATGATGATTGTAATAACCATGTAATAATTATGAAAATAATGATAAGGATTTTAATTACAATTATTATAAAAACCATGATGATGTTGATGATAATAATCAATGTTACATCCATGAGAATGGAAGAAATCTTCTCACTTGAAGCATTTAATGAAGAAGAATACACCTGAAGGCTATACAAGAATAATACCAAATGTACTTATCTTGTTTATAAGCAAATACTCATGGAAATGGGACCTGACTTTTAAAAACTCTTAATGTATAAGACCCTTTTTCTTGAATAGGAAAAGATGAAGTAGATAACAAAACTAGATACAGAAGAGAATGGTCAACATAATTGTTAAATTCCCAATCACTCAAGGTATACTTCTATAAACCTGAGGACAGGCATAGGTGATGATGAAACTGCACATCTGCTAGTTAAACCTTGAACACTGATAGTGGGAAAATTGGATTGAGAGCAAACAACTGTGTTGGTGATAACCAATTGGGAACACCAAGACTATCTTTCTTCCCTGTTTATTTTCTCTAAGAACAGGATTCATTTTATTGTTTTCACTGGTTTATGTTCTTAGGCTTTTACATGTAAATTCTAATGTCATATTTCTGATATTATTCGAATTATGTGATTGATGGAATTTCAGTAGTGGTCTTATTCATGTCAATCCAGACCTGACTTGGGGAAGTTTGAAGGCAGCACCTGTTGAGTGAGCACATGGTTGAGTGATGCCCTTGACAGAGTAGCGTCGAACCTTATCTACCTGCACCATTCCATTTGTTCAGAGGAGAGGTAATCTTTATTTAAATAAGTACCTGCCAAGACAAAGGAAAACAAGAGCCAACGTATGTTCTACTACGCCCAGGATCAATAATAATACAATTTATGATTGCCAGAGTGATTCCCAAAGCTGGAAGTGGAGAATCCTGATTGGAGACAGTTCTTTTTTTCAGATCATCCAGACCAGTAAGGATTAGCGTTACAGGCCACGGCGGAAAAAATCTGTTAATATCTACCTTATCATGGGCACATCAAGTCTGTAATATTTAATGTATATGTATATGTCCTTATTTCTATGACAGGAAATTGTAATTTTGAATGCAATTTACAAAATCCATATTTATGTTTATTAAATTAATAAAACTAAGGTCATGTCATGTATTGATTGTATTTTACTTGTCATAATCAAATTGTTTTAAATTACCCTAGATATAATTAATTAGTTGGTAGAGGAGAGGCAAGGAACCACTTAGGGAATAAATTGGGTATAAAAAGGAGTCCACTTTTTCAGTTTTTCCTAAAGGTATTCCTTGGTTCTCTAAAACTCTATGTCTGGTCTCAACAATTGGTCAGTAAAACTAAATTAATTAAACGGGCAGGATCACATTGGGAAAAATGATGTTTCATCATTTATCTCAGGGGGTTGAGCCATCAATCAAACCCATATCCGACAAGTTGGGGGTAAGTCCGGGTATTTTTTTAATTAGAAAGTAGAATATAGCAGGTTAGGATAGTAACATTCACCTAGTCAGAGTTATCATATCATTAGATATTGATATTTAGGTAGATAACTCTAATCAGACATACGTGCTTTGTTTAAAGTCTATTCTCCAGGTATACAGGCGTATTCACCTTCAGAGAAGACAAGAAAAAGGTAAGAATGGCAGACACCGCCAGACTGAGAAATCTTTTATGGAGACTGGTAAGCAGTGCGACCTAACAGGTAAGGAGTTAGCTCAGTATGTTAGCGAGGAATTCGAGAAACATGAACGTCTACAAGCTGAGAAGGAAAAGGGGGAAAGACGTCTACAAGCGGAGAATGAAAATAAGGAGAAGGATAGACAGGCAAACAGAGAACAAGAAGAAAGAAGACAAAAACATGAACTGGAAATGAGGAAGTTGGACAATGAAACCGAGTTACGACGACTGGAAATCATGAACCAACAGAATCCCTCAACAGATCAAAGTAGATCTTCAGCTGAACCACCAGGGGAAGCAGCTTCAGTTCAAGTGAACGCCATGTCTTTTCCATTGGAACCTTTCAATGAACAAACAGACATCATCGAAAATTATTTATCAAGATTCGAGAGGATGTGTGTGATGTGCGGACTGGAGGAGACCAAATGGGCAGTTAAATTGTCACAAGGACTTCGCGGAATTTCTTACGAAGTATTTTCTAGGATACGACCGGAGGAGTTGGGCAATTATAACATCCTAAACAAGCCTTATTAGCCAGATTGAGATAGACGGAGAGAACTACAAGAAACAGTTCAGGACTGCTCGGAAGGAAGCCGGAGAGAATTCTCTCAATACGTAGAAAGACTAAGATCCTACCTAAACAAATGGCGTACCATGTCTAGATTTGAGGAAACCTACCAAGATCTAAAGAAATGATAATGATAGATCAACTCAAACAGAAAATGTCTCAGGACATGAGAGCATTTTAAACACAGAATGGAGCTGAGAGATTGAAGTCTATCATTACTTTGGCAGAGAGATATGAAAAGTCGCAGAAAGAGGCGGGAGGTAATCAACGAAATACCAATAATCTTCCTCGCAAATTCCCTCAGAAGCCCAAAGATAACGGAGAACCGAAATCCAGCAAACCAAATGGATCGAATGGATCAAATAAGACCACTAAAAAACAGAACCAGCAGGTAAAGTGGGAGAAGCCCTACTGCAGCCATTGTAAAAATCATACTCATAACACAAGGGATTGCAAAAAGAAGCCTCAACCTCTTACCACAGCCTGTGCAGTAAAACCTAAAGCAGCGAGAAGGAACCGTAATGCTCATTCCAATATGGACACGCAACGGAACACCAACTCAAAACTGCCAGTCATAGAATCTGTCAACCTGAATGGATGGACAGTGGAATGTCTCTATGATACAGGTTTATTTTTCGACGAAATTTGTACAAGCCTCAGGGTAAACCCAGAGCAAGTTACAGATGAAACCGTCGAAATACAGGGATTTCTGAAAAGTTCCGTACCTATGACACTTCCTGTTGCCAAGGTCAGCATAATTCACCTATGTTACGGGAGAAATCAGAGCAGCGGTCATGGATGACCCAGTCCCCCCTGTCATGCTAGGAAGTCGCTATGTCCTTTTAGGAGAACCAGTACAGCCAATGATAGCATCAGCGGTGACTACGCGCCAACAGGCCAAGGAAACTCCAACGACTACGACACCAGCAAATCTTCAGTCCGAAGATTTAAAACAAGCCCAAGCAACAGAAGCTCACTTGGGACGTGTTTCCGTAAGTTGCCAAAATCACATACACCTCCAAGGAAGGGTGATTTCTACATGAAGAATGAATTCTTCACAGAAAGGCAAGAAAGTTAGGACAAGAGTATTCTCAACTGGTTGTTCCAACTACTTACAGAACACAAATACTTGAGATGGGACATAGTATGCCGTTTAGCGGACATATGGGAATCAACGCAACCATGCAACGAATCTCAACTTACTACTACTGGCCTGGAATTAACATGGACATCCAACGATATGTCAAATCATGCCCAGCATGTCAGAAAGTAGCCCAAAGAACTGGACACCACCAGCGACATTGGGGGAAAGGCCCATCCGAGAGATTTCAACAAGAAATCAAACAACATAGAGTTAGAGGTGGGAGAAAAAGTGCAAGTACTTCTTCCCACAAGTCAAAATCAGTTGCAGATCGGTTGGAGAGGACCTTATGTAGTGAAGGAGAGAATTTCCAGAACAAACTACAAGATCTCTAAAAAGGGGGAAAGAGAAAATCTTTCATCTCAACCTGTTACAAAAGTACCACGAGAGACCCGCCACCGAGACAGCACATTTGATAGCGATGGCAGTAACAACAGAAGTTGAACATGGAAACTCAAAGGGAGTGGAGTATCCTCTGCAGTTCAAAAAGACTCATCGAGATGTGGACATTAGTTCAACATTAACGACGGATCGGCAGCAGCAGATTCGAGAGTGCTTAGAGAATTATGCCGCGATACTAACAGACAAGCTAGGACTAACAGATCTAGTAGAATTCAACATGAAGTTGAAGGATCCAGAACCTGTGCATGTCAAAGACTTACCCTGTTCCAAACGCCAAAGCAGAACTCTAACAGATTAAATCCAACAACTGCTGTGAGGAAGGATTAATGTAGGAGCAGACTTTCTCAACAGACATCCTATTGAAGATTCAGTACATGAATCAAAGGACAAGAAAGGATTAGAGGAAATATAAGCTTGTTACGCTTGCTCAAAGCTACTGTTCTTCAGGCGAACAACAGTCTGAGAGGGGAGCCATGTGATATATTAGATTTTCACAAACGTAACATCACGATTAAATATTTCCAGGACGACAAAAATCGGCGTTCACCGCAACCGATTTATTTGTTCCATAATGGTACGATCCAAGATTTAATATACCCGTTGGGAATGAAAAACATTAACCCGGAAAGGACCGTATAAATAGCAGCGTGCAGAGCGACATGGCCTGTTTGTACATCAGTCAGCATGAGACATAAGAACTGAAGCAGCGGAAGGAGTGAGAGAGGTTCAAAATTCATGAGAAAAGAACATCCTCAGCCTACGAAATCGCTCTGAGAAATTGCATCTCATTCAGATCATGAAACGTGTCGACATGTTGAGGACATTCTGATAAATAAGGTAAACACCACATTTAATTCAGTTAAATTTTAGTTAGTTGTGAGCCTATTTTCCCCGAAGAGAGTTGGTAAGTAGACTCGGTTGAACACGTGTGGTGAATAAGAAGTTAATTTAATTGTTATAGTTTATAGATAAACTATTAATTAAGAATACCCATAGTGAATGTTATTTTTTCCCAAAAATAAACACCTGAATTAATGTATAAGCATTAATCCAAGTTGTACAATTATTCTTAAGCAGCTCAATCCACAATGATTGGAATGATGAGTTCTTAAAGAATTTAATTTAGTACAAACTAAATAATATTATACTCAGTTATCATAGTCACAAGATAAACTGTACATTAGGAGAAAAACTCAGTGTTTTTTTTCTCCCAGCTAAGCAACTTAGTTAATGTATAGAACATTAGACACATGTTATACATTTTATTTCTTAAGCATGAAACTGAATCTACAATGAATTAGAGTGACTTAAGGAACTTCAGAATTCTTAGTACAGTGGTAAGGACATAATGTATATGGCCCCCTGGTAAGATTAAAAACTAGTTTACATGTGCCAGCACTAATAGAGAATTTTGTGGAATGTGTATAGTCAAGTAGATGGAGCACATTAGTCAGTAAAATTTTTTTACATGAGCACATGGACAACCAAATAGTTTTCTTTTAAATTTATGAGCACATGAGAACCAGCCAGAGTTCTACAGGTTATAATTTGTGTGATGGTACAGCCACTTGGGGTAAGGCAAATATATAAACATGGCTGTTAACCATGGATAATAATAAATTTGTGCCTCATAATAGTCGTAACCAACCGCCATGCAGAAGTATTTTAATTCATAATGCCTGAATTGAATTTGGGTATATCACCTAAATTATGTTTTATGAGAACATGTGAAAACCCCGGATCCTGGTGCTAAATCCTGGATGAATTGCCAAGTGTGTCTAATGATCACAATGATCACTATGACATTGTTGATAACATGTCTGTGAGGATTCATGTGTGAGTTCATCATTGTTAAACAGATGTGAATGTATCATTTCATAAAATCCACCAGCATGCATGACTACAAGTTAGGTTGAAGGATGAGATGCCCTTGTAATGTCATTCTTGGTGAATCTGTGAATGTATTCTGTGTAAAGCACCTACATATGCATGATTGTCATCCATACAGATATGATTGTGTCTGATGAATGGGTGAGACCTCATTGTGATGCCATATGGTGTAAACATGTTATGTTGTCATTTGGAAATCACATAAGTACCCACTTTACATGACAGTATGAAGAATGTGTGATGAAGGATTTCCCATATGATCACCCATACCCATATGAATGTGTCTGTGGACTGAGTGAAATTATCATCCATACATATGAATGATGTCAGAGTTGAGTGAGTGAGTGAAGTTACATGCTGAGTGAGAAAGAGGGAGTATAAGCCAACAGTCAATCTAATGATAGCCAGCAACTTTGATGTGGGATGCCATGCCTATCACTAGAGAAATGCTTCGGGTACCCCATAAACTTAAAAATAATTTATACACTCCGGCGCATAACACCACTTTTATAAAGTATCATTCATATCCCCATCATCTAGTCTTGTGCGCAAAGCACGACACAAACCCTATCATACATTACGCATAGCCCAGCATCTGTGTTTGTAATTTAAGCAAAATCCCACTTTGTAGTTCATGTTAACACATATGGTCTATTGTAATGATAATAATGAATTTCAAAGATGATGAGGATGACTGTAATTTAATGAAAATGATATAACCATGATTATGATGATAATGTTAGAATAATGTAATGATTTCTAATGTCATAAACATGATAATAATGATGATGATTGTAATAACCATGTAATAATTATGAAAATAATGATAAGGATTTTAATTACAATTATTATAAAAACCATGATGATGTTTATGATAATAATCAATGTTACATCCATGAGAATGGAAGAAATCTTCTCACTTGAAGCATTTAATGAAGAAGAATACACCTGAAGGCTATACAAGAAAATACCCAAAGTACTTATCTTGTTTTTAAGCAAATACTCATGGAAATGGGACCTGACTTTTTAAAAACTCTTAATGTATAAGACCCTTTTTCTTGAATAGGAAAAGATGAAGTAGAGAACAAAACTAGATACAGAAGAGAATGGGCAACATAATTGTTAAATTCCCAATCACTCAAGGTATTACTTCTAAAACCCGAGGACAGGCATAGGTGATGATGAAACTGCACATCTGCTAGTTAAACCCTTTAACACTTGATAGTGGAAGATTGGATTGAGAGCAAACAACTGTGTTGGTGATAACCAATTGGGAAAAAGACTATCTTTCTTCCCTGTTTATTTTCTCTAAGAACAGGATTCATTTTATTGTTTTCACTGGTTATGTTCTTAGGCTTTTTCATGTAAATTAATGTCATATTTCTGATATTATTCGAATTATGTGATTGATGGAATTTCAGGTAGTGGTCTTATTCATGTCAATCCAGACCTGACTTGGTGAAGTTTGAAGGCAGCACCTGTTGAGTGAGCACATGGTTGAGTGATGCCCTTGACAGAGTAGCGTCGAACCTTTTCTACCTGCAACCATTCCATTTGTCTCATAGGAGAGGTAATCTTTATTTAAATAAGTACCTGCCAAGACAAAGGAAAACAAGAGCCAACGTATGTTCTACTACGCCCAGGAACAATAATAAAACAATTGATGATTGCCAGAGTGATTCCCAAAGCTGGAAGTGGAGAATCCTGATTGGAGACAGTTTTTTTTTCAGATCATCCAGACCAGTAAAGGGTTAGCTTACAGGCCACGGGGGAAAAAAAATGTTAATATCTACCTTATCATGGGCACATCAAGTCTGTAATATTTAATGTATATGTATATGTCCTTATTTCTATGACAGGAAATTGTAATTTTGAATGCAATTTACAAAATCCATATTTATGTTATTAAATTAATAAAATAAGGTCATGTCATGTATTGATTGTATTTTACTTGTCATAATCAAATTGTTTTAAATTACCCTAGATATAATTAATTAGTTGGTAGAGGAGAGGCAAGGAACCACTTAGGGAATAAATTGGGTATAAAAAGGGGGTACCACTTTTTCAGTATTTCTAAAGGTATTCCTTGGTTTTCTAAAACTCTAGTCTGGTCTCAACAATTGAGTCAGTAAAACTAAATTAATTAAACGGGCAGGATCACATTGGGAAAAAAGATGTTTCATCATTTATCTCAGGGGGTTGAGCCATCAATCAAAACCCCTATCCGACAACGACCCACAAGAGGCTCCCAAAATTTTTATCGGAACGAAGGCGCGGCCCTGAATCGCGGCCCACAAACTTGGAGCCCAAGTCAAACGGCTTGACCCCTTCGCCACGGGGACTCCATTTTCGATATATTATTCTTCGGAAATTGAATTAGTTAAAATAAATATAGCAGAAATCTGCTGTGGTTTTTGAAATGTTATAACTGTCGTATCTTTGGCCCGAAAGCCCGGGGGAAAAAGGGGAAAACCCAGTTTTCCCCCTGTAGGGACGGCAGAGGCAGAGATGAAAGTATCGTCAGGCTGCGCCATGTCATGGTCAGCGTGACTCCGTAACGCTTATACCTACGCCGTGTTGTCATCTATTGGAACGAGGGGGAAAAAGAAGAAGAATATCGAAAAGAACAATACCCGGAGAACAGCAACAGCAGAAGAACGAACGAACGAACAAACTTTATTTTCAAAGGGGTTTAAAAATTTTGGGACGCAGGGCCCCTCTAACATTTGCCCTTCTATCACTCTCTTCCATCATTATTTCATTCACAATCATTCAAGGCTAACAGAGAACAGCAACAATATAAAACTTTTGCATTATAAAATCATTGGCAAAATGCGAACACAAAA